>JALPQD010000300.1:0-12500 GCA_023101885.1 Typhlomys cinereus | reverse complement strand
GAAAAGTTCCCCTACATGATCCCCATAAAAGGTTGTAAAATGTCCAATATATGTCTTGAACTTATGTTGTGGGTACACCTCAAAAAGAAAAGGAAACAAGAAAAAAAAAAAAATGAAGCTCCAAGCCACTACTGCAGAATGCAAGGTGAATCGAAGTGGCAGAGGTTTAATTTAAGGAACTCTTTGTGGGAGAGAGATTTCAGGACAGAGTCATACATGTATTATTCCAAACATCTGACTATGTTTCTTAACCTAAAAGAGTTTTCAGGAAGTCAATTTCTGTGTCAGTGTCACCAATCATTTGCATAACCTCTTTAAGTTACAGGGAAATGGAATGGAGTGTTTCAGAGAACTGAGACTTCTTAGGAAAAGACACTCAGCTCACAGACCTTGTTTCCAGGTTGTAAAGCTCTGAGAACTCATAAGAAGACTTCAGGTCCTGCCCTATTTTTGTACAGGTTTCAAAAAGTTTGCTCTGGTGTTGGGATTTGGCTCAGCAGCAGAGAGCTTGCCTGGCATAAGGCCTTGGACCAATTCAGTCCCAAGCCCTGGAGGAGGAAACAAACAAACCAAAAATGCTGAGGGCTGAAGAGAGCTTCTTACGGGCAAGCCTGGCAACCTGAGTTCTCTCCCCAGATCCCAAGCACAGGTAGAAGGAGATAACTGACTCCATAAAGCTGCCCTCTGATGCATGCATGCACATGCATGTATGCACTGCAGCATGTATACATACACGTGTGCACAATTATAATAAATATTTTTTAAATTAAAGTTTCTTCCAAGGGCTGGAGAGATGGCTCAAGGGTTAAGCCTCTGGCTTACAAGTTGAAAGTCCCAAGTTTGGATTCCAGATTCCACGTAAAAAAAAAAAAAAAACACACCAGGGAGAAATGGCAGCTGCCTGTACTTCTGGTCCTGGAAGGTGGAGTCTGGGAAACTCCAGAGCAAAGCAAATAGGAGGTAGAAACAATCCAGGGTGATTCCTGAAGTCGCACTTGGGCCTACAAAGGCACACACAGTGCCCTCTGACACAGACACACAGAGAGATACACATACACAGAAACACATGCAAAAACTGAAAAAAAAAGTTTCCTTGGGGTTTAAAGAGTGGTTTTGAGAATACATAATCATCTATCTTCGTATATATTGTATCCTTTCTGATTATATCATTAACATGTTCAAAAGCTCAGGTATGTTTAATTTCACTTACTGCTTGTCCTGTTGGTAAAGATAAATACCTTGAGATGATTTAACCTAAAACTTTAAGAATTCTAGAAAAATAAAACTCTTTTGTTTTCTTCTCTTTGTTCAACAAAATATTGTTTTTATAGTTGCTTTAGATATTACTGTACAAGGTTGAACGATGTCCTACCTTATGCTAATATGACACAATACCCATGCAATATGTGGTGTACTGCTGGCCTGATAACACACTTTGAATGTTTTAAACTCTATTTATTTTGGTGTGTGTGTGTGTGTGTGTGTGAGAGAGAGGGGGGGCACTGTGTGTCCCTGTGGAGGACCAAGGGTGACTTTAGGAATCATCCTGGATTGCTTCTATTTCCTTTTGCTTTGCTCTGGGATTTTCTAGGCTCCATTCACCATGGCTGGAAGTATAGACCATCACCGTTTTCACCTGGTGTTTTTATGTGGGACCTGGGATTCAAACTCAGAACCTTCTGCTTGTGAGGCAGTCTTAGCCCCTGAGCCATCTCTCCAGCCCTCAGTTTGAATATTTCAAAGCATTATTCATTAACTATATAAAGTATCAAATAATGTGATATCAATAAGCTGCTATCACCCAAAGGATTTAAGTCACTTGAAAGGCTACGTTTGTATAATTAATCTAGCTTTTCTGCTTTTCTAAACTGTCTTTTAAAAATTAAAAATTCCTGTCACTTTGCATATAGATTCAGAGTAAATCTAATACTTCATCCTCTGCTCCCCTCATAATAAGTGGAGTTCATGTACATTAAGAATGAGATTACTGGGCAGATTGATCTCCCAAGTTTGATCTCTGGAGCCCTTATGGTGGAAGGAGAGAATCGACTTCAGAAACTTGCCTTTTGACTTCCAAATGTGTACTGTAGCATATGCCTCCCTTCTTTCATCCTCCCTTCTCTTTCCCTCAAAATAAATTATATGTCAAAAGAAAGAATGATATTATTATCTAACAGGATAGGTGGGGGGAAAAGCCGAGAGTTCTGTCCATTATGCAGTAGTTATCAAGGTTGGCTGTGGATTACACAGTTGTCCCTTATGTTGTTATTCACAAGCTTTCCTGGTGCTCAGAGTCACACAAACCACTTAAGTGGAGAAGCCCTTAGGTCAAGTGGGTGATCAAATGTCTGACTTACCCCTGGAGACCATTCCAGAAAGAAAGACAAATGATGGAATGCTTCCTTCCTCTGGCTGCCGGGTGCTCACTGCTGTCACCAGGTTTTTCTTTACCTTTGGAGGACAACAGGGACAAACCATAGGGTGCCACTAGATATGTCATGACAGCACGTGACAAGCTGGTAGGAACTGACACGGATGGTTCTTTATTGAAAGCCACTTGACTGGACTTCAACTGAGACCTTTTGAGCATTTGAGAAACTCCTATTCCTAGTCATCTAAAAAAAGTCTAGGTAGAGTACACAGGAAGGAGTCGCTACAATGGAACTTTGCTTGACTCACAAAAAAAAAAAAAAAAAAAAAAAAAACTGCAGCGTTAAGGAAGATGTTATTAGCTTTTGTGTTCTTTTAGCAGTTTCCTCTCTTGTATGGAACATTAATGATTTGTTGCAAGATTCTGAACCCGCTAAGCAAAAGACAATTCCACAGTCATGGAAGTCATGGGAGGGGCATAAAGGTTCAGACTGGAGCTCCATTTGTAGCTTTCTTTATCTTACTTACTGAAGCTCATAAAATAAAAGTAACCTGTGCTGGTTCTCAAAGCATTAGGTAGGTTCTCTGCATGGTAGCATTTATTTTCCACTCCTATTCTGCAGACATTTTTAGCATCCAAGAATGCAATTAGACTATTTGTTTCCTTAGCTGAACTCTGAGGGCCTATACAAAAACAGGTTTTCTTTGAAAACCACTATTAAGTTCCTAATCCAATCTTTATTAAAAAGACTCAAAATTGTAGACAAGGAGGTTATAACAGATCCTCAAAAGGAAGTGATGAAACCCTTCTGACTTCCACAGAAGTATTAGAGTTCAGCAAAATCTAAAATTAGACAAATGTGATTGCAGTGTTAGCTAGTAATGTCTTTCTTGATTAATATACTATAGAAGCATGCAAGCAAATGGTCCTACTAAGAAAAACAGTGAGAGAAACAACACTAAGTGTTCATAGTCCTTCTAAAACAAGCACAGTTTTACTTTTTGAGATTATTGCTGATAGAGATATGATTAAAAAATCTTTATGTTGGGCTGGAGAGGTGGCTCAGGGGTTAAGTCTCTGCCTTGTAGGCGGAAGATCCTGAGTTCGGATCCTAGACCCACGTATAGACGCCAGGCGGAAGCGGGAGTGGCCTGTGCTTCTGGTCCTGGTAGGGCGGAGCCTGTGAATCCGGGGCAGAGTAAACAAGGAGGAGGTGGAGGCACCATAGTGGTTCCCGAATTTGTCCGTGGTTCTACACACACATACATGCGCGCGCGCACACACACACACACACACACACACACACACGTATATACACACACATGCATAATTGAATAAATAAATTTTTTTTTAAATTTTTATGTGTACTTTTTTCTCTGTTCAGTCTCTGTACTGTTGAGTTTCTTTCTCTACCTTACATTCCATTCCACATCTGCCCCGTTCATAAAAGAAACTCTTTATTCAGGGGGAAAAACAGTTGACACTCACCTAGTACGCACAAGGCCTTAGGTTCAATTCTTGCCATCAAAACAACTTGGGCATGGTAATGCCTATTTGCAATTCTAGCACTCAGAGATGTAGACAGGAGGATCAGAGGTGGAGGATCAGATCTTCACCATCTTCCTCAACTATATAGCAAGTTTAAGGCCAGCCTGAGTTACATAAGACCCTGTCTGAAAGAAGGGGGATAGGAAAAGGGAGTATGTCATCAATATCCTACTTGCTTAGACAGCTTGGCTGTGCTAAGGGTAAACATTAGTTACGCTAGATTTTACTACTCAGGCTAAGAATACATGAATATTAGGAACTTTGAAAGTCTCCAAAGATGTCTGTTTTGTCATAAGAAAGTGGGGTAGAGGTATCTGGACAGCAAGTCCATCTCAAAGCCATCGTGATTTGCAGACTAGAAAAGTCTGTCCCTGAATGCTGGCAACACACTCTGGGGGAAGCTAATTCACGGAAGAAGTCTGGGTCCCTGCCCCGTGCTGCCGTTCTCCTAGAGCTTGCGTAGATCCAAGAACAAAATAAAGTTCTCTTCTCTCACAGGGCTACCCTCTAGCTGAGAGAAAAAAGAAAAATAAATGGACTATAGGCTTTTTTCTATATAAAAATAATTAATTACGAATTCTCCCTTTATGCACACATAGCAAATCTAGGCAGGGGCTTGGGCCTCTGTGGCAGTTGAAGTGGCCCTTCCTTGGATAGATAGGGATGCCCCCTTTCAGTGGCCTAGCCCTCGTGCCTAAGGTTCCACTGCGTATAGCTATTTCTCCCGAGAGTATAGGATTTTGAAGATGATAAACGCTCTAGGAGGAAAAAGAAGACGATGCAAGGTGACTTTGAAGGACAAGGCTGGAGATGTCTCAGGTGGGCCCTGTAGCGATATAGAAGGAATATGGTATTTTGAAAAATTCAAAGACTGCGATATTTATTTCATACCATGACTCTCTCATTGAATTAATTAATAGCTTTGGTATAGGCAAAATAAAGAACTAAGCCAGTTTTTTGTTGGTTGTTTTGTTTTGTTTTTCAAAGTAGGTGCAATTTGCTTTGATCGGAGAACCCTCTTGGAAAGAAGAATTCATAGCAACGAGCAGAGAGTTGGTTGTTCATGATGCAGGGCGGGTATTTGTGAATAGGAGAAAAGTTGAGCTGGATTAGGGTGGGCTTATACACTCTATTTTGTCTAGACCGTGCTGGGGTTTTGAGGTTCTGAGGGATGGCGTGGAGGTTGGGGTGGTGGCAAATCTAAGTACAGCTAAGTGAAGCATCGAAGATTCAGGGGCTCTGAAGTATGATCAGTGCATGGACGGCCACTTGGAGTGATTCAGTGCTGTCCGGTTCTTTTATTTCGATACTTGGGTAACCTTCTGGAAAGAAAGCCTTTATCAGAAGGTTAAGGTCTAACATTCTCAAATGTCAGGTGCAAGGTTATCTCTTCTTGACAAGCCGTGGCGCTCAGTGAACCTCAAACTTCAAATAAACTGTGTACTAAATATAGATTTTATAAAAGTCAAAGGATTGGCTTACATCCTTTATTCTGTAATCCATCTTATTCTTAAAAAAAAAGTTCCTTTAATACCAATCGTATAAGCGAAATGATATTTTGAAATGTGAACTTCAAAAACAAACTCAGAGCATCTTTTTTTTTAAATTTTTATTATTATTATTATTTATTCAACTGTGCGCATGTGTGTGTGTATGTGCGTGTGTGTGTGTGTGTGTGTGTAGAACCACGGATGAATTGGGAACCACCATGGACGCCTCCACCTCCTTCTGCCCCGGGATTCACAGGCTCCGCCCTACCAGGACCAGAAGCGCAGGCCGCCCCCGCTTCCGCCTGGCGTCTATACGTGGGATCTGGGATCCGAACTCAGGACCTTCTGCCTGCAAGGCGGAGGCTTAACCCCTGAGCCACCTCTCCAGCCCAGAGCATCTTTTTAATTTAAACAGCTATTAACTCAAATGACCACGTCATTATATCTTTCCGTCTGAAGCTGTGTAACTTTTTTCCATTTTATGTTTTTTTTACCTAACTATTGAAAATTCAGAAAGATTGGTACCACAGAAATGTTGGTTAAGAAGAACTGGGGGTGAGGGGGAGACAGTAGTGGCGAGGTGCTCTGCAGGTAAAAAAAAAAAGCCCTTGCTATACAAGCCTGATGACTCAATTCAATTTCCAGACCTACATGAAAGGAAGAAGAGAACTGATTCCTGAAGGTTGCCCTCCACACATGCACCATGGTATGCATGCACTTGCTCGTGTGCATCTGTGCAACACACACACAAAAATAATAGCAACAAATAGCAACAGTAATAAATAAAAATTCCAAAAGAAGGGTAAGGAACACCTGCTTCTTACATAGCTAATCTGTCCGGCAGCATTATTTCAAATGTCAGTAGAGACCGGAGTGTTGCATAGTGGTAGACAGAACACTAGGTTAGTGTGTAGCAGGGATGTGGGGACTAGGTTAGATTTGTAGCACTCTGAAAGTAAAGAGAAAAAGCTAAGTTTGTAGTCTATAGTTCAATAGCACCTGCAAAGGACATCGAAAAGCATCCAGAACACCGCCCTTAGCTAGTCTTCAAGACTATGGCCTTCCATGTCACTGAATGATACTTACCTGTGTAAAGCTCTTAGGAAAATCCGATGCTTAAAAACACAACCATTAGGTTTGAGTCAAATGACAACCTCACTTGGAAAAAAATCTCTGGAATGGTAGGATTTTGAAGCTGTCAGCATATGACCTGTGGCTGATTCCCAGCTTGGAGTTCTTGGACACACTGGAAGCCATGAAGACGGTAATGAGTTGGCAATCTACTAATGCCTGCATTAAAAAGCCTAATTTTAACATATAACATTTTAAACAATCCAGCTTCTAGCTGGGTGTGGCGACTATGCCACAATCCTCGAGTACTAAGACGGTGGTCTGGGCTACATAGCAAGCTAAGGGCCAGTCGATACACTATGGTATAAGATCCCATCTCAAAAATTCAAAATAAAACAAAGCCATTTTTTAAAATTTAAGTAGAAGTTATGTTACCACAAAGCCCTGAGCTAAAAGTATCTGTAATTTTTATGAGTTATTTAATAAACAGTCTGGGTGACACATATAAATGCTGAAATGAAGACAAATTAAAACCTGTCCTCAGATGAAATATTGGCTTGGAAACCATTCAGTGTAATTATAATATTATTAGCCAGGTGGTTACATCCACCAGGTACAACAGACATTTGCACAGCGATGATGAAGACTCCATTGGTAGAAATTAAACCGCTGACTTGGAACAACCGCTCCATCTGGAGAATTTCAGTAACAGCTTGTCCGCCTTTCCCAGGCCCTGAGCAGATGCAAACTAGAAGAACATATGGATGTTGCTGATTATAAGTAGGCTCGAGGTTGAAAGGAGGTTCTCAACTGTTTAACTTACATCTCTAGATAAGGACAACTGACGCTTGCCTTTTTGCTCAGTCTCCAATAAATGACAGATAATTCTGTAAATCAAAATGACTTTAGTTACTTATTCACCTGGCCATCTAGTTCCTTTATTGAACCTACTATGTATCAAACACAGTAGTGTGCTATGCACATGGTAACGAAGACACGGTTTTTAATCTTAAGGGATTCATAGTACTGAGCAAGTTAATAGCAGTTAAAACTGATTCTAAGAATTCTGGAGGAAATGTTTTTAATTGGGGGGGGGAGTGCTTCTTTGTGCCCAAACTTTAGTGAGAAAAACAAATTCAGTCCTACTTCAAGGAATTCTCTAAGTTCCTTTCTTTTTTTTTTTTTATTATATTAGTTATTCAACTGTGCGCATGTGCGTGTGTGTGTGTGTGTGTGTGTGTGTGTGTGTGTGTGTATGTGTAGAACCACGGACGAATTCGTGAACCACCATGGACGCCTCCACCTCCTTCTGCCCCGGGATTCACAGGCTCCGCCCTACCAGGACCAGAAGCGCAGGCCGCCCCCGCTTCCACCTGGCGTCTATACGTGGGATCTGGGATCCGAACTCAGGACCTTCCGCCTGCAAGGCAGAGGCTTAACCCCTGAGCCACCTCTCCAGCCCTCTAAGTTCCTTTCTTATTTGTATTGGTCATGGAGAGGCGCTTCTTTAAAGTAAGAACTTGTTATCTCTTCATGATGTACACAGAAAGCATTAATCAAAGAAATCTATACTTAGTATCAGCAGAGCCTCCTGGAGTGACACCGCCACTTCAAAGGGCATCTTTGGGACTGCGCCCCCTAGAGGGAAGGATCGTGTAAGACAGAGGGCAGCGGAGAGTATCAACAATGTTTTCTGCAAAGGTGGAATAAAACCGAAACATCTGAACCGTCACCTGTCTACGTACACACAGAAGGGAACAACATGCTGGACATTCAATTGGCTACTATGGAGGCACAAGTGAACTCCGGTGATGTATCACCCACATACCTGATCCAAACACGAACTAAGATTTTCTAAAAATTCAAGAAAGTCACTTTCGGACAAAGCAAGCTACAGGTTTAAATGAAGACGCTATTATTAAAGTATAACCCCACTCTACCCCTGAAGCTGACCTTCAGGGTGCTCCCCGCTTACAAAAGCATCAGCACTTTGCTATGTCCCTCATTATCAAGAAGGCAGACTTGGTAAACACCCCCATAGGAAGCTGGCTGCAAAAAAACCCGAGTCTAGACTCTGGAACACAACATGACTTCCTTCCATCCATTATTTCTATGAGGAGTTTTCCTATGGGAAGCTGAGTTTTGTGTCACTTAGCACGGCCTGGAACAGACTTAACAGAATTTATTTTGGACATGGATCTTGCCTGCAGCTTAGAACGAAGCTGAGGTTGTATTTGAGACTATTGGCGAACCTCTGACCCACTGTGTTTCATGACAGCCCTTTATTTTACATTTCTTTTCCTCCCTATTGCTCGCTGCTTCTTCCTTCCCAGGTGCAGCATCCCTTTCCAAATTTGCCTCAATGCCACGTGCCTCCCCCCCCATAAGAGCAATACCACCTTGTAGCATGTATGTTACATCTCACGTTGACCTAGCTCATAGAGTCACTTATTTTTTCTACACATGTAACACACATAATACTTAAAGTCAAAAGCCACTTAAGGGTTCAATTTTTTTTCATTGTCTTAAATATGTCCAATGAGAATTCAAAGTATAAGAGACACGAGCTGGAGCAGGACAGGGCTAAATGCCTGAACCCACACTCAAGCTGAGGTTCAAGGCTCTTCCCAGTGAGACGTCACGCATATTACTACTAGCCACCTGCTTTCTGAATAGGTTTTCCTAGTTTCCCCTAACAGAGGCAACTAGATGCCAAGCTTTCTGATGCTGCATCCCTGGCTATAACACTGACCATTCCTTATTTGAATTCCTGCCTGCCATCCAATCTCCATTCACGATACATGATCTCAGGGAAGACTCCACTGGCCGGCTAAACATTTTTCCACACTGACCACGAGCTACCATTTCCTGCTGGTTCATGCACAACTCATCCCTCAATTCAATAAAGCTTTTGATGTCAGATAATTATTTATTCAACTTTTCTAAGCTTCACATGGCCTGGTAAAGAGCATTGTACTTTAAAACGTTAAAAGTGATACACAACTCACTGCAGTGAGACTTGTCCTTACCAGAGCTGCATAATGACTGACATACCAACATGCCCCCCATAGATGAGTGAGGATCTTAGGAGAGATAATTATATGCAGTGGAAATTTTGTGAGTTAGGAATGGATGGGTGAAGGGGAGTGCTGGTATCCGTGGCATGGCCAAAGAGGGGCCACTAAGAATGCCACAGAGGCCTGAACCCCAGCAAGAGTAGATAATCCAGAGGTAGGTAGCCCTGGGAGCCATAGAAGCAGACAGCAGGAGGATGGAAGGGAGTGGGATAGATTGATGAAAGGAGGAGAACAAGGAAGGCGAGGAGGGAGGCAGAGGTAAGTACTTGACATGCTTGTAAAACTAGGAAAAAGTAAAAATATTACACTGAAAAAAGTTCAAAATAAAATTCTAAATGTTTCAAATTCTTAAAAAAAAAAAGTGATATGCAGGCAGGAAGGGGTCGTGCATCTTGTGATCCCAAAACTTGGGGGTGGGGTAGAGGCAGGAGGACTGTGGGTTGAGAGCCAGCCTGGGCTAGAGCTACTTGAGGGCCAGCCTGAGTTACATACCAAGAACCCAGTCTCAGACAAGTGCAAATGAACACATGGTAGTAGTGCACAGTTCCATTTGTTCCTTCCTAGAAGATTAGGCACACCCTTTCCCTGCAACCTTCCTCCTGTCTCTCTGCTGACTTAGCGGGTTAGCTTATCTGAGTCAGCCTCTGCTCTCTTGCTTCCGGGAAAGATCTGCTTAGCACATGAAGACCTAAGTTCTGGGCTTACCTTAAAGGACAACTGCATTGCTGTACCAGTGACTGCTTACGTTTGGACTCCTGCAAATACCTTACGTACTCAACTACAATAAAACTGCGTGTAATCATTTTCTCTAAATTTCTTTCCAATTCTCTGTTTTGTTGCCCAGGCTGGTCTAGAACTCAGGTTCCTTTCGTTCTGGCCTCCTCTGGCTGGGAGGATTGTTGGTATGTGGTGCCACTTGGGTAATTTCTCGTAACTTTTTTTAGTGGATTAAGGCAGAGTTTTTTAGAGGAGAGAAAGGATGGAACGCATGGACTCCAGGCACGGAATTCATGAGGGGCAAGGAGCTGGAAAAGAACTCATGAACTCCAGACACGGATCTCTTAACTTTCTGTGGATGACAGTTAATGTGTGTCTGCTAGCATGTGCAAGGTATTTGCATACAATTTTCATTTAGTGACTGGCAACTGTAGACACCTAACTAAATCAGAGTTGCTCCCTTGAACACTAGGTTAAAAAATTACCTGTCATCTCAGTCAAAATCACAGAAATCAATATTGAGCTTAATTATTTATTTATTTACTTATTTGTGTGTGTGCGTGCGTGTGTGTATGTGAACTATATGTCCTTGTGGAGGACCAAGGGTGCTTCAGGAATCTTCCTGGGTTGCTTCTACCCACTTTTTTCCTAGGATTTCCCAGACTCCACCCACTAGGGCCGGAAATGCAGGTTTCTACCATTTCCACCTGGTGTTTTACATGAGACCTGATATCCGAACTCAGGACCTTCTGCTTGTGAGGCAGAGTCTTAACCCTTGAGCTATCTCTCCAGCCCGAGCCTCCTTATCAATAACTATTGATGACAATATCTGTATGACTACTTACATACTGTTTTGTACTTCAGAAATAGAATTAAATTTTACAATATTTAATTTTAGTGGGAAAGAGAGTGATTAAACATAAAAACAAGTATCAATTGTTTAGAAAAAAACAAAAACAAAGAGTGGTTGGAGAGATGGCTCATAAGCAGAGACTGCCTTACAAGTGCAAGGACCTGAATTCAAATCTTGGATCCCATGTAAACATGCCAGGCAAAAATGGTGGCAGCCTAAACTTCTGACTCTGGAAGGTGGAGCCTGGGTAACCCCAGACAGACAGACAGACAGACAGACAGACAGACAGACACACACACACACACACACACACACACATACACATACAAAATTTTTAAAAAGCTGCATATGGCAGTGCTCACCCATGTAGCCTTTGGTTAAGACTTAAGGATGAAGGCTTTGAGACTAGTTTGGGTTACTGGATGAGATTCTATCGCAAGGAAGGAGGGAGGGAGAGAAGGAGGAAGGAAGAAAGGGAGGAAGGAAGGAAGAAAAGAAGGAAGGAAAGAAAGAAGGAGGAAAGGAAGGTGGGAGGGAGAGAGAGAGGGAGGAAGGGAGGAAGGAAGGAGGGAAGGAGGGAAGGCAGGAAGGAAGGAGGGAAGGCGGGAAGGAAGGAGGGAAGGAAGGAAGGAGGGAAGGAAGGAAGGAAGGAAGGAAGGAAGGAAGGAAGGAAGGAAGGAAGGAAGGAAGGAAGGAAGGACGGCAGGCAAAACAGATATTTGGGAAAGCAGCTGTGTCCAGTATGGAACAGGAAGGAAGGGTTTATTCTTCCAGTTCTAAATTTTTGGGAATGGATTGACTGTAGACCTGAAAAATACTCAACAGTCCTGCCTAGACTGAACTTTACTTGAAAGTTAATATTTGTTGGCCTCCACTAGTTTATGAAATATCACTGTATTCTTCCCCTGAAACCTTTCTTTGATGGTTTCAAAATGTAAAGAAAAGCCCATCTAATTTTCAAAGTGTTCATCCGTAGAGTCTAGCTGGACCTCACCACTGATGCGAGCAAGATCACTTTCCAAATATTAGCTTGAGATGTGTCCTGAGAGCCGTAGTTCTAGAACATGTCTGAGCCAGCATTGACATCCTTTTCGATTCCTGATGGTGAAAATGAAAATCAGATGCTGTTCCTCTTGTCCTAGGCCCAACTGTTTTGTGGACATGGTCATTTGTAGCTCAGAGCCCAAGCTCTTAACCACTAACCCAGGCCGTTTCCTCAAAACCAGAGGTCGAATTTGCTGCTTCTGGATCACACCCTTGTGTTCTTTAGTTCCAGATGGGATCTCTACTCATACCAGCCGTTCTTAGTGCTGTTTGGCTAGGTGGGCGTGACAACCAGGGTGTAAGAACCATGAATGGCAGAGTCTCGTCTC
>JALPQD010000299.1:2996685-3060380 GCA_023101885.1 Typhlomys cinereus | reverse complement strand
CCCCAATGGTAAGTGCTGGCCTTGGACTGGCAGGTGCTGCCCAGCTGGAGGTTGCGGCGTTGAGACAGTGCTGCTGGCGCTGACCTCAGCTGGCAGGACATCATACCTTTACCTTGTGGTGACCTGCGGGTTCTAGCTGGCGAGCTCAGAGTGCGGCTGGTGTCTGGCACTGGAGGATTCCGCCACCAGAGTGTGCTGTTCCCTCGCAGAACCTGCCCACCGCTTCTGATGGCCCTGAGCAGAGGCGACCCTCTCCAGGAGCCGCTGGGAAAGGGGCTTGCAGCACAAGGGGCAGCGCGGGTCTCGAGGCCAAGGCCTTCTCCACAGCTGCATCAGGCATACGCGCGGCGGAAGAAGGGTCCGCACATGGTGCTCAGGGCCTCCTTCGGGCTCCAGGCAAATGGGGCCGTCATCCTTCTGGCCCCTTTGAGCAGCGAGACCGTGGCCTCCACCCACCAGCTCCCTGGGGGTCCTCAGGTGAGAGGACTTGGAGGAAGCCCATCCCACTCAGCCCGAGGGGCTCGGGCTCCCAGGCCAGGCAGGTGTCCCCCTCCACCAGAGACCCCAGAGCCTGGACCTCGGGGACCACCTGCAGGAGTCTCCACAACACTTCAGCTGTGCCAGGCGCCCCGGTTTTTCCCACGCTGGATGAACTGACCCAACGCTTTATGTGTCAAGTACGTGGAGCAAGCACGTGACACAAACCCACTTTGTTTCCCCATAGCTCGCCCTGGAGGGCTCAGCGCACTGCGGAGTCAAGGCTGTGGCCGGGGAAGTAAAGCCATTGGGGCGAGACGCGGACCATTTCTCTGGTTAGTGGCCGTTGGGGAGAACTTGGTTGGAGTTGGGCAAGGAGTTCCCACCCTGGCCCTCTGCCCACAATGCTGACTACTCGCTGTCCCTGAGTCAGAACTGTCAGAAGCTCCTTCCCGACCCAGCATCCTCTCCATCCACTCAACTGGCTTCAGAGTGGAGCACGTGGGCGTCTCTGTGCCTCAGCTGGAGGCTATGGTGGCAGAAATGAGGCTGTCCCCTCCTGCTGGAGCAGAGAGGTGCATGTGTGCCTAGCTGGTTCTCTCTCTCTCTCTCCCTCTCTCTCTCTCTTTCTCCTTTTACTCAGTCTGGGACCCCAGCCCTATGGTGGGGCCACCCACATCATGTCTTTCCTCCTCATAAGCCTCTTGCAAACATCCTGGAAGATTCACCCACGGATGTTTCTCCTAATGCCATAGGCAGCATCCACCACCCCCACCCCCGGTCCTTCTTTCCTTCCCCACCTTTCTTTTTCACTCCTTCTTCTCTTCTTCTCCCTCCTGCTCCTCTTCCTCTTTTCCTATATGTTCTTCCTTCTCTGTCAGAGTCTCACTGGTGACCACGGCTGAGAATTTGTTGCATAGCTTCAGGCTGGCTTTGAATCCCATGTGAGGCCACAGTTTCTTGGCCTTCCTCTCAAAGGAGGTGACCCCTCAAATCTCAGCATTACAAGTGTGGTGGACCCCTTCCTCAGTCCACACTTTCACTTCCTGACCACCATGAAGCTCTCAGGTTTGAGCAGACACAGAGTCACATGGTATTATCTGAGTACTCAGGGGTCTCAGGCAGGAGGCTGGGGTTTGAGGCCAGCATGGACCACATAATGAGATGTTATCACAACAATTAAAAAAAAAAAGATGGGCAGGGTAGGCAAAGAGGAGGAGAGAAGGAGGAGGAGAGGAGCTGCCTTCCTTAACTCCCTGAGACCTGAACATGTAACTTTCTCTCCCTGTGTCAGGCCACAGTCCTGTGTGTGGAGGAAGAGGGAACAGCCACCAGCACTGAGGTCACCAATGTCTGATCTGCTCATGCCCAGTGTGCGTGCA
Source organism: Typhlomys cinereus (assembly GCA_023101885.1). NCBI lineage: Eukaryota > Metazoa > Chordata > Mammalia > Rodentia > Platacanthomyidae > Typhlomys > Typhlomys cinereus. The sequence continues at coordinate 3,058,521 of JALPQD010000299.1, read as the reverse complement.
TGTATGTTAGAGATAGAGTGTGTGTGGTGGTGTGTATTTGTGTGTGTATGTGTGTGTGTATGTGCATGTGTCATATCTGTGTGTGTTATATGTGCATGTGTACATGTGTCTGTTGTATGTGCTTGTGTATGTATGTGTCTCTGTGTGTATGTGTGTCTGTGTCTGGGTGTTGTGTGTATGTGGGCATCTATGTGGTCTGTATGTGTGTGTGTATATCTGTGTGTTGTGCACGTGTGTGTGTGTGTGTGTGTGTGGTGCGCGCTGTGTCCATGTGTATGTATTCAGCAAGCCTCTGATTCTGTGTAACTGAGGAGGACTTTGAACTTGTGACCCTCCCACTTCCCTGTCATGAGAGCTGGGAAGGGCAGGTGTCCCCACCACACCTGGTTTATTCAGTGCTTCAGGAAACCCAGGCTTCCTGCCCTAGACACACACTGTGCCAACTGTCCTGCATCCCAGCTCATCTCTAATTTATTTATTTTTTATTACTAATTATCTTTTGAAATAAATTAATTCTGTCTTATTGTTCTGATTTACAATCTCATACATGTAGACAATGCATTTTGATCATATCTACCCCTTCTCCTGGTTCCTCTGGATATTTCCCTCGCATGTTAGCCTCCTACATTTATGTCCAAATTTTTAAAATTGGACAATATGAAATGATGTGCAAGCAGTAAATGAAAATACATTAATGCAGATAACCATGTTCCACATGGTTAACACCACATGATAAAGCTGCACAACAGCAGTTCTGTCCATCTTCTATGAGACTAAGTTCATGGGGTGAACACACAGAGCACCGGCCTCCAAGTCCATCCTCATCTTAGCACATGGAGCCCTGGCCCACAGGAGGCCGACCACATTGTGGGCACAGGAGCCCCAGCCCCTAAGCTAAGAGACCATCCCCCTTGTGAGCACACAGGAGGCCACCCACCTTGTGAGCATGGAGCCCCAACCCAGAGAAGCGTCCACACTGTGTGCCTGGAGAAGACCCCAGGAGAGGCCTTCATGTTGTGAGCACACAGATATGGAACTCAGGGTTTTGGCAGGCAGTGTGGTTTGTCCGGTTATTAATCATTCAGCTGTCCACAGGACAGAACACTGAATGTAGAAATGGTCTCATCTCCTCTCTGCCACCATCTGATGCTCATGGGATATAAGTCACATGTGCAGTGCCCTAGAGGCAGGTATTTATTTAATTTCTGTGTGTGTGTGTGTGTGTGTGTGTGTGTGTGATGTGTGTGTGTGAGTGTGTGTGTGTGTGTGTGTGTCTATGCATATCAGGAGGCATGGTGTGTGCTATGGAGTGTTAAGGTACCTTCAAGAATCATCCTGGATTGCTCTACCCCCTTACTGCGTTGCTCTGGGACTTCTCCTGCTCTCTTCCTGGGCCGAGGAAGCAATCCCGAACATTTCTGTCACATTTTTTTATGTTGGATATGGGATCAGAACTCAGTTCCTTCTGCTTGTGAGGCAGAGGATTAAGCCTTCAGCCATCTCTTCAGCCCCTGGTCTCTGATTTTTTTTAAACTTAGGTTGACAACACTAAACAAATCCTGAAGATATTTTTTCTGTTCACATGTAATCCAATGACTGAAACCTTAAATCATGAGCAGGTTGTCTCTGATGACCATGGGTTCCCTTCACCTCTGACCACCCTGGAGTCATGGTCCTGGCAGGAACATGGACTCTAAGAAGTAACACTTTCCCCTTCTTCATGGTTACACTGTTGAAACAATGGTCATCAAAGAATTAAAATCCCCTCAATCCCATGCTAGGGCCTAGGAAGCTGAACCTGGCACCTTCCAGAGGAGGAGGTGGCCAAAGAGGAAGAAGATTTCAAGAGCTCTGCCGGCTCCACTCACAATTAGCATGGTGCACACATGGCCACATAAGTTTCCTGGCCTTTATTTTTTCTTTGCGATCAAATTCTAGCAACGACACAGAAAAGATGGAGTCTCTTCTCCCGAGTTTGGCCAAACTAAATAATCTGCTATCCTTAACCAGTTAGTTTCCTAATTTCTTTAAAGACATGGGAGGGGTCCCTATTTCTGTTTGATCTCCTTGTTAGCTTAGTTTCTTCACTGTGTATTTACTAAATTATTCCCATTTGCATCACCTGTCACTCTGCCCAGAGAGGACCAAGTTCTTTCACCAGGGTTTTGGCAGCTGCTTTCATACAGACACAAGGTGGTGGTATCTACTAGGATGAGACTTCGTGGTATCCTTTGAACTGCAGCTGTGGTGGACTGGCTTCCTTCACTCATCTCAGCATCATCCTATATCTTTAAAAAAAAATCAGGGTGGATAAAACTGGCAGTGTAACCCTTCAGGTGAAGGAAAACCAGCTGTGGGAAGAAAGACCTATACTACTTGTGTGGGAAAGAAAGCAGTAAAAAGTTCTGTTTTAGGTGAGCAGAGGAGGTTCCAGCTGCAAGCCAGCAAGAGCTGGGGACAAGAAGGAAGGGGTGTTTTGTATAAGAAATGGCCAAAATCATGGCTGGAAATGCAGGTGTGTCCCTGGAGGATGCCCATCTGCTGAGGGGTGCAGGCTGTCAGGACCATGAGGTGCACATGGTCTCAGGCGTATGGAGAGCAAGTGGAGAACAGGTTCTGAACCCCTGAATTCTACCCATGCACACAGGAAACAGCCTCAAGTGCAGGGATCCCACACACTTGTGGAATGCAGAAAGCGGAACTCAGAAGCAGGGTGTGGAAGGTGTGGATGGAATCTCAACAGCAGCAGGAAGGTGGAAGCAGGAGGATCAGGAAGGAGTTCAAGGCCATCCTTGGCTGCATGGTGAGTTGAGAACAGCTTGGGCTACTGAAGACTGTCTTAACAGAAAAAGTCAACAACATCAGCAGCAGCAGCAGCAACACCATGGTCATCATCATCATTATCGTCATCATCAAACAGATAAAGTAAACCAGGTTGTGGTGGCACATGCCTGTAACCTCAGCTCCTGGATATCAGGTTGACATCTGAGACAGACAAGCACAGATATCATAGCAAGCCATAGAAAAGCCCCGCCTACTGTGTCCCCTGGTTTGCTGGATTCCCCTCCCTGTGACCATAGCACTTAGTTGGCAAGTTCCGTGATTTGTGACTTTCTTTCTTCTGCAAGTAATAACTCTCATGGAAGCACTTGCATGGCAGACTGCATTATTTAGGGCAACCTGATTCCTTGCTCCTGGGCCATGGGGGTCCTCAGGTTTGGCTTAGAATAAAATGGCTCTGTTTCCTTTGAGTTTAGAGCTGTGTTTTGCTTCAGTGCCACCAAGATTTGAGAATGTCCACTCAGACCAACTGGCTGGCTCATACCTGTGATCCCAGCATCAGAGAGTTAGAGGCAGAAGGATCAGAAGTTTGTGGCCATTCTCAGCCACACAGTGAGTGATGGGCCAATTGGATCTCATGAACCCTCAGCATCCTAGGGCTGTGCCCCAAAGACACCACACTAGGGGGTGGGTCTTTATCTCAATGGGTGGACAGCTTGTCTAGAAGGGAAAAGGTCCTGGGTTTCGTCCCTAGCAGCAGAAAGAAAATAAAAATACAAAAAAAAGAAAGGGGACGAATTCATGACTCAGAGGTTAAGACTCGGTCTCATAAGCAGAAGATTTTGAATTCAAATCCCATGTCCCATATAAAAATGCCAGGCTGAAATGGTGGGCGGCCTGCACTTCCAGCCTGGTGGGTGAGGCAAGGGAAATCCCAGAGCTAAGCAAGAAGGAAGCAGAAGTAATTCAGGATGATTCCTGAAGTCACCCTTTGTCGTCCACAGGCATACATGTGATAAACGTGTGCGTGGGAGCACACACATACTCACTAAATGAATGAAGTTTTTTTTTTAAAAAAGAAGAAGGAGGAAGGAGGAGGAAGGAAGGAAGAAAAGAGGAAAGGAGGAAGTTGAGAAGGAGGGAAAGAAGGAGGGAAGTAAGAAAGAAAGGAAGGAAGGAGGAAGAAAAGGAGGGAGGAGGGTACTTTTGAGAGCTACTACTCCTGTGTTAAATGACAAGGAAGAGCACTGGCCAGAAGCCCCTCCCCTCAGACCACACTGGACCATAACTTCTTAACCCAGCAGGCCTGTGGCTGCCAAGCCCAGTGTGGAGCCTCTAGCTGCCCCTTTCAGAAGCCCCCATGTACAAGGGTGTGACTCAAGGGCAGCAGTGTGGTGAGACCCTCTGGGAACTGGAGATGAGAAGCAGCAGAGCTACTCCTAGATGGTTTCACAGCCAGGAAACCTGACAGGAGCCGCCCAGCAGTGAGGACCTGCCAACACCAATGGGGTGACGTGTGTTATCTGAGAGCACAGAGCTCAATGACACCCTCTTCCCCACTCTGCATTGCCTTCGCTCCCTATGTTAGCCTATAGCTGGACATGAAAACAGGAAGAAGGGTAACAGAATACAAAGGGACAGACTGAAGGAGGAAGGAGATTATTTCCCCTGCACTGCCTTACCTCCCTAGCAACTCCTTAGCAACCTCATACAGATATAAACAATAGCCAGTCCCGCCCAGAGACTCCTCAGACTTCCTTCTGTCCATGGCAGCTTCTCCCTGTTCCCTCAGACCTTCAACTATCTTTTCTGTTCCAATGCTTTCCCACCTCAATGCTGAACTATGGTCCTGTTGCCCACCAAATCTTCGGTTCTAATAAAACTTGTATTTTTACCTTATGCTGGATTCTCTTATGCAATGACCCTCCATGTCAACCTTACACATTGTCCTTTCCCTACCACTGACCTAACAGGACAGAGTCAGGGAGGGATGCACAGACAAACCACCAGAGAAAGGACGGCACAGAGATACCGGATATAGAAGACCCCAGCAGAGACAGACAGGCTGCTGCAGGTGCCCTAGGAAAGCAAAAGATCCACAGGGGCAGGAGCCTTTCTGGAGGGTCAGTTCGCCATTGCAAACCCTGCCTGCAGCTGGGGACAGTCTCAGGGAGTAGACTTTGCAACTCGTCCTGTTCTGTCAATTGCTTAATGAAAATATGCTTGATTAGTTCAAGACACAGCACGCATTACCCAGTCTTAAAAGGCACATGCTCACAGTGTGGTTTGTTCTCAGAGGTGGTGAGGTAGGCGGCCATCTGTCTCTTCTCGTTACAATGTCCCTGCATTGGAGCTTTTACTTTCTTCTGTCATCTACTCTGTGCCTTCTCCCTCACTTCCTCTTTCCCTGACCTGCAGTCAGAAAGAATCTTTAACTTTCGGTTTCTGTTCCTTCCTCTTCTAGTGTCAGATCCACATACAGACTTCTAGCTTGAACCTCTGGAAGCCCCACAGCTCCACCATGTCTAGCAACAATTCACCAGGAAGTTGCAGGAGGAAATGACCTGTCCCATCTGCATGAAGTTTCTGCAGGAGCCTGTCACCATCGACTCTGAGCACAATTTCTGCCTCCAATGCATCAGCCGGGTTGGGGACACTTCAGACATCGTTCTCCAGTGTCCCCTGTGCAAATACTCTGTGCAGAGCGCGCACGTTCGGGCCAACAAGCTATTGGCAAATCTGGTGGAGGAAATCCAAGCTATAGAACCAGATAGGGAGGACCTGAAATGCATCGGCATGGGGAGAAGATCATTACTTCTGTGAGGATGATGGGGAGTTCCTAAGTGTGGTGTGTCATGACACCAAGAAGCACAGATCCCACCACTGCAGTGTGATAAATGAGGTTGCTCAACACTACAAGGTAAGTGGCTGGTCCAGGACGAGGTGAGGGGGGACGGGAACTCATACCTGCTCCAATGATTCACACCAGGGCCCACTCCTCACCCCACTCCTTGCACTTGAGTGGGTAGTTTGTAGCCAGCTCTCTGACCTGTGAAGCAGGAGGGACAAGGACCAAACAGAAGTTTGACTCAGAAGGACTCAAGTCCTGGGGTTACTGCTGACCCTCAAGGACTCCCCTCTCCCAACAGGCTGTTCTCACCTCACTGGGGATGAAACACAGGGTTTTGGAAAAGCTTGTGTTCTACCACAGAGCCACACGTGCAGGCCTGGTGTCTTTGCTTTCTGTGGGGCAGACAAGACCAATCTCCCAAACAGTGGGCAGGACAGAGGAGGAGAAGCCTCTCTTAGACAGTCCCAAAGCAGCATCTATATTATCAGAGCTAGTTGTCAACAAGTGTCATTTTCTTATGCTGCTGAAGTTCTAGTTTCTTATTCCTGCTGTGCCCTCTCCCAGCATGAAAAGAAAGGAGGCAACTCATAACAACACCAGGACCCCCAGGAGATGTCAGTGGGCCTCCTCCACAGAGCCAGAGCCTGCCTAAGTGCTCTCTTCCACAGGGACTCATTGACAAGCAGGTGGAGGTTTTGAATCAGAAGCAGGAGGAGATGCTACAAAGAAGGTGCATGTCCAGCGCAATGTCCAACACACTATTGCCTCACAAAGTCTAGCATCTGCTAAAGCCACCAAGATCCTTGGAGGCAAGGGATTGACAGACACAGTAGTGTTCCTATGCTTAAGGGGAACACAGGAAAGGGTTCAGGGAAATGCCACTGGGTCCTTGTACTTCATCGGAGAGCAGGGTCCAGAGGAGAGTCAGGGCATGCACAATAAAGGACTCTGGGAATTGGGGAGGGAGGCACTGGGGGATGGAGAGGGAGGAGGAGGGGGGGGGAGCAGGGGGTTCGGGGGGGAGGAGGAGGGAGGGATCTGGTGTACCTATTAAGTTTGTATGAGCAGAAATAACAATAAAAAATGTATTAAAAAAAAGAGAGAAGGTGCAAGCCAATGAAAAACAATTACTGCTTTAAGGGTAAGTGAGAACCTTCAGGGAAGCTTCTAGTACTTCCTCTTGCACTGAGCCAGGACAAAGCCCAGGACACAGCAGCACTGGGCAGAGGGCTGGGAGACATTCAGCAGGGGATGTGTCCCAGTTCGGTCCCTAGGGTGACCTTCCTGGGTGGAGTCACCCTGGAAGGATTGCAGGTCCACTCTTCACCTCCCCACAAGTGGTGGTATAAAGAAAACCTTTACTTTTCTGACAATTCAAAATACAAGTCTAGAAGCCTAGAAGCCATGCTCTGTCCCGTCCAGGCCGTAACTGGAGACAGATTTCCCCAGTTAGAAAAGACACAGGCTGTAATCCCAGATACCTTGATCTGTTACTCCTGTGGGTGCCTTTGAGTGGATAAGCTGAGAGCCATCTAAAAGTGGAAGCGTTTTCCTTTTTTTTTTTTTTTGAAATAGATTTCACAGAGTCCAGCCTAGCCTGAAATGCGTTCATGAATTATGTTAAGCATAGCATGGACTTTTGCTTCCTTAGCAGTTAGCCTGCAGGGTTGCTGATAAATCACCAAGGAATGGCTTAAGGGAGCAAGGAGTTTATTTTCTCTTAGGATTGTCTGATCACTGTTCTCATTCCAGATTGGCAGGAAAGCTCATACCAACACCAGGGTCAAGGGAAATGGCACAACATCTCTACATAAGGGCTGAGAGAGGGACAATCCTTGCTAGACCAGCATGTCTGGCCAATTGTAAACAAGGATGACGACTCTCTCAACCAGCTCTCTGTATTTTATTCTAGGGTCTAATCCCACCCACCATGGGTTGGGCCTTCCCCATCAGCTAGTCAATCTCCTGCAGGCTTGCTCTGGGCTTAACTAGACCTTTAATTCTCTACAAAATGTGCCCAGAGCTCAAACCCTGAACTGTCAAGTTGACACCTGTGCCTAACTATGACAACTTCTGAACCTTTTGCTGAGATCTGGATCAAAGGCCTGTGAAACCATATGCAATTACTGGGTGCCAGCATCCAAACTGGGGTTTGCTTGAGGCAGGGGGCTCACATAGCCCAGGCTGGCCTCAGGTAGCCACCAACTACCCTTAAACTGCTGATTCTCCTCCTCCACTGAGATGCAGGTGTGCTGACCGTGCCTGGGAAACGTGTAGGTGCTCAGGGCCTTAGATACAACCATAAATGTCATTGAGCTTAAATCCAAGAACAGATGATTCTTCGTTGGATCTTCTTGGTCTTCTCCCTTCCAGCAGGTCTGTCCCTGCCAGCTAGTCTATACTGGAGTTCAGTATAAACATTATACAGGTAAAAAAATGAACAGAGGTCTGGAAGGTCACTAGAGGCCAACATCACCTCTTGACCTCTCCCTTTGTCTCAGGCCCAGGTGCATCTAGAAAGATTGAAAATCATTGAGGTATTTAAGGTCTTCAGGCAGAGGCTAGAGGAGGAAAAGCACTTCATCCTGTCCAGGTTGGACTGGCTGGAGCGGGAGGGAGCCAGGCAGATGCAGCACTGTGTCACTGACATTGACAAACAGCTGGACGCCCTCAACAAGCTCATGGAGTCCCTGGTGGCCAAGCTGCAAATGCCGCCCAGGCAGCTGCTGCAGGTGAGTCCTGGGAGCAGAACTGTGGACAGGCAGCTCCCTCCCCTGTCTCAGGATGGAGCGTGGATGACCTGGCAGAAAGCTTGAGGGAGCCTGACTTTTCCCTCCAGGTCCAGGGTTTTCCATCTGAAAGTCTACCTTGCTGGTCTTTACCTGCACTACCAGCACTCAGGACAAAGGCAGGAGGATTGCTTCCAGCTTGAGGCCAGTCCGTGGAAAAGAGCAAGAGCCTGTCTCACACAAGGTGTGTGGGCTGACTCACATATGTGACCCTAGTGCTTGGGAAATGTGTGGAGTCCCTGGGTCACCAAGAGTCAGGGCCAGCCTGGGCAATACAGGAGGGCTCCCATTCCAATAAACAAACAAACAAACATACATCCCACTAAAATAGGGATTGGAGAGATGGCTGAGTGAGTAAAGTGCTTTCCACAGAAAGGTGAGGGCCTGAGTTTGAATCCCCAGCCTGGGCTACCTAATGACACACCATCTCTAAGGAAAAAATAAAGTACTTTGTCTCACTGGCCGTGGTTCAAGGATTCAGTTACCTCAGAAGCTGAGCAGCTAGACTCACTCATCACATCCACAGCAAGAGCCCAGTGTGATGGGTCAGTGCACGTTTACACTAGTTCTCCTGGTCCTTCTGTGGAGACCCTGCCCGGGGAAAGGGTGCTGCCCACAGTGGGCTGAGTCTTCCCTCGCTGATGAATGCAATCAAGACCCTCCCTTACAGCCTGGCCCAGAGACAGTGTGAATCTAGAGAATCCTTTCCAGGCATTTCCCATGTCCTGCCTGCTAGCTTGACTTTACTCCCCATGGCTTCATTCCTTTTCTTTGGGGTACAGGGTCTCTGAGTGTCCAGATTGGTCTTGGACTGTATGTAGCTGATGTTGGAAGGGGCCTTCTGCTCCTCATGTCACCATCCCCATCCTGGACTGGGTTCCTCTTAGAACAACTCTCCAGGATGGCAGGTTGGTGGGTGGTTGGACGGAAAGAAAGGTGAGGAAGAGAGAGAACATGGATGCTGGAGTTGCTCTCCCTTGATCTCACAGTGTGAGCCTCGCCCTCCACACCTGAGCTCAGGAGTTCTGAGGCTGCTCTCTTTCTCCTGCAGGACATCAAGGCAACCCTGAGCAGGTATGATGGGCCGTGCCGCACACACCTGGCTTGCTGGATCACTCACGCACACAGTGAATCTTTGTCCACATGGGCTGTGTGTGCCCTGCCCTGCTGCTCAGGCTGCACCAGGAACTCAGCTGTGCACAGCAGCTGGGCTGCTGGGTAGACCAGCTGTCTGCACTCCTGCTCCCAGCTTCTCCTCCTTCCTGGCACCCTGCATGGGCTCCTGCTCAGCTGCATCATCCTGGTCTCCTACTCTGTCTCCTGCTCTGTCTCCCCATCTTGTTCTTTCCCTCCCTCTGCCTCTCCCCATCTCCTCCTCAGCTCTCCTCACTCCAGCCCAGCCTAGTCCTGACACCCAGCTCACTAGCCTGAGGCTGCACCCCTCTCCTCAGCTCATCCCTGCAGCCCTGCCACTGGCTCTTCCTCTGTCTACTGCAGCCCAGAGCTGCCACACAGTTGGACTGTGTCTTCACAGGAGTGACAAGTTTCAGTTTCACAACCCAACCCCAATTCCTGAAAACCGGAGAAAAAAATCAGTGAAGCAAAATCAAGTCATCACTGCACCATAAGGAAGCTGAGCAAAGTCAGAGGTGAGGACAGCGCTGGCCCCACCTGTCCCTGGAGACCTTTCCTGTCATCCATGGGTCTACCTGAGCCCACAGCGGCCAGCAGTGAGCCCCGGGTGCCCAAATGCTGGGTGTCAGCTGAACTCTTTCCAGACTTCTGTATCCAGGCAGATCCCAGAGCAAGGATTTGTTTGCCTGCCCCACCCTCTGCAATGAAAGGAGACCTGGACTTATGTCCTATGCTGTAACTGCCATGTTTAGGGTAAATCTATGCTGTGGCAGCCTCGACAAACCGGGTTTAGTTACCTTTTCTGATGAGCCTTATTGATTGATTGATGGATTCAGTCAATAATTGAAAGAAGAGAAAGATTTCGTCAATGAGGCCACAACGGGGAGACAGAGAAAGAAATATTCCAAGTGATCCTCTGGGTTCTGATATGAGTTTTAGGTTTAAATGGAGGAAGTGAAAAGCAAGCGTTCACATGTGGCTCCTCCTGTATTTCTTCTGCATCTGGACAGGGCTGTGCTGGAGTCCACTACAGGGAGATGAGAGCAGCCCTCTCTCCCTCTTGGCACATTCTGGTCCACTTAGAATATGACAGACCCCAGTTCCCACCCTATCCTGGAATCTGAAGTCAGGTCACTGCTGAGCAGCCCAGGCTTCCTTGCTTAACCTCTCTGGACTGTCGGTGTCCTTCATTCTCTGCCCCAGAGGACCTCCAGGCTGAAGGGGAGAAGGACAGACACACCTTCCTGGAGGGCATGGAGGACGAGGACAGGAGGAGCTGTGAGTGTGCTGGGGGCTGCTTCCTTCCTGTGGGGGAAAGGAGGATGGCAAGGACATAATTCTCTTCATAGGCTAGGAAAGTCCCAGGTGTGGGTGACCTCCAGTGGAGAAAAGGCTTACGGGCAAATGCTTTGTTGATGTCAACCACCAAATAACTCACTATGTAGGGAAAAAAACCTCCTACTTAAAAATCTTTAAAGAGAATAGAAAGTGGGGACTTATTTGATGCAGGTGGATTGTACCTTCTATACTTCCCAACTTAGTTACTGATGGCTGCTGTGTGGTCCCTGATGTTTGCAGCCTCTGCTTTTGAAGAACAAGATTTGTTTTCTCTTTTAATCCCTAGGGGGCCTGTTAGAGACCAACATGTCAGAGTCGCTCACATCAGGTAGGAGCCTGCACACAGACATCCTGCTTGGAGCAGGGAATGGGATGAGGGGAGAACACCAGGGGTCCTGAACTTGTGAGGTAGAGGCAGGAAGAGGGGAGACAAGTCTATCTAGCTATACAAGCAGGGAGGCTTAGGCCAGTTTGGGCCACCTATTTCAGAAAAGAAAAAAAAAAAAAAAAACTTCACGGCCAGGCGGGGCCAGGACTTCCCAGGACTGGGGATGTGAATCCAGCCAAAAAGCCTCCCTACAACTGCACCCCAGCAGATTCCAAATCTGACAACCCGATTCCAGACTCTTCTTTATCTGTTCATAGACCCGGTGACTCTGGATGCCAACAGTGCTGAAGGAGGCCTTGTGGTTTCTCAGGATCTCAAGACAGTGAAGCTGGATGCAGCCTGTGGGGGCGGCTCTGTTAAGCGCACATTGCTTCACTATTTATTGCGAAGCTTGCTAGGCAGCCCAGTCTGTTGATCTGGAGGCAGAACTCCAGAGATCCGAGGGTGAGGCCTGTATGGTGGGCGTGTCTTCAGAGGTGCCTCCTGGTTGCAACTTCCTGCAGATGAAGTCTTTGTGCCACTTGTGGGCCATTAGGGTCTCATCCTCCAGATGCCAGCCCCTCACTCACGAAGGGGCCTTGGAGACCCTGTCAATCAATCCTCAGAGAGTGGGCATCTGCGTGGATCTTGATCACGGGGAATTCTCTTCGACGCCTCCACTAGCCATCACATCCACACCTTCCACATCTCTTTTAAAGGACCTGTTTTCCCCTTTTTCAGGCTCCGGGGTCCTGCCTCCCAGATTACACTGAGGCCCTAGACATGTTCTCATCTCTCCTCTGTTAAATGTTAGGCATGTTAAACACAGAGTGATTCTATCTGCCCCCTGTCGACATCCAGACAAGGGCTTTTCACAGTCCTCAGCCGGCCTAGACAGGGCAGCCCATCTGCCACTGTGCCAAGGACAGCTTCACAGCCCCCAGCCTGCTGCAGCTTCTCCACAGCCCCAGTCCACCTGCAACTCAGAAAAACTGCCACATTCTCCCAAGGACTTTTTTCGCCCACCTGGAGAGAAGCCCCCTCCCTCATCCCTGCACATGCCCCTGAGCTATCTATGCTCACCTGCCCATGCCCTACAAGAACACAGAATTAGATTTTCACTGCTGCCTCTCTGTCTGCTTTAGAGAAGCCATGCCACTTGCTGCTTGCCTTTGTCCTCCTGCCTACTTGCCAATAAATCTGCCATGCAGCTTGCTGCTTGCTGCTTCCCATCCTCCTTCTCCCCTGCCTGCTTGGTAATAAATCTCCTTTGTACATTATGTGCTGGTTTTAGTGTGACTTTACATCCCCGATCATTCTGAGGTAGGGGGAGCTTTGTCAAGAGCTCCCACGCCCTACATCTCCTTCTTGCTGTTTTCTAGGTGCCTGAGGTATGGGGGACACACACTGCAGCTGCAGGTCACCTGATCTGGGCAGATAGAACATGCTTTGCAGCTGACTTTGAACTCTAATCCTGCCTGTATTGCTTAATTGCTGAGATGACAGGAATAAGGGCCACACCCTGCTGTATTATGTATTTTTAAATTTTTTTGTGTGTGTACGTGCAAATATGTAGGGCGGGTGTAAGAGGGCACGTGAATGTGTTTTCCCTGTAGAAGTCCAAAGTGACTTCAGAAATCATCCTGGATTGCTCTATCTCTACACTTTGCTCTGGGAGTTCCAAGGTTCTGCCCTCCAAGGCTTGACATCATAGAGATTCATGAGTTCACCTTGACCAGCTGCATTCCCATGCTGCTCCTAACCCATCAACAGGTCCTGCCATATCAGCCTGTATGTCATGAAACTAGGCAGAGGATCACGTGAGAATAGGAAGATCTACTGGAGGGAGAAGGCAGAACAGGTGTGGGAAGAAAGGGTCCAGCCAGATGTGAACAGGAGAAAGTGAGGAGGAGGATGGTGGCTGGGGGGGGAATTAAAACAGGCAAAGTAAATGGCTCATTCATGGACAAACTGTCATGAAGCCCATTACTCTGTATGCTAACCTAGACAGGAAATAACAATTTTTTAAACAAACTTGGATGATGAATTCTCCTAATGTAACAAGACTTCCTGGATAAGGACTCTACATTGCTCCTTCCCTCCCTCCAGTGCTGGCCCATGTCTTTTCCTATAGGTCTCCACTAGGATGCCCCTCTCATTGAGCCCAGTGGATCACACTGAAACATCCTCACTGTTCTTCTCAGGCTGTTTTCTTCCTGGTCATAAAACTTCATTTACTTCCTTTCTTGTGCCCTCCTTGTTCAATGAAGTCCATTTAGTTCCAGGCTGACTCTGGCAGGTAGGCCGGGCTCATGTGTTTTCCTTATTTGCCTTCAATGCTCGTCAATTCTTAAACATGGGCTTGAACACGTCAACCATGAGTTATCTCTGCATTGGTTTTTTTTTTTTATTTTTTTATTTTTTTTTTACTTTGAGAATATATACTGTTTTCATTTTTATATATATATATATATTTTTTTTTATTTCAGCTCACAAACTTATTAGGTACACTGGTTCCCTCCCTCCTCCTCATCCCCCCCCCCTTTGCTCCCCCTCCCCTCCCTCCTCCCTCCCTCCACCCCTCTGCTCCCCCTCCCCTCACTCCTCCCTCCCCACCCCCCAGTGCCTCCCCTCCCCCAATCCCCGGAGAATCCTTTACTGTCCATGCCTGACTCTCCTCTGTGTCCTCCTCTCCAATGACATACAAGGACCCAGCGGCATTTCCCTGAACACTTTCCTGTGTTCGCCTGAAGCATAGGAACACTATTTTGGCTGTCAATCCCTTGCCTCCAAGGATCTTGGTGCTTTTAAGCAAATGCTAGACTTTGTGGGGACAATAGTGTGTTGGACATTGCGCGGGCATGGAAAGTCCAATTATGATTGCTTCGCCCTAACTTGTGTGGAGTATCTTGCAATATCATTGCTCCTCCCATCCTTGTGCTCTTACACTCTTACTGCCCTCTCTTCCAACAAATGTCCCTGAGCTTCAGGATGGGGAGAGATTAGGCTGGCCTAGTTCTAGGTGGTTATACAGGTCTCTGAAGTTCTGGATTATGGTTGTTGATTTTCTTTGTGGTGTTTTTGCTGCGTCCTGCAAGTGACCTTCACTCCATCCTGATGGGTATTGGATTCACTCCCTGGCCAGAGATAAAAACTGTTAAATTAGAGTCTTGTTATAGAGTATATTCAAAGGTAGATGCAATAAAAGTAGGAAACCACAGTGAGGGAAGTGGATCAATCACGCATTTGCGAAATGGTTACTTATTATCTGCCAGGCTATATGCCCTCCCCTTCTGGTGACATCCACACTCCCTCAAGTTTGTAGATGATCAGGAACAAAATTCTGTGAACTTAACCAGATGTCTCATTGCTTACTCGCAGTCCTTGATGGAGGCCTATTTCTTTGCTTTACATGGTCCCCTCTCTCCTTGTTTCTGGTGTGGCCCTCCTACCCCACCCCGCCTGTTCATACTCCTTGCAATTACTGTATTACAGAGATTTATCTTTGAGTGTCTCTGGTGGTCTGGGTGGGTTGGTACTAGGAGCCGCCTATTACGGAGTACATACAGTGCTTAATTTTCTGGGTCTGGGATACTTCACTCAATATAATTGTCTCTAATGACATCCATTTCCCGGCAAATTCCAGTACTTCTCATCATTTTTTAATGGCTGAGTAGTATTCCATTATATAGATGTACCACGGTTTCCTTATCCACTCATCTACTGTTGGACATTTGGGTTGATTCCATGACTTTGCTATTGCAAACAGGGCTGCTATGAACATGGTCGCACTTGTGCTATCGAGATGGACCTCTGCTGCTTGGGGGGTTATTCCCAAAAGTGGAATCACAGGGTTATATGGCATTTCAAATCTTTAATTTCTTCTTTAAGAATCTCCAGATGGCTCACCAGAGTGGCTGCTTTCCCACCAGCAATGTAGCAGAGTTCCCTTCTCTCCACATCCTCTCCAGCATTTGTAGTTGTTTGTATTGTGAATTTTTGCCATCCTGACCGGGGTGAGATGATATCTCATGGAAGTTTTTGATTTGCATTTCCCTGACGGCTAAAGAAGTGGAGCATTTTTTAAGATATTTGTTAAGACGTTTTAATTTCATCCCTGGTAAAATATCTTTTAAGATCCAGGGCCCATTTTTTAATTGGGCCATTGGTTTCCATGGTGTTTAATTTTCTAAGTTCTTTGTGCACTCTGGACAGTAGAGCTCTATCAGATATGTGTTAGTGAAGATTTTCTCCCATTCTATGGGTTGCCTTTGAGCTCATGTTACAATCTCTTTATCTGAACAGAAGCTCTTTAATTTCACAAGGTCCCAACTGTTGAGAGTTGGTAGCAGTGACTGTGCCATTGGATGTCTGTTTAGGAAATGTTGGCCTAGCCCAATCAGCTCGAGGGAGTTCCCTACCCTTTTCAAACTATGGTTTTTATAGACTTCTGGCCTTAAATCAAGGTCCTTGATCCATTTGGAATTAAGTCTTGTACAAGGTGACAAGTACGGGTCCACTTTTAATTTTCTACATATGGAGATCCAGTTTGCCAGCACCATTTGTTGAAGATACTGTTCTTTTTCCATTGAATTTTTTGGGCCCCTTTGTCAAAGACCAAATGGCTGTAGTTTTGTGGGCTTATATCTGGGTCTTCAAGCCTTATCCATTGATCTGTGTGTCTATTTTGGAGACAATACCAGGCTGTTTTTACAACTATGGATTTGTAGTATAGACCAGGATTTGGTATGGTGATACCTCTAGCAGTGTTTTTGTACTCAGGATTGTCTTTGCTATCCTGGGTCTTTTGTGCCTCCATATGAATTTTGAGATTGTTTGGTCAACTTCTTTAAAGAATTGCTTTGGGATTTAAATTGGTATAGCATTGAATTTGTATATTGCCTTTGGTAGGATGGTCATTTTTACGATGTTGATTCTGGCGAATCCAGGAACACGGGAGGGCTTTCCACCTTCTGGTGTCTTCTGCAATTTCTTTTTCAGGATTTAAAGTTTTCATTGTAAAGGTCTTTTACCTCCTTGTTAGGTTTTATACCAAGGTATGTCAGTTTTTTAGGGGCTATAGTAAATGGGATTGTTTCTCTAGGGCTTTTTCACTTCTTTCATTCTGGGCATACAGGAAAGCACTGATTTTTGTACATTTATTTTGTATCCTGCCACCCTGCTGAACTTCTCAATTAGTTCCAAGAGCTTCCTGGTGGAGTTTTTTGGGATCCTCAGGTATAAGATCATGTCATCTGCAAATAGGGATAGCTTGACTTCTTCCTTGCCGATTTGAAATCCCTTTTATGTCCCTTTCTTGTCTTATGGCTTCAGTTAACACTTCAAGTACAACATTGAATAGAAGTGGTGAAGTGGACAGCCTTGTCTAGTTCCTGATCGAGTAGGAATGCTTCCAGTTTTTCCCCATTGAGTATAATCCTTGCTGTAGGCTTGTGTATACTGCTTTTATTATATTGATAAAGGTTCCTTCCATTCCTACTGTCTCTAGTGTTTTGATCATAAAAGACTGTTTGGATCTTGTCAAAAGCTTTTTTCTGCATCTATCGAGAGTATCATGTGGTCTTGGGCTTTGAATGGTTATATTATGAATTACATTATTGATTTACATATGTTGAACCAACCTTGTGTGCTAGGGATAAAGCCTACTTTGTCCCCGTGAATGATCTTTTTTGATATGTTTTTGAATCTGATTTGCTAAGACTTTGTTGAGAATCTTTGCATCTGTGTTCATCAGAGAGATTGGCCTATAGTTTTTCCTTTTTTAAGTGTATCTTTATTAGGTTTTGGAATTAAAACAATATTAGCTTCATAGAAGGAATTTGTTAGTGTTCCTTCCTTTGCTATTTGTTGGAACATTTTAAGTAGTATTGGTGTTATTAACTCCTTAAATATCTGGTAGAGACTCTATGCTGAATCCATCTGATCCAGGACATTTTTTGGTGGGAAGATTCCAGATTACTTCCTCATTTTCTTATATGTTATAGGACTATTTAAATGATTCACAACTTTCTGATTCAATTTAGGTAAGTTGTGTTTACTTAGGAATTCATCCATCTCTTTCGTGTTGTCATATTTCACAGAGTACAAGTTTTTGAAATAGGATGTTATAATTCTCTGGATTTCTTGGGCATCAGTAGTGATAACTCCATTTTCATTTCTAATTTTATTATTTGGGTTTTCTCTCTCTTGCTTATTGATTTTTTCAAAGAACCAGCTTTTGACTGGTTATTTTCTCTAATCGTTTTCTAATCTTGATTTCAGATATTTCTCCCCTTAGTTTGTTAATCTCCTCTCTTCTACTGCTTTTGGGATCAGATTGCTCTAGTTTCTCTAAAGCTTTAAGCTGCATTGTTAAGTTGTTTATTTCTGATGTTTCCATTTTTTTGATGTAGGCATTAAGAGCTATGAACTTACCTCTTAGGACAGCTTTCATTGTGTCCCAGAGATTTTGGTAAGTTCTATTTCATTATTGTTCACTTTCAGGAAATCTTGAATTTCCTTTTTAATTTCTTTCCTGAATCCAGTTCTCATTTAGCATCATATTGTTAAGTTTCCAGGAGTTAGTGTATTTTCTGTCTTTTGTTGTGTTGTGAATGTTCAGCTTTAGGCCGTGGTGGTCTGATAGGGCACAGGCTAGAATTTCAACTTTCCTGTATATGTGGAGATTCATTTTGTGGCCCAATATGTGATCTATTTTGGAGAAAGTTCCATGTGCTGCTGAGAAAAATGTGTATTCTTTGGTACATGGATGAAAAGTTTGATAGACATCTGTAAGATCCATTTCTTTAAGGGTTGGATTAAGTTCCAAAGTATCTCTGTTAAACTTTTGACCTGTTGATCTATCCCATGTTTAGAGGGCGGTGTTGAAATCCCCAAGAATTATTGTTTGGGGGTTGATTCTCCCTTTAGATGCTGTGGGATTTTCTTAACGAATGTGGAGGGGCCCGTATTGGGTGCATATATGTTTAATATTGTGAAGTCTTCCTGTGAATTGTACTTGTGACGAAAATGTAGTATCCATCTGTGTCTCTTATGATTTTTTTGGGTTTGAGTCCACATTGTCTGACAGCATAATGGCTACCCCTGCCTGTTTCCTAGTTCCATTAACTTGCAGAATTTTGGACCAGCCTTTCATTTTTAGGATGTGCCTGTCTTTTGTGGTGAGATGAGTTTCCTGAAGGCAGCAGATGTGTGTGATTTTTAATCCATGTTTGTAATCTATGTCTCTTAATCAGTGAGTTAAGCCCATTGACATTTAATGTTATAATGGAGAAATTCTTTTAATTCTGGACATTTTTTATGTTTAGTGGGATTTTATAAGCTTATTGTTTTACATTTATATTTTTGTGGTATTATACATCCCTTCTGTTCCTCCTGAATGCCTTTTTCTTTTCTTCAAGTTTGCGTATCATTTCTAGCATTTTTTGAAGGCCTGGTTGGTTGACATGTATCCCTTCAAGTTGTCTTTGTGCTGGAAAACTTTGTCTTTCTCCCTTGATCATTGCAGATAGTTTTGCCGGGTATATCAGTCTGGGTTGGCATTTTTGCTCATTTAATACTTGAAGTACATCTCTCCAAGCTCTTCTTGCTTTTACTGTTTCCATTGAGAATCGTTTGTTATTTTAATAGGTTTACCTTTAAAAGTGAGTTGTTTTTTTTCTCTTGAAGCTCTCAGCACCTTTTCTTTGTCTTGAATGTGGAGTGTTTTGACTATTATTTGCTGTGGCGATTTTCTATTTGGGTCATATCTGTTTGGAGTGTAAAATGCCTCTTGTATTTGGATGGGCCTCTCATTCTTCAGTTGAGGGAAGTTTTCATTTATGATAATTTGAAAAATTTCCTCAGGTGTGGTATTTTGAGATTCTTGCTCTTGGTATTCTATGAATGCGCATGTTAGGCTTCTTCAGGGTGTCCCATATCTCTTGAATGTTCCTCTCAAGTATCTTTTTGGCTTTAACAATCTCTTCCATTGAGCTGGTTAATTCTCCCACTTTGTCTTCAAGATCTGAAATTCTATTTTCTGCTTCGTTAGTTTCTGCTGTTAAGACTCTTTGTTGAGCTTTGGGTTGAAGATAGCTTGTCTTTTAGTTCAGTTTTAAACTCTGCTTGAGTCTGTTTTAACTGCTCTATGCCTATTTTTGTTTCTTGAATTGTTTTTCTCACTCCTCCAAATGCCTGTTGT
This sequence comes from Typhlomys cinereus, assembly GCA_023101885.1. Classification (NCBI taxonomy): domain Eukaryota; kingdom Metazoa; phylum Chordata; class Mammalia; order Rodentia; family Platacanthomyidae; genus Typhlomys; species Typhlomys cinereus. The sequence continues at coordinate 3,039,058 of JALPQD010000299.1, read as the reverse complement.
GTTCCTGTTCAAAGTGGTTGATTCTGTTGTTTAACTCCTCTTGGATTTCCTTTTTCATAGTATTAATCATGGTAATGATAATACTTTGAAAGTCGTTGTCTTGGGTCTGGGTTTCTTGGCTGTTTTCTGTGAATTTGTTCTGGTTGGAATCCATCATTAAGGCGTTAATTCTTTTAGTGGGAGATTGGTCTTCTTGGGTTTTGTTTCTCATGGATCTGCACTTTGACTTGGGTATTGTTGTTTTGTCTTCTAGGGATTTTCATTTTCTGTGTGTTTTTGACAGGTTTAGTTGGTATTCCTACACTTGGGCAGTTATTACTAGTGCTTGCCTTAGGGTTGGGTATGTCTGTCTTTTATTATTGTTATTTCCTAGTTGAGGCTGTTAGGTTGTTAGTACATCAATTAAGTCAGGTTAAGTAGACAAGAAGTGAATATTAGTATGATAGTGCACTTTTACGATGTAGTATCTTGGTGATATGTGAGAGTGAGTGGTATGATCCCTGGAGTTGTGTTTTTGGGGTGGCTTTATGGAAAAGTTAATCTATAGTGATTAATATTAGAAAGGAACAGTAAGGTGAAAAAAAAAGGTTTTCTTATCTTTGGGCTGGATGTGAAGAATCTCTCCCATGTGATAAGATGATTGTAGAGGTTTACAGATGTATGGGCCTTTGACCCTTAGAACTTTGCTTGAGTTTTCTTTGGACTCTATTGAATTCTGAGTAGCAGTGTGTCTTCTGTAGACCACGTGCATGGGTCCCCGGTGGGCCAGAGAGGCAGAGGGGCTGATGTTGATAGAATTCTTCACCCTGGACCTGGGACTTGGCTTAGTGCCCCACCCAAGCTCCCTGGCGACCTGGGCGGGGACTCACCTGGGGGCCTGGCCGAGCAGGGAGCAGGGGGCCTTGTTCTGGTGAACAAAGGCAGCGCGGGAGGGAGAAGGGGTCCCAGGGTCCCGGCGTGTGGCTCAGGCCAAAGCCAGAGGCAGCCTGGGTGCCGCCAGGACGTGGGGCGACCTGGGCAGGGCTGGGGGGGGACTCACCTGGAGGCCTGGCAGAGTGGGGAGGTGCTGGCAGGCCAACAAAGGCAGCGCTATCTCTGCATTCTGATGAAACCTAACATGACATCCTCTAACAGCTGACTCACTGCAGTGGGAGTCACACCCCTCATTGAGGGCTCAATTCCTGGAAGACATGAAGCTCTAGAGCAAAGCTGGTCAGCCTTCTGATTATTTCTCTCTTTCCATATTCATTCCCCATCTGAACTCCGTGTTTGTCATTGTATACCACAGCAATGTTCTTTAAAAGTTAAGAGTCTACAAGACTTTGGAAATTGACCTTTTAAGACTAAGGATGTAGTTGGTGGTATAGTGGTTAGCATAGCTGCCTTCCAAGACTAAGGATGTAGCTCTGATAGAAAACTTGAGTAACATAGGCAAGGCTTTGGATTAGAATCCCAATTCATCAAGACAAGAGAAAAAAGAAAAAAAGAAAAGAAAAGAGAAGAAAAAGAGAAGAAAAGAAAAGAGAAGAAAAGAAACTCAGATTTCAAGGACTGGCAAGGTAGCTCAGCAGATAAGGCACCTGTTCCCAAGGGTAAGGTACCTGGCATCTTGGTTTCAGTCTTTGGAAACCCACATTGTGCACATAGTGGGAGAAGAGAAGTGGCCTCTGATCTCTACCTGTGCATCATGGCATATATTTGTTCAGCTGTTCTCTCTCTGTCTCTGTTTCTATCTGTCTGTCTCTCAATACTCTCTCTTCCTCAAAATCCAAGCCCCAAACCAAACAACAAGAGTATCACACCCCTCATCATTTGCTAACGGGCAGAACAACACCTTGGTGCTCATACCTGACATGGAAGTAAAGTGCAGGGAAGCTGGGAGGGGCAGTTTTCATTTCACCAATGGCATCAATACAACTTCAGGTAACTTTGAAGTCTGTCTATCAACAATATTCTCCTTTAAAATGATAAAACAAACAGAGAACAGAAGTTAATTTTTTTGCGTTTATTTGTTTAGTGTATGCACGCAAACGACTATGCATGCTGTGGTGTAAGTTTGGAAGTCAGAGGACAACGTGGTAATCAGTCCCTTTCTTCTACCATGAGGGTCCGGGGAACTGAATTCCAGTCTTCAGGCTGGTGGTAAGCGCCCTTACACCACACCATTCCTCTGGCACATGGATGGACATTGAAGCCACATAACTACCAACTACAAGCGCTCATTCATAACTTCTGAAGCACCAGAGCTGAAGAGTGGGTTGCTGAGCAAGGGCTCAGCCACAGAGTAAAGGCAACAGGAGCGATTGAGTGTAGCGTGTGCCTCTGTTTTCACAGATGGCATTGTAGCAACCTGAACTCATTGTAAGGACCTGGTATCCACAAAGGTAGTACTCAGCAAGCTGCCAAAACAAGAGGACGATTCCATTTGAGCATCCTGAGACAGGGCAGGTCTCTGCAGCAGAGCAGCAGGAAACAGGTGCATCTTTCCTCCTTAGTCTTCAGAGCACCTGGTGGGAACCTGCCAGTGCTGCGACTGCGTTATGGCTGAGCCACAGAGCCCTTACCTGGCAGGCAGGAGACCCGAGTTCAAAACCCAGCACTGAAAAATTTTAAAGAGAAGAATATGAAGAAGAAGGAGAAGAAGAAGAAGTAGAAGGAGAAGGAGAAGGAGAAGGAGAAGAAGAAGAAGAAGAAGGAGAGGTGGAGAGGAGGAGGAAGAGGAGGAGCCAGAATAGGAGGAACAAAGGAGAAGGATCACAAGAATTATCCTGGATTGCTCTATCTCTATACTTCATTCTATGGTTTCCAAAGCTCTGCCCTTCAAGTTTTATACAAAGAATAGGACAAAATGTATGTGGAACAAATGGCGGCAGGAGGATCTGTGAGATGGCTCAGTCAGCAATGTCGCCTTTGTGTAAACCTGGTGACCTTAGTTCAATCCCCAGGAGCCCATAGGATGGAAGGAAAGAATGACTTCTAAAAGTCATCCTCTGACCTCCACCCATTTGCCATGGTATGCATGTTCTCTCTTCCCTCTCCCTCTCCGTCTCTGTCCCTCTCCCTCTCCGTCTCTGTCTCTCTCCCTCTCCGTCTCTGTCCCTCTCCCTCTCCGTCTCCTCTCCCGTCTCCCTCCTCCCTCTCCGTCTCCGTCTCCCTCTCCTCACCTCTCTCTCTCTCCCTCTCCTCCCTCTCCTCTCCTCTCCCTGTCCCTCTCCCTCTCCGTCTCTGTCCCTCTCCCTCTCCCTCTCCCTCTGCCTCGCCCTCGCCCTCACCCTCTTCCCTCTCCTCTCCTCTTCCTCTCTCTATCTTTGATAATAAATATTTTTAGAAATTAATGGTGAGTGAAATTTGTTATCTGGAAAAGGTCAAATTAGATTCTGACCTTTCATGTTCACCAAAATATCTTAGATAATTTAACTTCTTCAAAATTCATGTTAAAAGATGCTCTTTGCAACATTCTGTGTAATGCCAAAACAAAGCAATAACGAATCCAAGGTTTTTCTACTGATGATGTAGCCATAGAACTGACTGTAAGGCTGAAGAGCATTTAGAAGATCTGGATGTAGTGGTGGAAAATGGAGAAATGTCCAAAGCACACTTTTAGATGATAAAAACAAGATAGAGGGAAAAATGAGAAGTCTGTTGTACATTTCTTATTTTTGTTAATTAACTAATTTTTTTGCAGAATTGGGGATTGAAGCTGTGACTTCATTCCTGGCCGCATGTACCCTACCAATAAGCTTTTTCCAAGGAAGTGGTGTGTATGTGTGTGTGTGTGTGTGTGTGTGTGTGTGTGTGTGTGTGTGTGCCTGCGAGCGCACACGTGTGCTTGCACTCACCTGCATATGTTTGTGTGTGTGCATATGTGTGTTTATATGTATGTTTTCTGTTCTTTTTACTTTTTCTCTGTGTGTACACAGTATATGCGCATATGCATATGTGCCTGTGTCCTTTCTGTATGAGTGTGAATATGTGTCCTGTTTTTATCCTCTTTCTAAGATTTTTCTGTGTAGACTTGTGTGAATGTGATCCTATATGCTTGCACAAGTGTATGTAAGTATGTGTGAGTATGTTTCACCTTCTTTTCTTTGTTTGTTTTTTCTGTGCATGCATTCAAATGTGAGTTTTAAAGAGTTAATTTGGGCTGGAGAGATGGCTCAGTGGTTAAGATTCTGCCAGGTGGAAATAGCAGCAGCCTGCACTTCTGGCCCAGCTGGGCATAGCTTTAAGAAATCCCAGAGCAAAGGAAAAAGGAGGTAGAAGCAATCCAGGATGATTCCTGAAGTCACTCTTCATCTTCCGCAGGGACACACAGTGTCCCCCCCCCCTCTCTCTCTCTCTTTCTCTCTCTCTCTCTCTCTCTCTCTCACACACACACACACACATATACAGAAAAAAAAGAGTATGCAATCCTGAGAGAGAAATGTGAAAATTGTCAAAATCTCATCCCTTGTCAAATCCGATGACCACAGCAAAATAGCAAGGCCAGAAGGTAAGGAAGCAAGGTCTCCCCTTTAGTTTAGCTTTGTTTTGTTGAGGCAGGGTCTCCTGTAGCTCAGGCTGGCCTCAAACTTGCTATATAGCCAGGGATGACCTTGAACTTTGTAGTGTTTCTGCCTAAACATGCAGCTGTGATAAAGCAAGGGTTCCTCTGCACCATGGCCTCACAGTGTAAAGAGCAGCCGTCAGACCACAAGTTTCTGGAGGATGCCTGTCTGCTCAGCCTCAGAGAGACGCCATGCTGTTATTGACTACTGCGGCCAACAAGTGCTGATGTGATCAGTTTTGTCTTGAGAACTTTGTTATGCCATCTGTGCACACCGCAGCCTGCTGTTCCCACCATGGGGCTCCACCTAAAAAAACACCTGATTTGTGTGTGTTTGATATGTGTCTCATGTCCTCCATGTCCTGGGTGCTGGGAAGGGCAGGTGTTCCCACCACACCTGGTTTATTCAGTGCTTCAGGAAACCCAGGCGTCCCGCATCCTAGACACACACTGTGCCAACTGACCTGCATCCCAGCCCCACTGCTGATTTATTTTTTTAGTTTTTCTTTTTTATTAGTAATTATCTTTTAAAGTAAATTAATTTTGTGCTTGTTTTTCTCTTTTACAACCTCATGCATGTAGACAATGCATTTTGATCATAGCTACCTCTTTCTCCCTCCTACTTCTCCTGGACTTTTCCTTAGCATGTCCACCTCCTACCTTTATGTGCTAATTTTTAAATTTGGATAATGTAAAATGATGTGTAAGCGATAAAAGAAAATAGATCAAGGATGTAAATAGTTATGCTTGAGCTCCCAGTTCCACATGCTTAAGAACACATGATAAAGCTGAAGAATGCGCATATGGAGCCCCAACTAGGGAGGTATCCCCATTGTGTACAACTGGAGAATGCCCCAGGAAAGTCCTTCATGTTGTGAGCACAGAGATATGGAATTCCTGACCTTTGTGTTTTCTTTGCTATCAACTTCTAGCAATGGGACAGAAAAGATGGAGTCTCTTTCTCTCCAGTTAGGCCAAACTAAATTATTTACTATCCTTAACTAGTTAAGCAGTGTGGTTTGTCACAGATCAGAACTCTGAATGTAGAAACAGTCTCATCTCCTTCTGCCACTGTCCGATGCTCATGGATATAGCAGTCATATGTGCACCACCTTTAGGGCAGGTATTTATTTATATTTATTTAATTTCTCTCTCTCTCTCTCTCTCTCTCTCTCTCTCTCTCTCTCTCCTCCTCTCTCCTCTCTCTCTCTCTCTGTGTGTGTGTGTGTGTGTGGTGTGTATCAGAAGGCCCTGTATGTGCCTATGGAGTGTTAAGGGTACCTTCAAGTATCATCCTAGATTGCTCTACCTCCTTACTGCTTTGCTCTGGGACTTCCCAGCTCTGCCTTCCAGGGCCGGAGATGCAGACCCCCTACATTTCTGCTTGGCATTTTTAGGTTGGATCTGGGATCAGAACTCAGGTCCTTCTGCTTGTGAGGCTGAGGATTAACTCCTCAACCATCTCTTTAGCCCATGGTCTCTGATTAAAAAAAAAAAAACTTAGGTTGACAATACTAAACAAATCCTGAATATATTTTTTCCATTCACATGTAATCCAATGACTGAAACCTTAAATCACGAGCAGGTTATCACTGATGGCCGTGGGTTCCCTCTCAGCTCTGACCACCCTGGAATCATGGTCCTGGCAGGAGATGGGGACTCTCTATAGAGTAACACCGTGCCCCTCTCCTTGGTTACACTATTGAAACAATGGTCATCAAAGAATTAAAATCCCCCCAATCCCATGCTAGAGCCTGGGAAGCAGAACCTGGCGCCTTCCAAAGGAGGAAGTGGCCACAGAAGAAGAAGATTTCAAGAGTTCTGCCGGCTTCACTCACAATCAGCATGGCACACATGTGCACATAAATTTCCTGGCCTTTGTGTTTTCTTTGCTATCAAATTCTAGCAATGGCATAGAAAAGATGGAGTCTTTCTCTCCAGTTAGGCCAAACTAAATTATTTGCTATCCTTAACTAGTTTCCTAATTCCTTTTAAGACACAGAAGATGTGGGTCCTTATTTCTGTTTGATCTCCTGGTTAGCTTAGTTTTTTCACTAAATTATTTCCATTCGGATCACCTGTCACTCAGCCCAGAGGGGCCTGAAGTCTTTCACCAGCGTTTTGGCAGCTGCTCTTGTGTGGACACCAAGTGGCGATGTCTACTAGAGTGAGACCTGGAGGCGTCCTTTGAACAGCAGCTGTGGATGGACTCCCCTCTCCGGATGTAGCATCACCTTATTTCTTACGGAAAAAAAAAAAAAAGAAACAAAGAAACAAAGAAAGAAAGCAGGAGGGACATAAGGAAGAAGGAAGGAAGGAAAGAAGGAAGGAAGAAAGGAAGGAAGGAAGGAAGGAAGGAAGGAAGGAAGGAAGGAAGGAAGGAAGGAAGGAAGGAGGGAAGAAGGAGGGAAGGAAGGAAGGAAGGAAGAAAGGAAGGAAGGAAGAAAGGAAGAAGAGAGGAAGGAAGGAAGGAAGGAAGGAAGGAAGGAAGGAAGGAAGGAAGGAAGGAAGGAAGGAAGGAAGGAAGGAAGGAAGGAAGGAAGGGAGGGAGGGAGAAAAAGAAAATTAGGGCTGAAAAAACTGGCAGTATAACCCCTCGGGTCAAGGAAAATCAGCTATGGGAAGATAGACCTGAACTATGTGGACGGGGGCAGGAAGCAGTAAATGGTCTTTTTAAGCAGGCAGGGAAGGTTCCAGCCTGCAAGACGGCTCAGAGCCAGGGACAAGAAGGAAAGGTTTTTCCATCTTCTGGTGTCTTCTGTAATTTCTTTCTTCAGGGTTTTAAAGTTTTCATTGTTCATACATACACACACGCGCACACATGCATACACCCACAACTGAATAAATAATAAAAAAAATTTTAAGTTTTCATTGCAAAGGTCTCTTGATTCTTTGGTTAGATTCATATCAAGGTATTTTTTTTTTTAGTGGCTATATTAAATGGAATTGTTTCTCTTAGGACTTTCTCACTTTTTTTCATCCTTGCTGTATAGGAAGGCCACTGATTTTTGCAAGTTTATTTTGTAACCTGCCACTCTGCTGAAATTCTGTATTAGTTCCAGTAGTTATCTGGTGGAGTTTTTAGGAGCACTAAGTTATATGAACAGTCATCTGCAAATAGAGAGATATCTTGACTTTTTTCTTCTGATTAGAATCCCTTTTATCTCCCTCTCTTGTCTTATGGCTCTAGCTAAGACTTCAAGTAGAATATTGAATAGAAGTGGTGAGAGTGGACAGCCTTGTCTAGTTCCTGATCTAAACAGGAATGCTTCAAGTCTTTTCCCATTTAGTATAATCCTTGCTGTTGGCTTGTTGTATTCAGCGTTTATTATGTTGATGTAAGTTCCTTTCATTCCAACTGTCTCTAGGGTGTTGAACATAAAAAGCTGTTGGATCTTGTCAAAAGCTTTTTCTGTATCTATTGAGAGTATCATGTGGCCTCAGACTTTGGATTGGTTTATATGATGGATGACATTTATTGATTTGCGTATGTTGAATCAACCTTGTATGCCTGGGATTAAAAACTACTTAATCACAGTGAATGATCTTTTGGATATGTTTTTGAATATGATTTGCTAAGATTTTGTTGAGAATCTTTGCATCTGTGTTCATCAAAGAGATTGGCCTATGGTTTTCTTTTTAAGTGTATCCTTATTAGGTTTTGGGATTAGTATGATATTAGCTTGGTAGAAAGAATTTGGAAGTGTTTCTTCTTTCACCATTTTATGGAATAGTTTAAGGAGTGGTGGTGTTAGTTGTTCTTTAAATGTCTGATAGAATTCTGTGCTGAGTCCATTTGTTCTGGGACTTTTTTGGTGGGAAGATTTAAGATTACTCCATCAATTTCCTCATTTGTTATAAGACTCTTTTTTTATTATTGTTATTATTTATTCAACTGTGTGCATGTGCGTGTGTATGTGCGAACGCGCGTGTGTGTCTGTGTGTGTCTGTGTATGTGTAGAACCACGGACGAATTCGCGAACCACCGTGGACGCCTCCACCTCCTTCTGCCCTGGGATTCACAGGCTCCGCCCTACCAGGACCAGAAGCCTAGGCCGCCCCCACTTCTGCCTGGCGTCTATACGTGGGATCTGGGATCCGAACTCAGGACCTTCCGCCTGCAAGGCAGAGGCTTAAACCCTGAGCCACCTCTCCAGCCCTGTTATAAGACTCTTTAAATAATTCAAAATCCCAAAGCAATTCTTTAAAACAATTGACCAAACAATCTCAAAATTCATATGGAAGCACAAAAGGCCCAGGATAGCAAAAACCATCTTGAGTAACAAAAACACTGCTGGAGGTATCACCATATGAAACCTTAATGTATACTACAAATCCATAGTAATAAAAACAGCTTGGTACTGGCTCCAAAATAGACACATAGATCAATGGATAAGGGTTGAAGACCCAGATATAAGCCTACACAATTATAGCCATTTGATCTTTGATAAATGGGCCCAAAAACTCAATGGAAAATGAACAGCATCTTCAACAAATGGTGCTGGTAAAACTGGATAATCATATGCATAAGATAAAACTGGATCCATACTTGTCACCATGCTCAAACAGTAATTCTAAATGGATCAAGGACCTTAATATTAGGTCAGAGACTATAAAAACCATAGTTGAAAGAGTAGGGAACTCTCTCAAGCGGATTGGGCTAGGCCAAGAGTTCCTAAAGAGAAATTCAATACCATAGACACCAGAAACAACACTCACCAAATGGGATCTTATGAAATTAAGAGCTTCTGTTCAGATAAAGAGATTATAAAAAGAGCAAAAAGGCAACCCACAGAAAGGGAGAAAATCCTCACTGACCATATATCTGATAGAGCTCTATTATCCAGAGTGCACAAAGAACTTAGAAAACTAAACACCAAGGAGATAAATAGCCAATAGAAAATGGGCCAAACTTTTCCTGGGACGAAATCAAAATGTCTAACAAATATCTTTTAAAATGCTCCAAATCTCTAGCCATTATGGAAATGCAAATCAAAACTCCCCTGAGATATCATCTCACCCTGATCAGGATGGTGAAAAATCCACAATACAAACAACACCAAATGCTGGAGAGGATGTAGAGAGAAAAGAACTCTCATATATTGCTGATGGAAATGCAGGCTTATACAACCACTCTGACAATCAATATGTCAATCTCTAACAATGTTAAGGATTGAAATACCATATGACCCTGCTATATCACTACTGGGAATAATCCCCCATAATGCAGCAATTCTCTATACTGACATGAGTACAACCATGTTCATTGCAGCATTATTTATAATAGCAAAGTCATGGAATCAATCCAAATGCCCAACAGTTGATGAATGGATAATGAAAATATGGTACATTTATATAATGGAATACTACTCAGCTAACAAAAAGAGATGAATTAATTAAATTTGCTGGGAAATGGATGGAATTAGAACAAATTATATTAAGTGATATATCCCAGACACAGAAAATTAGATGCCATCTGTACTTCCTAATAAGTGGATCCTAGTTCCAAACCTGGATAGTGACATATTCAAAGGAGATGACCATGGATATTAGTTGAGATACACCTAAGGAAAGTGCAGGAACTGAAAAAAAAAGAAAAAAAAAACAAAATTGAGAACACCAAAGCCCCTGTATCATTCACCTGGAACCAGACCAGCCAATCTCTCCCCACCCTAACTAAAGCTCAGGGAACTTTGTGGAAGAGGGGACACAAGATCGTAAGAGCCTAGAGATGGGGAGGACCAATGATATACAAGATACTCCACACAAGTCAGGGCTGCAGCAGCCAGGACATAGACACAATGTGATTGGACTTTGCCTGACCTGCACAATAGCTGACATGTTAAGACCCCCCAAAATCTAGCAGGTATCACAGGGGAGAAGGCTTCAGGCAGTAGGATTCTTAGAGGCAAAGGGTTAAACAATCACAATAGTGTTCCCATACTAGCAGGCAGTCCAAGAAGGGGCTCCAAGTTATGCCACTGAGTCCTGAACCCTCACTAGGGTAGAGATTCACAGAGAGGTTCAGTGTCCACATAAATGGATGCTCTGGGGAATGGGGGGAGGAAGTGGTAGGCATTGGGAAAGAGGGAGGAAGGAAGCAGTGTGAGAGGGAAGAGAAGGGGGTAGAGTGGAGACAGGGGATGGGACCTGAAGAGATCAGGAGAGGAGGGGGTACCTATGGAGCTTGTGTGATAAGGCAAAAATAAAATGTGCAAAAAAAAGAAGGAAAGGTTTTTTGGGGGCAGAAACGGCCAAAGTTGTGAGTGGAAATGCAGGTGTGTCCCTGGATGATGGCCATCTGCTGAGGTGACTCAGGGAAACCACTCAGGGATCTCAGGACCATGAGGTGCATACAGGTCTCAGAGGTCATGGAGAGCAGGTAGAGAACATGTTCTGAACCCCTGCATTCCACCCATGCATACAGGAAACAGCCTCTAGAGCAGGGGATCCCACACACCTGTGGAGTGCAGAAAGCTGAACTCAGAAGCAGGGTGTGGAAGGTGTGGATGGAATCCCAACACAGCAGGAAGGTGGAAGCTGGAGGCTCAGGAGTTCAAGGCCATCCTTGGCTACATGGTGAGTTGAGAAGAGCTTGGGCTACTGAAACGTGGTTTTTTTTTTTTTTTTTTTTTTTTTTTGTATAAACATACACACACATGCATATATTTGTGCATTTTAAACAATTTATTCTGAAATAACTAATGAATACACCCTCAAATATTCTTACAAATTTAACTGTGAAGACTGTCTTAACAGAAAAAGCCACCATCGTCATCACCATTATCATCAAATAGATAAAGTAAACCAGGTTGTGGTGGCACGTGCATGTAATCTCAGCTCCTGAGTAACAGGTTCACATCTGAGACAGACCATCACAGATAGCATTGGAAGCTATAGAAGACCCCCAGTGTGTTCCCTGCTTTGCTACAAAGTTGGTAAGTTGCTTGATTTGTGACTTTCTGCCTTCTGCAAGTAATAACCCTCATGTGAGCACTTGCATGGTAGACTGCATTGTTTGGGGCAACCTGATTCCTTGCTGCTGGGCCACGGGGATCCTCAGTTTTGGCTTAGAATAAAACATCTCTTGTTTCCTTTGACTTTAGAGCTGTGTTTCACTTCAGTGCCACAAAGATTTGAGAATGTCCATTCAGCCCGACTGGCTGGCTCACACTTGTGATCCCAGCATCGGAAAGTTAGAGGCAGAAGGATCAGAAGTTCGTGGCCATCTGCAACCACACAATGAGTGATGGGCCAATTTGGATCTCATGACACCCTCAGCATGGTAGGGCTGTGCCCCAAAGACACCATACTAGGGGCGGGAATTTAGTTGAGTGAATTGACAGCTTATCTAGAAGGTAAAAGGTTCTGGGTTTAGTCCCTAGTAACAGAAAGAGAAAAACACAAAGAAGCAAGTAAAAGTGCTGAATAGATGACTCAGAGGTGAAGACTCTGTCTCACAAGCAGAAGTATTTGAATTCAGATTCCATGTCCCATATAAAGTGCCAGGCTGAAATGGTAGTGGCCTACACTTCTGCCCTGGTGGGTAAAGCCTGGGAAATCCCAGAGCTAAGCAAGAAGGAAGCAGAAGTAATCCAGGATGATTCCTGAAGTCACCCTTGGTCCTCCACAGGGATACATGTACCTTCTTATCACACACACACACACACACACGCACACACACACACACACACACACTAAATGAATGAATAAATAAGGCTTTTTTTTTGAAGGAAGAAAAAAGGAAAGGAGGAAGGAAGAAAAGAAGAAAGGAAGGAAATGGAAAGGAGGGAGGAAAGGAGAAAGTTAAATTTTAACCATTATTAAGTTTGTACTCCTGTGTTAAATGACAGGGAAGAGCACTGACCAGAAGTCCCTCCCCTTAGAGCACACTGGACTATAACTTCTTACCCAGCAGGATTAACCCAGCAGAAGTGTGGCCGCCAAGCCCAGTGTGGAGCCTCTCGTTTCCCCTTTCAGAAGCCCCCATGTACAAGAGTGTGACTCAAGGAAAACAGTATGGTGAGACCCTCTGGGAGCTGGAGATGAGAAGCAGCAAGCTACTTCCTAGATGATTTCACAGCCAGGAAACCTGACAGAGAGCCGCCCACCAGTGAGCTCAGAGCCAGGGAGGTCCTGCGAACACCAGTGGGGTTACCTGTCTTATCAGAGACCATGGTGCTTGTGACACCCTCTTCCCCATTCTGCATTACCTCTGCCTCGCTGTGTTAGCCCCCAGCTGGAGGGAAGACAGGATGAAGGGTAACAGAACACAAGGGGACTGACTGCAGGGAGAAGGGAAACAGAAGGGAGCAGGGAGACAGCAGGGAGAAGGGGCATTCTTTCCCTGCCCTGTACTGCCCTACCTCCCTAGCAACTCCTTAGCAACCTCTGACAGTTACAAACAACAGCCACTCCAGCCTAGGGACACTTCAGACTCCCTCCTGCCTATGGCAGCTTCTCCCTGTTGCCCCAGACCTTCAACTATCTTTTCTGATCCAATGCTCCCCCACCTTAATATTAAACTATGGTCATGATGCCCACCATGTCCTCAGCTGAAATTAAACTTGTATTTCTACCTTATGCTGGCTTCTCTTATGTAGTGGCCTCCATGTCAACCTTACACATTATCCTTTCCCTGCCGCTGACCTCAGAGGACGGAATCAGGGAGGGATGCACAGACAAACCAACAGAGAAAGAACGGCACAGAAATGCCAGCTACAGAAGTCCCCAGAAGGACAGACAGGCCTGAAGCCTTTCTGGGGGATCAGTTGGTCAGTGCAAACTCTGCCAGCAACTGAGGGACAGCCTCAGGGAGTGGACTTTGCAACTCCTCCTGTTCTGTCAATTGCCTGATTGGTTGAAGGTTCACCACACCTTACCCAATCATAAAGGGCAGATCCTCACAGTGTGGTTTGTTCTCAGAGGTTGTGAGGTAGGTAGCAATCTGTCTCTTTTCAATGTCCTTACATTTGATCTTTTACTTTCTTCTGTCATCTACTCATGTCTTCTCCTTCCCTTCCTCTTCCCCTGAACTGTGGGCAGAAAGAATTTTCACCCTTTGCTTTCAGATTCCTTCTCCCTTCTAGTGTTGGATTCCCATACAGACCTCCAGCCTTGAAACACTGGAAACCCCGCAGCTCCACCATGTCTAGCAAACAGTTCACCAGGAAGCTGCTGGAAGAGGTGACCTGCCTCATCTGCATGGAGTTTCTGCAGGAGCCTGTCACCATCGACTCTGAGCACAATTTCTGTCTCCAATGCATCAGCCTGGTTGGGGACACTTACTTCAGCCAATATTTTCCAGTGTCCCCTGTGCAAATGCTCTGTGCAGAGGAGCACATTCAGACCCCGCAAATTGTTGGCCAATCTCGTGGAGAAAATCCAAGCTATGGAACCAGATAGGTAGGACCTGAAATGCCATTGGCATGGGGAGAAGATCCATTACTTCTGTGAGGATGATGGGGAGTTCCTATGTGTGGTGTGTCATGACACCAGGAACCACAAGTCCCACCATATCACTGTGATAAAGGAGGCTGCTCAGCACTACAAAGTAAGTGCCTGGGCCAGGAGGAGGTGAGCAGGGACGGGAACTGGTACCTGCTCGTATCAGCACCCAGGGCCTCACTCTTCACCCCACTCCTCTCATTTGAGGGGGTAGTTTATAGCCAGGCACTGTGGACTCACAGCCCTCTGTCCTGTGAAGCAGGAGGGACAAGGACCAAACAGGAAGTTTGAGTCAGAAGGACTCAAGTCCAGGGTTACTGCTGAGCCTCGAGGACTCCCCTCTCCCAACAGGCTGTTCTCACTAAACTGGAGATGAAACTCAGGGTCTTGGAAAAGCTTGTGTTCTACCACAGAGCCACATGTGCAGTCCTGCTGTCTTTCTTCTTAGTGGGACAGACAATACCCATCTCCTCCACAGTTGACAGAACAGAAGAGGAGAAGCCTCTCTTCGTCAATCCCAAGGACCATCCAGATAATCAGAGCTAGTTGTCAACAAGTGTCATGTTCTTATGCTGCTGAAGTTCTAGGTTTCTTATTCCTGCTGTGCCCTCTCCCCATTATGAAGAGAAGGTAGACAACTCATAATAATACCAGGACCCCCAGGAGATGTCAGTGGGCCTCCTCCACAGAGCCAGAGCCTGCCTAAGTGCTCTCTTCCCACAGGGACCCATTGAAAAGTAGGTTGAGGTTTTGATTCAGAAGCAGAAGGAGATACTACAAAAGAAGGTGCAAGGCAAAGGGACGATTACTGCCTTCAGGGTAAGTGAGAACACTCAGGGAAGCTTCTAGTACTTCCTATTGCACTGAGCCAGGACAAAGCCCAGAGACACAGTGGCCCTGGGCAGAGGGCTGGGGAGACGTTCAGCAGGGGATGTGTCCCAGTTCTGTCCCTAGGGTGACCTTCCTGGGTGGAGTCATCCTGGAAACAGTGCAGGTCCATTCTTCACCTCCCCACAAGTGGTGGTATAAAGAAAACCTTTACTTTTCTGACAATTCAAAATACAAGTCTAGAAGCCTAGAAGCCATGCTCTGTCCTGTTCAGGCCATAACTGGAGACAGATTTCCCCAGTTAGAAAAGACACAGGCTGTAATCACCAGATACCTTGATCTGTTACTCCTGTGGATGACTTTGAGTCAGTAAGCTGAGAGCCATCTAAAAGTGGAAGTGTTTTCTTTTCTTTTTCTCTCAGAATGGATCTCATAGAGTCCAGCCTAGCTTGGAATGTGTTCACGAATTATGTTAACCAAAGCATGACCTTTCACTTCTGTAGCAGTCAGCTTGCACGGTTGCTGGTAAATCACCATCAAATGGCTTAAGGGAATAAGAAATTTATTTTCTCTTAGGGTTGCCCAGTTACTGTTCTCATTCCAGCTTGGGAGGGGAGCTCGTACCAACACCAAGGCCAAGGGAACTGGCCACGCCATCTCTATATAAGGGTTGAGAGAGGGATAATCCTTGCCAGACCACCATGTCTGGCTAAGTGTACACAAGGATGCCTACTCTCTCAACCAGCTCTGTATTTTATTCTAGGGTCTAATCCCACCCACTGTAGGCTGAGCCTTCCCCATCAGCTAGACAATCTCTTGTAGGTTTGCTCTGGGCTTCACCCAACCACTAATTCTCCACAAATGTGCCCAGAGCTCAAACCCTCAACAGTCAAGTTGACACTTGTGTCTAACCATGATAGTATGTCTGCATGTGTGTCTGTAGTGTGTATGTATGTCTGCATGTGTGTGTACAGGTGCCCCTGGGCTCCTCTGTCTGTAACTTCCTAGCACTAGGATTACAGGTAGTACCAATCTGGCTTTTACTGGATTCTGTGGACCCAAACTTCACTCCTGACGCTTGTACAGCAAGCATTTCATCCACTGACCTGTCTTCCTAGCCCTTAATTTTTTCCAGTTTTCCAGACTTTATTTCTAGTTTTGCTAAGGACAGGAATTTGTCTGTCCAATATTGATTCCCTTCAAGTCTAGCCTAATGACTGGCATGTGAAGCCGCCTTTTCAAGAGGATGCAGTCCTGGGGTGGGAGAGATGCTCAGGAGTTAAGCCTCTGCCTCAAAAGCATAAGGTCCTGAGTTTGGATCCCAAATCCTATGTAAAAATGCCAGGTGGAAATGGTGGCTGTCTGCACTCCCAGTCCTGGAAGATGGAGCCTGAGAAACCCCAGGGTAAAGCCAGGAGGACATAGCCCTAACCACGTTGACTCCCAATGTCACCTTTATGTCACCACAGGTACACATAGTGTCCTCTGATACACACACACAGCACCCACATACACATATACACCACACACACACACACACACACACACACACACACAAACAAAGAGTATGTAATCCTGGAATAGAAATGTGAAAGTTGTCAAAATCTGATCCCTTGTGTCAAGTCCTTTGACAACAGCAAGTAGCAATTTCAGAAGGTAAGGAAGCAAGGGTTCCTCTGCAGTTTACATTTGTTTTGTTTGAGGCAGGGTCTCCTGTAGCTCAGGCTGGCCTCAAACTTGCTATATAGCCAGGGATGACCTTCAACTTCGAATGCTCCTGCCTAAACATGCAGCTGTGATAAAGCAAGGCTTCTTCTGCATGGCCACCTGTCATGAGCAGCAGTCAGACCACAAGCTTCTGGAGGACGCCTGTCTGCTCAGCCTCAGAGAGACGCCATGCTGTTGTTAACTACTGTGGCTAACAGGTGCTGATGTCATCAGTTTTGTCCTGAGAACTTTCTCATTCCCTCTCTGCACATCCCAGGCTTCTGTTCCCACCACAGGACTGCTCCTAAATAAACAACTGATTTTCTTTTATGTGTGTGTCTTATGTATTCCCAGCAAGCCTCTGATTCTCCACAGAAAGAAGAGGACCTTGAACTTGTGACCCTCCCATCTCCATGTCCTGAGTGCTGGGAAGGGCAGGTGTCCTCACCACACCTGGTTTATTCAGTGCTTCAAGAGACCCAGGCGTCCTGCGTCCTAGACACACACTGTGCCAACTGACCCGCATCCCAGCCCATCTCTGATTTTTTTGTTTTTCTTTTTTACTAGTAATTATCTTTTGTAATAAATAAATTTTGTTCTTGTTTTTCTCTTTTACAATCTCTTACATGTACACAATGCATTTTGATCATAGCTACCGCTTTCTCCCTCCTGCTTCCCCTGGACATTTCCCTACCATGTCCACCTCCTACCTTTATGTGCTAATTTTTAAAATTGGACAATATAAAATAATGTGTAAGCAATAAAAGAAAATACATCAAGGATGAAGGTAGTTATGATGGAGCTCCTAGTTACACATGGTTAACACCACATGATAAAGCTGAACAATAGCAGTTTTGTCCATCTTCTCTGAGACTAAGTTCATGGTGTGAACACATAGAAAGCCGGCCTCCAAGTCTGTCTTCATCATTAGCACATACAGCCCTGGCCCACAGGAGGCCGTCCACATTATGGTCACACGGAGCCCTAGCCCCTAAGGGGCCATCCCACTTGTGAACACACAAGAGGCCACCACCTTGTGAGCATGTGGAGCCCCAACCCAGGGAGGTGTCCACATTGTGTGCACCCGGAGAAGACACCAGGAGGGCCTTCCTGTTGCGAGCACACAGATACAGAATTCAGGGTTTGGGCAGGCAGTGTGGTTTGTCAGGTTATTAATCATTCAGCTGTCCACAGAGCAGAACACTGAAAATAGCGTAGTGCTATTTCCTCTCTTCCACCATTGATGTTCATGAGATACAGCAGTCACATGTGCAGTGCCTCTAGGTGCAGGTATTTATTTAATTTCTGTGTGTGAGTGTGTGTGTGTGTGTGTGTGTCTATGTTTTTCAGAAGGCACTCTATATGTCTGTGGAGTGCTTAGGTTGACTTCAAGAATCATTCTGGATTTCTCTGCCTCCTTACTGCTTTGCTCTGGGACTTCCCAGGCTCTGCCTTCCTGGGCCGGAGATGCAGGCCTCCAACATCTCTGCCTGGCATTTTTATGTGGGATTTGGAATCAGAATCAGGTCCTTCTGCTTGTGAGGCAGAGAATTAATCCCTCAGCCGTCTCTTCAGCCCATGGTCTCTGATTTAAACAAGAAATAATCCTGAAGATATTTTTTTTCTGTTCATATGTAATCCGGTGACTGAAACCTTAAATGCTGAGCAGGTTGTCTCTGCTGACCATGGGTTCCCTCTCACCTCTGACCACTCTGCAGTCATGGTCCTGGCAGTGGCCACAGAGGAAGAATATTTCACAGAGTTCTGCCAGCTTAACTCGCTACCAGCATGGCACAGACATGTGCCCATCAACATCTTGGCCTTTGTGTTTTCTTTGCTATCATATTCTAGCAATGGGACAGAAAAGATGGAGTCTCTTTCTCTCCAGTTTGGCCAAAATAAATAATCTGCTATCGTTAACCAGTTTCCTAATGTTTTTTCAGACATAGGACAATTCGGTCTTTTTTCCTGTTTTGATCTCCTTCATGAGCTGAACTTTTTCATCTGTGTATTTACTAAAATATTCCCACTTGGATCACCTGTCACTTCTGCCAGAGCAGACAGAAGTCTTTGAGCAGTGTTTTAGCAACTGCTCTTGTGCAGACACAAGGTGACAGTGTCTACCAGGGTGAGCCTTGGTGTCCTTTGAACAGCAGCTATGGATGGACTCCCTTCCCCAACTCAGCAGAACCTTATTTCTTCAAAAAAAAAAAATCCAGACTGATAAAACTGACAGTGTAACCCCTCAGGTCAAAGAAAATCAGCTGTGGGAAGACAGACACGAACTATGTGGGTGGGGGAGGAAGCAGTAAAAAATTCTGTTTTAGGTGAACAGGGGAGGTTCCGGCCTGCAAGCCAGGCCTGAGCTGGGGACAAGAAGGAAGGTTGTTTTGTGTCGGAAATGGCCAAAGTCATGGCTGGAAATGCAGGTGTGTCCCTGGATGATGCCCATCTGCTGAGGGGACTCAGGGAAACCACTGAGGGGTCTCAGGACCATGAGGTGCACATAGGTCTCAGAGGTCATAGAGAACAGGTGGAGAAATGGTTCTGAACCCCTGAATTCTACCCATGCACACAGGAAACAGCCTCAAGTGCAGGGGATCCCACACACTTGTGGAGTGCAGAAAGCTGAACTCAGAAGCAGGGTATGGAAGGTGTGGATGGAATCCCAACATAGGAGGAAGGTGGAAGCAGGAGGATCAGGAATCCAAGGCCATCCTTGGCTGCATGGTGAGTTGAGAACAGCTTGGGCTACTGAAGACTGTGTTAACAGTCATTATCATCATCATCTTTAAATAGATAAAGTAAACCAGGTTGTGTTGGCACATGCCTGTAATCTCAGCTCCTGGGTATCCGGTTGACATCTGAGACAGAGAAGCACAGATAGCATTGAAACTATAGAAGAGCCCCTTCTACTGTGTCCCCTGGTTTGCTGGGACCCCCACCCTTCTGTGTGGCCATAGCGCTTAGCTGGCAAGTTGCTTGATTTGTGACTTTCTTTCTTCTGCAAGTAATAACTCTCATGTAAGCACTTGCATGGTAGACTGTATTGTTTGGGGCAACCTGATTCCTTGCTCCTGGGCCATGGGTGGCCTCAGGTTTGGCTTAGAATAAAACATCTCTTGTTTCCTTTGAGTTTAGAGCTGTGTTTTGCTTCAGCGCCACCAAGATTTGAGAATGTCCATTCAGCTCTACTGGCTGGCTCACACCTGTGAGCCCAGCATCAGACAGTTAGAGGCAGAAGGATCAGATGTTTGTGGCCATCCTCTACCACACAGTGAGTGATGGGCCAAATCTCATGATACCCTCAGCATCCAAGGGCTCTGCCCCAAAGACACCATACTAGAGGGTGGGACTTTAGTTGAGTGGGTGCACAGGTTGACTAGAAGGTAAAAGATCCTGGGTTTAATCCCTGGCAGCAGAAAGAAAGAAAAATACAAAGAAAGAAGAAAGGGTGCTGAAGAAATGACTCAGAGGTTAAGACTCGGTCTCACAAGCAGAAGACTTTGAATTCAGATCCCATGTCCCATGCAAAAATGCCCAGCTGACTCCCTCTTTCGCCCCACCCCCGCTCCGCCGGTCGGGACGCGTAGGCGAGATCCAGCCGGGCCTCAACGCGCGCTCTAGGACCCCAGGTCAGCCCACGGGGACCCGGCTCCGACTCCCGCCATCCAGCCGGAGCCGCGCGGGGGCCGAGGGAACGAGGAGGACCTCCCCCTGCGCCCGGGCCCCGCCCCAGCTGCCCTCGGGTTAAATAGCTCCACGCCGACGCGCCCATCCTCCCTTTTTGCCCCACCCCGCTCCGCCAGTCGGGACAGGCACGTGGTCCACCCGGGCCTCACCCCGCTCCCTAGGTAAGTCCCCGTTCAGGCCCCGCCCACCAGTACCCCAGGCCAAATAATTCAGTTTAGTGAAATTGAGAGATCTTAAGAGTTAAAATGACAATGCCAAAGTCAAAGTGCAAATCCATGAGAAGCAACACTCAAGTAAACAAATCTCCCACTGAAGAAATTAATCCCATAATGTTAGACTCCAAAAAGAACAAACCCGCGGAAAAAGGCCAAGAAAGCCTGACCCAGGATAACGACTTTCAAAATATGATCATTACCATGTTCAATACTATGAAAGAGGAAATCCGGGAGGAATTACATAATCGAATCAATCGCTTTGAAGAGGAACACAACAGACATCTGGAGGAGTTGAGAAAAACAGTGCAAGAAACAAAAAGTGGCATAGAACAGTTAAAACAAACTCAAGCAGAGTTTAAAACTGAGCTAAAAGACAAGTTATCTTCAACCCAGAACGCCACAGAGAGTCTTATCAACAGAACTAATGAAGCAGAAAACAGAATTTCAGACCTTGAAGATAAAGTGGGAGTACTAGCCAGCTCAATGGAAGAGGTTGTTAAAGCCAAAAAGATACTTGAGAGAAATATCCAAGAGATATGGGACACCCTGAAGAAGCCTAACATGCGTATTCATGGAATACCGGAGCAAGAATCTCAAAATACCACCCCTGAGGAAATTTTTCAAACGATCATCAAGGAAAACTTTCCTCATCTAAAGAAAGAGAGGCCCATTCATATACAAGAGGCATTCCGCACCCCAAACAGATACGACCAAACTAGAAGCACACCGCGGCAAATAATAGTTAAAACACTCCACATTCAAGATAAAGAACTGGTGCTGAGAGCTTCAAGGGAGAAAAAACAAGTCACTTTTAAAGGCAAACCTATTAAAATAACAAATGACTTCTCAGTCGAAACAGTAAAAGCAAGAAGAGCTTGGAGAGACATACTTCAAGTATTGAATGAGCAAAAATGTCAACCCAGGCTGATTTACCCTGCAAAACTATCAGTCATGATCGAGGGAGAAAGAAAAATTTTCCAGCACAAAGACAACTTTAAGGGATACATGGCCACCAAACCAGGCCTTCAAAAACTGCTAGAAATGACACTCAAGCGTGAAGAAAAAAACAGGCATATCCAGGAGAACAGAAGGCAAATATAACACCATTAAAAGCGAAGCAATACACTTATAAAAGCTACTAAACATAATAAATGTCTGGAATTAACAATAGTTTCTCCATTATAACACTAAATGTTAATGGACTTAATTCACCGATCAAGAGACACAGATTACAAACTTGGATTAAAAATCACAATCCATCAATCTGCTGCCTGCAGGAAACCCATCTCACCACAAAAGATAGGCACGCTCTAAAAATAAAAGGCTGGTCAACAATTCTACAAGCAAATGGAAGCAGAAAACAGGCAGGGGTAGCCATTATGCTATCAGACAAAGTGGATTTCAAACCAAAAAAAATTATAAGAGACACGGATGGATACTACATTTTAGTCACAGGTACAATTCACCAGGAAGACTTCACAATACTGAACATATATGCACCCAATACGGGCCCCTCCACATTCATTAAGAAAACCCTACAGCGTCTAAAGCAAGAAATCAACCCCCAAACAATAATTCTTGGGGACTTCAACACCGCCCTCTCTACATGGGATAGATCAACAGGTCAAAAGCTTAACAGAGACACTTTGGAACTTAATCAAACCCTGAAAGAAATGGACCTCACAGATCTCTATCGAACTTTTCACCCACGCACCAAAGAATACACATTTTTCTCAGCAGCACACGGAACTTTCTCCAAAATAGATCACATATTGGGCCACAAAATGAATCTACACATGTACAAGAAAGTTGAAATTCTAACCTGTGCCCTATAGACCACCACGGCCTAAAGCTGGACATCCACAACACATCAAACAAGAGAAAATACACTAACTCCTGGAAACTTAACACTATGATGCTGAATGAGAACTGGATTCAGGAAGAAATTAAAAAGGAAATTCAAGATTTCCTGAAAGTGAATGATAACGAAAATACAACTTACCAAAATCTCTGGGACACAATGAAAGCTGTTCTAAGAGCTAAGTTCATAGCTCTTAATGCCCACATCAAAAAAATGGAAACATCAGAAATAAACAACTTAACAATGCAGCTTAAAGCTTTAGAGAAACTAGAGCAATCTGATCCCAAAAGCAGTAGAAGAGAAGAGATTAGCAAAATAAGGGGAGAAATATCTGAAATCAAGATTAGGAAAACGATAGAGAAAATCAACCAGTCAAAAAGCTGGTTCTTTGAAAAAATCAATAAGATTGATACACCCCTAGCTAAACTAACCAAAAGCAAGAGAGAGAAAACCCAAATTAATAAAATTAGAAAAGAAAATGGAGTTATCACTACTGATACCCAAGAAATCCAGAGAATTATAACATCATATTTCAAAAACTTGTACTCTGTGAAATATGACAACACAAAAGAGATGGATGAATTCCTAAGTAAACACAACTTACCTAAATTGAACTAGGAAGTTGTGAATCATTTAAATAGTCCTATAACATATAAGGAAATTGAGGAAGTAATCTCGAATCTTCCCACCAAAAAATGTCCTGGACCAGATGGATTCAGCACAGAGTTCTACAAGACATTTAAGGAGTTAATAACACCAATACTCCTTAAACTGTTCCATCAAATAGCAAAGGAAGGAACACTACCAAATTCCTTCTATGAAGCTAATATCGTTTTAATCTCAAAACCTAATAAAGATTCACTTAAAAAAGAAAACTATAGGCCGATCTCCCTGATGAACACAGATGCAAAGATTCTCAACAAAGTCTTAGCAAATCGGATTCAAAAACATATTAAAAAGATCATTCATGGGGACCAAGTAGGCTTCATCCCCGGCACACAAGGTTGGTTCAACATACGCAAATCAATAAATGTAATTCATCATGTAAACCAGTCCAAAGTCCAAGACCACATGATACTCTCGATAGATGCAGAAAAAGCTTTTGACAAGATCCAACAGCCTTTTATGATCAAAACGCTAGAGACAGTAGGAATGGAAGGAACTTTTATCAATATAATAAAAGCTGTATACAACAAGCCCACAGCAAGGATTATGCTCAATGGGGAACAATTGGAAGCATTCCCACTTCGATCAGGAACAAGACAAGGCTGTCCACTCTCACCACTTCTATTCAATATTGTACTTGAAGTCTTAGCCGAAGCCATAAGACAAGAAAGGGACATAAGAGGGATTCAAATTGGCAAGGAAGAAGTCAAGCTATCTCTATTTGCAGATGACATGATCTTATACCTGAGTGATCCCAAAAACTCCACCAGGAAGCTCCTGGAACTAATTGAGAAGTACAGCAGGGTGGCAGGATACAAAATAAATGTGCAAAAATCAGAGGCCTTCCTATATGCCCAGAATGAAAGAAGTGAAAAAGCCTTGAGAGAAACCATGCCATTTACTATAACCCCTAAAAAAATGAAATACCTTGGTATAAACCTAACTAAGGAGGTAAAAGACCTTTACAATGAAAACTTTAAAACCCTAAAGAAAGAAATTGCAGAAGACACCAGAAGGTGGAAAGACCTCCCTTGTTCCTGGATTGGCAGAATCAACATTGTAAAAATGACCATCTTACCAAAGGCAATATACAGATTCAATGCTATACCAATCAAAATCCCAAAGCAATTCTTCAAAGAAGTTGACCAAACAATCTCAAAGTTCATATGGAGGCACAAAAGACCCAGGATAGCAAAAACAATCCTGAGTAACAAAAACACAGCTGGAGGTATTACCATACCAAACCTAAGTCTATACTACAAATCCATAGTTATAAAGACAGCCTGGTACTGGCTCCAAAATAGACACACAGATCAATGGATAAGGATTGAAGACCCAGATATAAGCCCACAAAGTTACAGCCATTTGGTCTTTGACAAAGGGGCCCAAAGAATCCAATGGAAAAAGAACAGCATCTTCAACAAATGGTGTTGGCAAAACTGGATCTCCACATGCAGAAGATTAAAGCTGGACCCGTACTTGTCACCATGTACAAGACTTAATTCCAAATGGATCAAGGACCTTGATATCAGGCCAGAGACTTTAAAAGCCATAGTTGAAAGGATAGGGAACTCCCTCGAGCTGATTGGGCTAGGCCAACACTTCCTAAACAGACATCCAATGGCACAGTCACTGCTACCAACTCTCAACAGTTGGGATCTTGTGAAATTAAAGAGCTTCTGTTCAGATAAAGAGATTGTCGCACGAGCTCAAAGGCAACCCACAGAATGGGAGAAAATCTTCACTAACCACATATCTGACAGAGCTCTACTGTCCAGAGTGCACAAAGAACTTAGAAAATTAAACTCCAAGGAAAACACTGGCCCAATT
The DNA here is from genome assembly GCA_023101885.1 of Typhlomys cinereus. Lineage (NCBI taxonomy): Eukaryota > Metazoa > Chordata > Mammalia > Rodentia > Platacanthomyidae > Typhlomys > Typhlomys cinereus. The sequence goes on along the minus strand of JALPQD010000299.1, from coordinate 3,014,265 downwards.
AAAAAATGGGCCCTGGAACTTCAAAGAAACTTTACCAGGGATGAAATTAAAATGTCTAACAATTATCTTAAAAAATGCTCCACTTCCTTCGCCATCAGGGAAATGCAAATCAAAACTTCCCTGAGATATCATCTCACCCCGGTCAGGATGGCAAAAATCCACAGTACAAACAACGACAAATGCTGGAGAGGATGTGGGGAGAGGGGAACTCTCCTACATTGTTGGTGGGAATGCAGGCTCATACAGCCACTCTGGCGAGCCGTCTGGAGATTCTTGAAGAAATTAAAGATCGAAATGCCATATGACCCTGCTATCCCACTTTTGGGAATAACCCCCCAAGCAGCAGAGGTTCGCCTCGATAGCACAAGCTCGACCATGTTCATAGCAGCACTGTTTACAATAGCAAAGTCATGGAATCAACCTAAATGTCCAACAGTTGACGAGTGGATAAGGAAACTGTGGTACATCTATACAATGGAGTACTACTCAGCCATCAAAAATGATGAATTACTGGAATTTGCTGGGAAATGGATGTCATTAGAAAGAATTATATTAAGTGAAGTATCCCAAACCCAGAAAATTAAGCGCCGTATGTACTCCCTAATAGGTGGCTCCTAGTACCAAACTCGCCCAGCCCACATTGGGACACTCAAAAGTAAACCTATGTAACACAGTAATTGCAAGGATTATGAACAAGAGAGATGGGTTAGGAGGGCCACACCAGAAACAAGGAGAGAGGAGACCATGTCACAGCAGAGAAAATAGGCCTCCATCAAGGTCTGCAAGTAAGTAATGAGAAACCTGGTTAAGTTCACAGACGTTCTTTCCTGATCTCACCAGAAGGGGAGGGCATATAGTCTAGCAGATAAAAAGTAATCATTTTGCAAATGGGTAATGGACCCCGCCCTCAGTGAGGTTTCCTACTCTTATTACATCTACCCTTGAATGTGCTATTACAACAAGACTCCAGTTTAACAGCTTTTTGTCTCTGGCCAGGGGGTGACATACAGTGCCCAGCAGAATGGAGTGAAGGGAATTGCAGGAGCAGAAAAACTGCAAAAGAAAATCAACAAACCACAATCCAGAACTTCAGAGACTCTATATCAATCACATAGAACTAGGACAGCCTAATCTCTCCCCATCCTGGAGCTCAGGGACATTTGCGGAAGAGGGGGCGGTAAGATTGTAAGAGCAAAAGGATGGGAGGAGCAACGATTTGCAAGATTCTCAACAATAGTTGGGGCCAAAGCAATCATAATGGAACTTTGCATGCCCTGCGCAATGTCCAGCGCACTGTTGCCCTCATAAAGTCTAGCATCTGTTAAGGGCACCGAGACCCCTGGAGGCAAGGGATTGACAGCCATAGTAGTAATCTTATGATTAAGGGGAACAAGAGAAAGGGCTTATGGAAATGCCACTGGGTCCTTATATGTCATCGGAGAGGAGGACCCAGTGGAGAGTTAGGCGCACACAATAAAGGACTCTCTGGGAATTGGGGGGGAGACACTGGGGGAAGGGGAGGGGGGAGGGAGGGAACTGGTAAAAAATTTTAAAATGTATAATTAAATTTTTAATAAAAAAAATATATATATAAAAAAAAATGCCCAGCTGAAATGGTGGTGGCCCACACTTCTGGCCCTGGTGGGTGAAGCCAGGGAAATCCCAGAGCAAAGCAAGAAGGAGGTAGAAGTAATCTAGGATGATTCCCGATGTCACCCTTGGTCCTCCACAGGGACACATGTGCCTTCTGCTAAACATATACCTGTGCACACACACACACACACACACACACACACACACACACACACACTCACTCAGTAAATGAATAAAGTTTTTTTTTTTTAAAGAAAGAAGAAAGGAAAGGAGGAAGGAAGAAAAGAGAAAAGGAAGGAAAAAAAGAAGGAAGAAAGTGGGAAGCAGGGAGAGGAGGAGGGAAAGAAGGAGGGAAGTAAGAAAGGAATGAATGAGGAAGAGAAGGAGACAGGGAAGGAGGAAATACCTTTGAGAGCTACTCCTGTGTTAAATGACAGGTAAGAGCACTGGCCAGAAGCCCCTCCCTCAGAGTACACCGGACCATAACTTCTTAACCCAGCAGAAGTGTGGCCGCCAAGCCCCATGTGGAGTCTCTTGCTGCCCCTTTCAGAAGCCCCATGTACAAGGGTGTGACTCAAGGGCAGCAGTGTGGTGAGACCCTCTGGGAGCTGGAGAGAAGCAGCAGAGCTACTTCCTAGATGGTTTCACAGCCAGGAGACCTGACAGGAGCTGCCCTGCACAGAGCTCAAAGCCAGGGAGATCCTGCAAACACAGAGTTCTGTGACACCCTTTTCCCCACTCTGCATTGTCTCTGCCTCCCTGTGTTAGCCCCCAGCTGGATGATAGACAGGAAGAAGGGTAACAGAATACAAGGGGACTGACTGCAGGGAGGAGGGGGCTTACTTCAGGAAGGAGGGACATTCTTTCCCATCTTGCACTGCCCTACCTCCCTAGCAACTCCTTAGCAACCTCTGACAGGTATAAACAACAGCCACTCCCACCCGGGGAATCTTCAGACTTCCTCCTGTCCATGGCAGCTTCTCCCTGCTCCCTCAGACCTTCAACTACCTTTTCTGTTCCAATGCTCTCTCAACTTAACGCTAAAGTATGGTCTTGTTGTTCATCATGTCTTCAACTCTGATAAAACTCATATTTCTACCTTATGCTGGCTTCTCTTATGTAATGTCCCTCCACATCACCCTTACTCATTGTCCTTTCTCTGCTGCTGACCTCACAGGACGGAGTCAGGGAGGGATGCACAGACAAACCACCAGAGAAAGGGCCGCACAGAGATGCCGGCTACAGAAGACTCCTGAAAGAAAAAAACAGCAGACAGATAGCTGCTGCAGGTGCCCTGGGGAAGCAAAAGATCCACAGGGGCAGGAGCCTTTCTAGAGGGTCGGTTGGCCACTGCAAACCCTGAGTGTAGCTGAGGGACAGTCTCAGGGAGTGGACTTTGCAACTCATCCTGTTCTGTCAGTTATCTGATAAAGAGATGCTTGATTTGTTCAAGGTTCACTGCACCTTGCCCAGTCTTAAAGAGTACATGCTCACGGTGTGGTTTGTTCTCAGAAGTGGTGAAGTAGGCGACCATCTGTCTCTTTCTCCTTACAATGTGCTTGCATTTGAGCTTTTACTCTCTTCTGTCATCTACTCATGCCTTCTCCTTCCCTTCCTCTTTCCCTGAACTGTAGTCACAAAGAATCTTCAGCCTTTGCTTTCTGATTTCTTCCCCCTTCTACTGTCAGATTTGCACACAGACTCCTAGCTTGAACCTCTGGAAGCCCCACAGCTCCACCATGTCTAGCAAACAGTTCACCAGGAAGCTGAAGGAGGATGTGACCTGCCCCATCTGCATGGAGTTTCTGCAGGAGCCTGTCACCATCGACTGTGGGCACAATTTCTGCCTCCAATGCATCAGCCAGGTTGGGGACACTTCAGACAACGTTCTCCCATGTCCCCTGTGCAACTGCTCTGTGCAGAAGAGCACATTCAGGCCCAACAAGTTGTTGGCCACTCTGGTGGAGGATATCCAAGCTATGGAATCAGATGGGGAGGACCTGACATGCCGTTGGCACGGGGAGAAGATCCATTACTTCTGTGAGGATGATGGAGAGTTCCTATGTCGGATGTGTCGTGACAGCAAGAACCACAAGTCCCACCATTGCACCTTCATAAATGAGGCTGCTCAAGACTACAAGGTAAGTGGCCAGTCCACAATGAGGTGAGGGGGGATGGGAACTTGTACCTGCTCTAATGATTGGCACCCATAGCCCCACTCCTCTCCTTGCACTTGAGTGAGTCGTTTGTAGCCAGCTCTCTGTCCTGTGAAGCAGGAGGGACAAGGAACAAACAGGAAGTTTGACTCAGAAGGACTCAAGTCCTGGGGTTACTGCTGACCCTCAAGGACTCCCCTCTCCCAACAGGCTGTTCTCACCTCACTGCAGATGAAACTCAGGGCTTTGAAAAATCTTGTGTTCTACCACAGAGCCACATGTGCAGTCCTGGTGTCTTTGCTCCCTGTGAGGAAGACAATACCAATCTCCTAAACAGCTGGCAGGACAGAGGAGAAGCCTCTCTTAGATAGTCCCAAAGCACCATCCACATAATCAGAGCTAGTTGTCAAGTGTCATTTTCTTATGCTGCTGAAGTTCTAGGTTTCTTATTCCTGCTGTGCCCTCTCCCCAGCATTAAAAAAAGGAGGCAACTCATAATATCACTGGGAACCCCAGGAGATGTCAGTGGGCCTCCTCCAAGAGCCAGAGCCTGTCTTAAGTGTCCTCTTTCTGCAGAGACCCATTGAAAAGCAGGTGGAGGTTTTGAATCAGAAGCAGGAGGAGATACTACAAGAGAAGGTGCAAGCCAAAAGGATGATTACTGCCTTCAGGGTAAGTGAGAACACTCAGGAAAACTTCTAGTACTTCCTCTTGCACTGAGCCAGGACAAAGCCCAGGGACACAGCAGCACTGGGCAGAGGGCCAGGGAGACGTTCAGCAGGGGATGTGTCTCAGTTCTGTCCCTAGGGTGACCTTCCTGGGTGGAGTCAATCTGAAAGGAGTGCAGGTCCACTCTTCCACCTACCCATAAGTGGGGGTATAAAGAAAACCTTTACTTTTGTGACAATTCAAAAACAAGTCTAGAAGCCTAGAAGCCACTCTCTGTCCTGCCCAGGCCTTAACTGGAGACAGATTTCCCCAGTTACAAAAGACACAGCTGTAATCACCATGTATCTTGATCTGTTATTCCTGTGGATGCCTTTGAGTCAATAAGCTGAAACTCATGTTAAAGTGGAAGTGTTTTCTTTTCTTTTTCTTTGGGTATGGATCTCAGAGTCCAGCCTAGCCTGGAATGTGTTCATGAATTTTGTTAAGCAAAGCGTGACCTTTCACTTCTGTAGCAGTGAGCCTGCATGATTGTTGATAAATCACAATCAAATGGCTTAAGAGAACAAGGATTTTATTTTCTCTTATGATTGTCTGGTTACTGTTCTCATTCCAGCTTGGGAGGAGAGCTCATACCAACACCAGGGCCAAGGGATCTGGCCACACCATTTCGACATAACAGCTGAGAGAGAGATGATCCTTACTTGCCAGACCAGCATGTCTGACCAGTTGTAAATAAGGACAATAACTCTCTCAACCAGCTCTCTATTTTATTCTATGGCCTAATCCCACCCAGCATGGGCTGGGCTTTCCCTACCAACTAGACAATATCCTGCAGGTTTGTTCTGGGCTTAACTCAATCACTAATTCTCTACAAATGTGCCCAGAGCTCAAACCCTGAACTGTCAAGTTGACACCTGTGCCTAACTATGACAACTTCTGAACTTTTTCCTGTGATCTGGATCAAAGGCCTGTGAAACCACGCCCAGTTACTGGGTCCCAGCATCCTAACTGGGGTTTGTTTGAGGCAGGGGGCTTACATAGCCCAGGCTGGCCCTCAAGTGGACTCGAGCCTTGAACTGCTGACTCTCCTCCTCCACTGAGATGCAGGTGTGCTGACCCTGCCTGGGAAACGTGAGTGTATGTGCTCAGGGCCTTAGATACAACCATAAATGTCATTTAGCTTAAATCTGAGAACAGATGATACTTTTTTGGATCTTCTTGGTCGTCTCCCTTCCAGCAGGCCTGCCCCAGCCAGCTAATCTGTACAGGTGTTCAGTATAAACATTATACACGTAAAAAATGAATGGGGGACTAGAAGGACTCTGGAGGCTCAGCTCATCTCTGTGACCCCTCTCTTTGTCTCAGGCCCAGGTCCATCTAGAAAGACTGAAAATCACTGAGGAATTTAAGGTCTTCAGGCAGAGTCTGGTGGACGAAGAGCACTTTATCCTGTCCAGGTTGGACTGGCTGGAGCGGGAGGGAGCCAGGCAGATGCAGCACTGTGTCACTGACATCGATGAGCAGCTGGACGCCCTCAAGAAGTTCACCGAGTCCCTGGTGGCCAAGCTGCAAATGCCACCCATGCAGCTGCTGGAGGTGAGTCCTGGGAGCAGAACTGTGGACAGGCAGCTCCCTCCCCTGTGTCAGGATGGAGCGAGGACGACCTGGCAGAATGATCCAGAAGCCTGGCTCTTCCCTCCTCTGTCGCAGGGCCATTCCACTGAGAGTCCATCTTGTTGATTCTTCCCAGCACTCTGAGACAGGAGGATTGTTGTTAGTTGAAGCCACTCTGTGGTAAAGAGCAAGAGCCTGTCTCACTCAAAGGTGGACAGGCAGACTGAGTCCTGGAAGCTTAGTGCTTAGAAGTGGGTGGAGTCCCTGGATCACCAAGAGTCAGGGCCAGCGTGTTCAAGAGAGGAGGCTCTCACTTCAACAAACAAACAAACATCCCACTAAAATAAGGATTGGAGAGATGGGTGAGTGGATAAAGTGCTTTTCACAGAAAGGTGAGGGCCTGACTTTGAATCCCCAGCCTGGGCTACATAGTGAGACACTTTCTCTAAGGAAAAAAATAATTTGTCATCCTGGCCAGGGTTCAAGAATTCAGTGCCCACATGGGGTGTATGGCTGTCATCTTATTGCACAGTGTGGATGCAGCAGATGCACAAAATAAGCTGAGAGGATCCCTCCTGATCTTGCTCTCTGTCCCCTGTAGGCTTCTGTTAGTTTCATTACTCCTTTCTGCAACAAAATGCTTGACCCGAACAACTTAGGGAAAAAGGATTTAATTGGCTCATGATTCAGAGTTAGAGGCCCATTACTGGGGGAACCAAGTACACCTAGACACGTCATCCACAGCAAGAGCTGAGAGTGATGGGTTCTCCTGATCCTTCTTGTTCTGAGGAGACCCTGCCCAGGGAAAGGGTTCTGCCCACAGTGGGCTGTCTTCCCATGCTGATGGATGCAATCAGGACTGTCCCTTACAGCCTGGCCCAGAGACAATACGAATGTAGAGAATCCTTTCCAGAGTTTTCCGAATCCTGCCTGCTAGCTCGACATTACTCCCCATAGCCTCATTCCTTTTCTTTGGGGGACAGGGTCCCTGAGCATCCAGGTTGGTCTCGGACTCCATGTAGCTGATGCTCTCCAGGATATCCTGATCCTCTTGTCTCCGTCTCTCTGGGACTGCAGACTGCAGGAGCTCTCCAGTGAGCTCTTTTCTGTTTCTCTTTTGAAAAGCAATCATGCAACGTCACTGGCCAGCAGAAACTCACCGCCTTCCATTCCACCCCCTCTCGGGTTCTGTCTGAGGCAGAATTCATCTTCAGAATGTCACTTTGCCTTCTGTTCCCAACCCCTGTTCTTCTTAAGATCTGACATGTTGGGTTCCTTTTAGAACAACTTTCCAGGATGGCAGGTTGGTGGGTGGTTGGATGGAAAGAAAGGTGAGGAAGGAAGAGAGAGAACATGGATGCTGGATTTCCTCTCCCTTGATCTCAGAGTGTGAGCCTCGCCCTCCATGCCTGAGCTCAGGAGCTGTGAGGCTGCTCTCTTTCTCCTGCAGGACATCAAGGCAACCCTGAAGAGGTATGATGGGCCGTGCCACACACATCTATCTGGCTTGATGGATCACTCAGACACTCACACAGTAAACCTTTATCCCCATGGGCTTAACAGAGGCTGCTGGGTAGACCAGCTGTCTGCACTCCTGCTCCCAGCTTCTCCTCCCTCCTGGCACCCTGCATGGGCTCCTGCTCAGCTGCATGATCCTGGTCTCCTGCTCTTTCTCCCTGCCTCCTTCCTTCCCTCCTCTCTGCCTCTCCACATCTCCTCCTCAGCTCTCCTCACTCCAGCCCAGCCTAGTCCTGACACTCAGCTCACTAGCCTGAGGCTGCACCTCTCTCCTCAGCTCTATCCCCACAGCCCTCCCACTTGCTCTTTCTCCATCTACTTCAGTCCTGAGGTGCCACACAGTTGGGCTGTGTTTTCACAGGAGTGAGAAGTTTCAGTTTCACAAACCAACCTCAATTCCTGAGAACCTGGAGAAAATAATCAGTGAAGCAAAATCAAGACATCACTGCACCATAACGAACCTGAGCAAAGTTAGAGGTGAGGACATGGCTGTGCCTACCTGCCCCTGGAGACCCTCCCTTTCACCCACAGGTCTACCTGAGCCCACACTTGTCAGAAGTGGGTCATGGGCTCCCAAATGCTGCATGTCGGCTGAGCTCGTTCCAGACGTCTGTATCCAGGCAGACCTTACACTGTCCCTTAGAAGGGACTTGTCTGACTGCTTGACCTTCTGTAATGCTCATGAAAGGAGACCTGGACTTATGTCCTAAGCTGTAACCGCCATGTTTAGGGGTAAATCTAGGCTGTGGTAGCCTCAGCAAACCAGGTTTGGTTATCTTTCCCGATGAGCCAATTATCGATTGGCACAGGCAATAAATTGATGTAGTCAATAATTGAAAGGAGAAAAAGAGAAAAGAGATTTCATCAATGAGGCCACACTGGGGAGACAGAAAAAGAAATAAAGTTTAAATGGCCTCACGTTGATCCTCATGTCAGGGTTCTGACATGAGTTTCAGGTTTAGATGGAGGAAGAAGTGAAAAGCAAGCATTCACATGTGTGGCTGCTCCTGTCTTTCTTCTGCATCTGGACAGGGCTGCACTGGAGATCACTGCAGGGGAGCTTAGGGCAGCCCCCTCTCCCTCTTGGCACATTCTGGGTCCACTGAGAATATGACAGACCCCAGTTCCCACCTCTCCCAGGCATCTGAACTCAGGTCACTGCTGGGCAGCCCAGGCTTCCTTGCTTAACCTCTCTGGACTCTCAGTGTCCTTCATTCTCTGCCCCAGAGGACCTCCAGGCTGAAGGGGAGAAGGACAGACGCACCTTCCTGGAGGGCATGGAGGACAAGGACTGGAGGAGCTGTGAGTGTGCTGGGGGCTGCTTCCTTCCTGTGGGGGGAGGATGGCAAAGTGACAATTCTGTCCATAGGCAGGGAAATTCCTATGTGTTGAAGACCTCTCACAGGCTTGTAGGGAAATGCTTTGTTGATGTCAACCAAATAACTCATTATATAGGGAAAAACCCTCCTGCTTAAAAATCTTCAGAGAATAGAAAGTATGGATTCATTTGGTGCAGGTGGAGGGACCCCTGGAGTCCAGTCAGCTCCCCAAGGCTGAGAAGTGGGGACCCACCACCCTAACAGCCTGCACAGAGCTGATTCTGTGGTGAAATCGTTAGTGTCACAGCTAGAATCCAGCAGCCCCAGAGAGCCAGACAGAACCTCCCAGTCCCAATAGGACAATTCGAGAGACAAGTAAGAAATCAGAGAAGGAGATTTATCAATGTGGCCATATTGAGAAAAAGGGAATTAAAGGGGTCTGGTGATCTCCAAGTCCATCTTTGGGATCCTGAGAAGAGGACTGACCGTCACTGTTTCAGCTGTAGTGTCTCCAGCCAGAAGCTTTGTCATTGTCTGACCCTGTGAGATGAGATCTTCTCCTGGAGACAAGTTCTTCTCTGGTGGCACCTGGACCTCAGCCTCTTCCTCCCCCACATGCGATTTCTGGGGAGGTTAATTCCTTGGGGTCCATTGTTTCAATAATCTGATGGCCTAAGGAGGGACATGAATGTCTCTTTCTAAAATATCTCTCCTGCCCAGCATTTACCAGAAGAACCTTTCTTTTTAAATTTATTTATTTATTTGATTTGATTTGAGAGATAGCTCAGTAGGTTAGACACCTGCTTGCAAATCTGGCAACCTGAAGTCAATATCTAGAGTGCACATGACAGAAGGAGAGAACCACCATGTGCCATGGAATGTATGTGCTCTCTCTCTCTCTCTCTGTCTTCTATCACACACACGTAAATAAATAAAAATATTTTAAAGTAAATTTTCATGAGAGAAAGAGACTGTGAGCGCACACATGAACAGGCATGAACACAGGTAGAATTCAGAGGACAGTTTTCAGAAGTCAGTTCTATTTTTCTACTATGTGTGCTTCCGGAAATAAAACTTATGTTGTCCCATCTGTGAGCAGATACTTTATGGGCCAAGCTATTTTTCTGTCCCTTGAGAATCATTTCCTAAAGGCCACTCGGTTTGTCTAGAAACCACAGGTCACCTCAACCCCCAAGACTCACCTCCAGGGCAGGGTGCTGCCAGCTGCTCATTCTGTGGCTTCCTGAGGTCCGGGAGGAGGGATGCATCTCCTAGGTCCTGTGATGAGTAAGTGGAGGAGAGAGCATTGGAGCTCACTTCCCCAGCACTGAGCCTGGGGCAGCTGCAAGAGGACCACCCCAGCTAGAGGTCACAAGTCACAGTTGGAGATCATGAGTGCAAGGCTAGCCAGGGCTATATATGACACTGTCTTCCAAGACAGCCCAAGAGAAAACGCATGTACGGAGAAGCTGGAAGCTCCCTCAAGCATTGCAATCATCCAGGGCGACCCCTTCACTTCAGTCCTGGAGTTTGAGGAAGGGTGGTCTTGAGTCCCTTAACCCACATTCTACAGAGTGTTCAGCCTGTCCAGTCCCAGTACTACCAACCAGGGTAGGACCCTTGGCCTGTCACTGAAAACCCGAAGCTTCTGTACTTCCCACATGAGTCACTAATACCTGCTGTGTGGTCCCTGATGTTTGAGCTTCTGCTTTTGAAAAACAAGATTTGCTTTCTCTCTTAATCCCTAGGGGGCCTGTTAGAGACCAACATGCCAGAGCTGCACACCTCAGGTAGGAGCCTGCACACAAACACTCCTGCGTGAAGTAGAGAATGGGATGAGGTGCAGAACACAGTGGTCCTGAACTTGGGAGGTGGAGTCAGGAAGCGGGGAGACAAGTCTATCTAGCTACACAAGGATGGAGGCTGAGGCCAGTTTGGGCCACATGGGACCCCATCTCAGAAAAGCAAAAAGAGTGAAACTTTAAGGCCAGGCGGGACCAGGACTCCCCAAGACTCCGTATGTGAGTTCAGGGAGAAAGCCTACCTACAACTGCACCCAGCAAGACTGGAAACCTGAGACTTGAGATCCTGACCCCAGACTCTTCCTTATTTGTCCATAGATCCTGTTACCCTGGATGTGAACACTGCTGAAAGAGGCCTTGTGGTTTCTCAGGATCTCAAGACAGTGAAGCGGGTCACAGCCTGTGGGTTTGGCTGTGTTAAGAGCACAGGCCCCCTGCATCTCAATCTATTCCAAAGTGTGCTGGGTTCCCCAGCCCTGAGCTCTGGCAGGTGGATCTGGGAGGCAGAGCTCCAGAGATCCATTGGTGGGGTCTATGTGGTGGGCGTGTCTTCCGAGGTGCCTCCTGGCTGCAGCTCCCAGCAAAATTCATTGTTCCACTTGTGGGCCATTAAGGTCTCAGCCTCTGGATGCCAGCCCCTCACTCACAGCAGTGCCTTGGAGTATCTGTCCGTCATTCCTCAGAGCGTGGGCGTCTGCGTGGATCTTGATCACGGGGAGTTCGTCTTCTTCGATGCCTCCACTTGCCATCACATCACACCTTCCATACCTCTTTTAAAGGGCCTATTTTCCCCTTTTTCGGGCTCTGGGGTATTGGCTCGCAGATCAGGCTGAGGCCCTAGAGATGTTCTCATTCTCTCCTCTGTTAGATGTTAGGCATGTTAAACACAGAGTGGCTCAAGCTGCCCTGTGCACATCCAGACAAGGGCTTTTCACAGTCCTCAGCCAGCCTAGACAGGGCAGCCCATCTGCCACTCTGCCAAGGACAGCTTCACAGCCCCCAGCCTGCTGAAGCTTCTCCACAGCCCCAGTCCACCTGCAACTGAGAGAAACTGGCACATTCTCCCAAGGACTTTTTTCACCCACCCAGAAAGAAGCCCCCCTCCCTCATCCCAGCACATGCCCCTGCCCTACGCTCACCTGCCCATGCCCTACAAGAGCAGAGACTTAGATTTTCACTACTGCTGCTTTAGAGACATCCATGCCATTGACTGCTTGCCTATTTGTCCTCCTGCCTACTTGCCAATAAATCAGCCACGCAGCTTGCTGCTTGCTGCTCACCATCCTGCTTGTCCCCTGCCTGCTTGACAATAAATCTCCTTTGTACATTATGTGCTGTTTGGTGTGACTTTACATCCCTGATCAGCCTGAAGTGGGGGGAGCTTTGCCCAAGGCCCCCACACCCTACATCGCTTTCTTGCCATTTCCCAGGTGCCTGAGGTGTGGGGGACACACACTGCAGCTGCAGGTGTCAGGGTCTGGGCCGGATTAGAACATGCTTTGTAGCTGGCTTTGAACCCTCATCCTGTCTGTGTCTCCTAACTGCAGAGATGACCAGAGTAAATATCACACCTTGCTGTGTTATTTGTGTGTGTGTGTGTGTGTGTGTGTGTGTGTGTGTGTGTGTGTGTCTGTGTGTCTGTGTGTGTCTGTGTGTCTGTGTGTCTGCAAGTGTCTGTGTAGGGGAGAGGGGACACTTGAGTGTATGTGCCTGTGGAGGTCCACATGACTTCATAAATCATCCTGGCTTGCTCTATCTTTATACTTCGCTCTGGGGTTTCCAAGGTTTGACCTCACAGAGGTTCATGAGTTCATCCTGACCAGCCACGTTGCTATGCTGCTCCTAATCAATCAACAGATCCTGCCACATAAGATCGTATGTCATAAAACTAGGCATAGAACAGGAAGATCTACTGGAGGGAGGGGGCAGAACAGCTGTGAGAAGAAAGGGACCAGCCAGATGTGGACAGGATTCAGGGAGGGGGGAGATGGTGGTTGTGGGGGCATTAATCAGGCAAATAAAATGGTTCATACATAAACATTCCTTCATGAAGCCCATTACTCTGTGTCATAGTTGGGCACAGGTATCAACTTGACAGTTGTGGGGTTGAGGTCTGGGCACATTTGTGGGGAATTAGTAGTTAAGTTGAGCCCAGAGCAAACCTGAAGGAGATTGTCTAGCTGATGGAGAAGGCCCAGCCAATGTAGGGTGGGATTAGGTTCTGAGAGAGTTGGCATCCTTCTGTACACTTGACCAGACATGCTGGTTTGGCAAGTAAAGATTGTCCATCTCTCAGCCGTTATGTGGTGATGGTGTGGTCAGTCCCTTGGCTTTGGTGTTGGTGTGAGCTCTCCTGTCTAGCTGGACTGTGAACTGTAACCAGATATTCATAAGAGCCAATAAACCCCTTATTCCTTTTGAGCCATTTGATGGTTATATATCAACAATCATGCAGGTGAACTGCAACAGAACTTGGTACCCGAAAGTAGGATGTTGCTCATAAATCTGACTATGTAGATCTTGTGGCTTTTGAATGGTTTCACTGGACAAAGTTGGAAATGTTTGAAGATTTTCACTTTGTGGATTACAAATACTGTTCTTCAGAGTATAGTGGGCCAATTGGATAATGTCAGTGCTGAGGAGAGTTATGGATTATTTGGGCCCCAATTTGTGATGAGGGGAACAAGGAGTTTGGTGAAGTTGGATTTAAAGACGATAGACTGGCTTGATTGACAGAGGAGAACTGTGTTGGTAGCAATGAACTCTAGATGTGGAAAGGGCAGGCAGCAGGAGAAATGAGTATCAATAAAGGAAAACCTAGTGACTTACACTGGGATGATGGAAAACATGAATACCACTGTATGGGCAATTTAGTGGTTGGAAAACCAGATGTCTTCAGGGGCCAAAAGCCCAAGTTGAAGCCATTTCTTGGCCTTTGGGAGTTTTGGCTACTTAGAAAGAGGCATTTTCAGAGTCAGCACACTAAAGTAGGTAGCTGTAGCCTCCAGTGGACCAAACTACATGTCAACATCGCTTCGGAATCTTGCAGTGTCCCAGTGGTACTGGTTTTGGTGTATGATTATGGGGTTCATGGAGAGCAGCAGAAGCTTAGCCCCAAGTCACAGGCATGGAGTTCCTGCAAGGGAAGGTGAAGCTTACTGCTGCAGAGGCAAACACAGAGTGTTGCTTGAGATGCCAGGACCATGGGATGTATGCTGAGAACAGCTGTGAGTAGAGATTCAGCCTGGTTCAGAGGAACTCTGTTCCTAGAACTTGGAGCTGCCAACAGGGACTGGGATTGCCTAGAATTTTTGAGCCATCATGACTTACGTCATGAGCAACAAAAGATGGACATTGAAATACAGGATGTATCAATTCTAATTAGATATTCTCTTATTGTGTCAAGATGCTTCTAATTTGATTTTATCTGTGATGGAGTATTTAACTTATTTTGATTTGATAGACTCCTACAGTTAAAAGATTTAGGATATTTAAAGAAAGACTTTCAGTTCCAACATTTTATAATTGAACTTTTAATTTTTTATTATTTTTTATTTATTCAATTGTGCGTGTATGCATGTGTGTATGTATTTGTGTGTGTGTGTGTGTGTGTGTGTGTGTGTGTGTGTGTGTGTAGAACCACAGATGAATCAGGAACCACCATGACTGCTTCTACCTCCTCCTTGTTTACTCTGCCCCAGAATTCACAGGTTCCGCCCTAGCAGGACCAAAACGCAGGCGCCCCCCCACTTCCCCCGCGTCTATACGTGGGGTCTAAGATCCGAACTCAGGACCTTCCGCCTGCAAGGCAAGCTTAACCCCTGAGCCACCTCTCCAGCCCCCAATAATTGAACTTTTAATGACTGACATTTTCAGTTGGATTATAGAAGTTTTCAAATTTAGACTTTTGAATTAATAAAGTTAAATGTATTTATATTATTAAGATAACTTTTAACACCTGTGGGGACAAGAATTGAAGGTTACAGTTTAAAAGTGCTGTGTTTTTTGTTAAGTTGACAAGGGGTGGAGTGTCATAGTTGGGCACAGATGTCAACTTGACCATTGCAGTTTTGAGCTCTGGGAACATTTGTGGAGAATTAGTAGTTGAGTTATGCCCAGAGTGAACCTGAAGGAGATTGTCTAGCTGATGGGGAAGACCCAGCCTATGGTGGGTGGGATTAGATCCTGGAATAAATGATGGAGAGCTGGTTGAGAGTTGGCATCCTTCTGTATACTTGGCCGGACATGCTGGTCTGGCAAGTAAGGATTGTCCATCTGTCAGCCTTTATGTGGTGATGGTGTGGCCAGTCCCTTGGCTTTGGTGTTGGCATGAGCTTTCCTGTCAAGCCAGACTGAGAACTGTAACAAGATAATCATAAAAGACAATAAACCCCTTGTTCCCTTCACCCGTTTGATGGTCATTTATCAGCAACCATCCAAGTGAACTGCACACTCTGTATGCTAACCTAGAAAGGTAATAACAGATTTTTACACAAACTTGGATGATGAATTCTCTGAATGTATCAAGACTTCCTGGAGTGGCCTCTCCATCCCCCCATTCCCCCAGTGCTGGGCCATGTCTTTTCTGGTAGGTCTCCACTAGAATGCCCCTCCCGTTGAGCCCAGCAGATCTCACAGAAACATCCTCACTGTTCTTCTCAGGCTGTTTTCTTCCTGGTCATAAAACCTCGTTTATTTCCTTTCTTGCCTGCCTTTTTGTCCACTGAAGTGTTTTGTTCCAGGCTAACTCTGGCATGGCAGATGCTCATGCGTTTTCCTTATTGCCCTCATTGCCCATCAATACTTAAACATGGACTTGAACTTATCAACCATGTGTCCTCTGCACTCCCATCAACTAACATGACATCCTCTCACAGCTGACTCACTGCAGTGGGAAGCCACGCCCCTCACTGAGGGCTCAACTCCTGGCACACATGGAGCTCTAGAGCACAGCTGGTCGGCCTTCTGAATTATTTCTCTGTCTTTCCATATTCACTCCCCATCTGGATCCCTTGTTTCTCATGCTTTGTTACAACAATGTTCTTTAAAAGCTAAGAGTCTCGAAAACTTTGGTAATTCACCTTTTAAGACTAAGGATGTAGCTCAGTGATAGAATACTTGGGTAACATAGGCAAGGCCTTGGGTTAGAATCCCAATTCATCAAGAAAAAGAAAGAGAGAAGGAAAAGAAAATAAAAGATAAAAGAAAGACAAAAAAAGAGAAAAGAAAACTCAGCCTTCAAAGTAAAATAGATCGGTGATAATGCACCTGCTCACAAACCTGACAACTGAAGTTCAGTCTGTGGAAGCCCACATGGTGCACATAGTGGAAGGAAGGAAGTGGCCTCTGATCTCTACCTGTGCATCATGTTCTGCTCTCTCTCTCTCTCTCTCTCTCTCTCTCTCTCTCTCTCTCTCTCTCTCTCCCTTCCCCAAAACCCAAACCCAAAACTAAACATCAGCAACACGCTACTCAGCATTTGCTACCAAGTAGAACAACACCTTGGTGCTCATACCTGAGATGGAAGTAAAATGCAGGGAAGCTGGGAGGGGCAGTTTTCATTCCCAGCAATGGCATCAATACAACCTCAGGTCACTTTTAAGCCTGTCTATCAACAACATTATCATCATATGATAAAACAGATTGAACAGAAAACAGAAGTTAATTTTTTTGCATTTTTTGTTTACTGTATGCAGGTGAATGACCGTGCATGCTGTGGTGTAAGTTTAAAGTCAGAGGACAACTTGTGGCAATCAGCCCCTTCCTTCCACCATGAGGTTTCTGGGATTCAGATAACAGTCTTCAGGCTGGTGGTAAGCGCCCTTACACCAAGCCATTTCTCTGGTACATGGACAGGCTTTGAAACCACATAACTACCCACTACAAGTGCTCATTCATAATTTCTGAAGTACTAGATCTAAAGAGTGGCTTGCTGGGCGAGGGCTCAGCCACAGAGTAAAGGCAATAGGAGTGACTAGGTGTGGCCTGTGTCTCTGTTCCGCAAATGTCTTTGGAGCTACCAGAACTCATTGTAAGGACCTGATATCAACACAGGGACTACTCAGCCAGCTGCCAAGACAAGAGGATGGTTCTATTCAGACATCCTGAGTTAGCAGGGTCTCTGCAGCAGAGCAGCGGGAAACAGGTGCATCTTTCATTCTTAGTCCTCAGAGCACCTGGTGGGAACCTGCCAGTGCTGGGGCTGCCTTATGGCTGGCCACAGAGTCCTTACCTGGCAGGCAGGAGACCCCGGTTCAAAACCCAGTACTGACAACAAGTTTTGAAAATTTTTAAAGAGAAGAAAGAAAAAGAAGAAGAAGAAAAGAAGAAGAAGAAAAAGAAGGGGAGGAGGGGAGGAGGGAGGAGGAGAGAGGAGGGAGAGAGAAGAAGAAAGAGAAAGAAGAAAGAAAGAAAGAAAGAAGAAAGAAAAAAGAAAGAAAAAAAAGAGAAAAAGAAGAAAGAAAGAAAGAAAAAAGAAGAAAGAAAAAGAAAGAAAGAAAGAAAGAAAGAAGAGAAGAGAAGAGAGAAGGAATAGGAGGAGAAGAGGAAGGGAAGGAGAAGAAATAATAGGAAGGAGAAGGAAAAAAGAAGAAGAGAAGGGAAGAAGAAGAGGAAGAAGGAGAAGAAGGAGGAGAAATAAGAAAAGGGGAGGAGGAGGAAGAGGAAGGGGGAGGATGAAGAGAAGGATGAGGAGACACTCAGACAGGAATATACAAAGAACAGGACAAGATGTATGTGGAATGTTCAACAAATGGTGGAAAGAAAGAACTGACTACTACAAGTCATCCTTTGGCCTTCATCCATTTGCCTTGATATGCACGTTCATGTTCTCTCTTTCTCTCTCTCTCTCAAATAAATAAATATTTTTAGAAAACAATGGTAAGTCAAATTTATTGTAACTTGGAAAAG
>JALPQD010000299.1:2766156-2996660 GCA_023101885.1 Typhlomys cinereus | reverse complement strand
CTTCGGTAGAGTCTATTTTCTTCAACTTGATGTACCACCTATCTACTCAATTTACTGAAAATTTTAAGTATACTCCTCGTGTTTCTCCTTTTATTCTTCTTTTTATCTGAGTTGTTTAGGAAACTTCGTTGTATGAATACTAGCTAAGATTGTCCGCATACCTTATAATCTCCTCTGCCTTCATTGTCTTCTGTTTTGCTATATCTAGTGGAGGAAAAAGGGGCGGAAGATAGAGGCCGGCAGAAATGGGGAGGACGCAGAGGAGGGGAGGAAAGGGGCAGGAAGACGAAGGGGAAGAAAAGAAGCTGGAAGAAGAAGAGGAGTGCAGGGGCGGAGGGGAGGATAGGAGGGGAAAAGGAGGGGTCGGGAAGACGACGAGGAGGAAGGGAGGGGAGGATGGAGCTAAGAGGGAGGACAACGGGAGGGAAGAAGCAGTAGGACGTAAGACAGGAGGAAGGGAAAGGGGAGGAGGGGGAGATGGGAGGAGGAACATGGGGGGAGTATAGAAGTGCAAAGTGGACGACGAAGCAGCAGGAGAAGGACGACGGAGGACGTAAGGGCGGGGGGTCGAGGGAGGCGGAACCGGGGGCGGACGCCAAAAGAGGGAATGATCCGGGAAGAGGGAAGGCGAAGTAGAAAGGGAGGACGGATATGGGGAGATGGTGTGAAGGAGGGAGGAGGACACACTAGGGGGAGGAAGAAGAAAGGGAAGGATATAAGTAGGAAGGAGCAAGAAGTAGGAGGAAGGAATCGGGGCGGGAGGGGGGAGAGGGAGGAGGAAAAGGGGAGGAAAAGAAAGGGGAAGAAGAAGATGTAAGGAGAAGTAAGCGGCGGAAGAAGGGGGGTAGGGGGTAGAGGGAGGAGGAAAAGGGGGGAATGTAAAAACGGGAAGAAGAAGAGGAAGGCAGAAGAAAGAAGAGGTACGGAAGGGTGATGGAGGGTAGAGGCGGAGGAAACGGGGACGACGACGAAAGGGCGAAGAAGAGTGAGGAGAAAGAAAGAGGAGGAAGGGAAGGTGGGGGAGGGGGGAGTAGCGGGCCGGCGGAAAAGGGGCGAAGACATGTAAAGTGAAGAAGAAGTAGGAAAGGGTAGAAGAAGCGGATGGAAAGGTAGGGGGGAGTGATGGAGAGTTGAGAGAGGGGATTAATAAGGAGGAGGAAGGATTGTAAGAAGATGAAGAAAGCAGCGGGGAACGGAGGAGAGGGATGAGGGAAGGAAGGGAGGGGGGAGAGGAGAGAGAGGGATGGAAAAAGTGGGGGAAGAAGAAGGTGGTGTAAGAACGCAAGTGGGAGAGAAGAAAGGGGAAGCAGAAGGGGAGAATAAGGGAGAAGCAAAACGAGGAGGCAGGTAAGTGGGGACGGAGGGTAGTATTGGAGGAGTAGTAAAAGGGGAGGCAAGATGACTAGGGTGAAGAAGGACGCAGGGGAAGGTAGACGAAGAAGAGATGGAAGGTGAAGGGGAGGGGATGGGGCGGAGAGGGTAATGAGTAGGGGGAGGAATGAAGGGTGAAGAAGAAAGCGAAGGAGAAAAGGAGGAAGGGAAGGGGAGTGAGGAGGTAGGGAGAGGAGCGAGAAGAGGAACCAGGGGGGACGGAACGAACGGCGGAAGAAAGAAGTGGGGAAGAAGTAAGGGGAGAAGAAGGGGAAGCAGCAGGGAGGATAGAAGGAAGAAGAAGAGGATGGGGGAACGGGTGAGAGGAGGGGAGGAGGAGAAGGAGGAACGCGCGGGGAAGGAAGCCGAAGGGGCAAAGACGGAGAATGGGAAGAAGAGGGAGGAATAAGGGAAGGAAGAGGAGGCGAGGAGAGGAGGGATAAGGGAGAGAAGGAAAAGTGAGGAGGACAGAAGAAGGGGGAGAAGAAGGGAGAAGGACGGGAGTAGAGAAGGAAGGGGGGAGGGAGCGAGAGAGAGGAAAAGGCGGGGGAGGGCAGGAAAAGGAGGCGGAAGAAGAGTGGGGAAGAAGGGGAAGCCGAAGAGGGAGGATGAAGGGATGAGGAGGGAGAGGAGAGAGCAGGCAAGGGAGGAGGGAAGAAGGGGAAGTTAAGAAAGGGGGAGACAGAAGGGGAGGAGAGGAAGCGAGAGCAGGGAAGGGAGGAGGAGAGGAAAGAGATGCGGAAAGGAGGAGTGGGAGAGAAGTAAGGGGGAGAAGAGAAGGGGAAGAGAAGGGAGCGAAAGGAAGGGAAGGGAGGGAGACGAGAGAGAGGAGAAAGGGAAAGGGGATGAGGAAGAAGGGGGACAGAATGAACGGGTGGAGAAGAAGGGACCGAAGACGAAGGGGAAAAGAGGAGGAGGGGGGCAGTGAGGGAGGAGAGCGAGGAAAGCGGAGGCGGAAGAAGGGAGGAGGACGAGAGGGGACGAAGAGAGGACTGGAAGGGAAGCAGGAGGAAGGAAGGGGGCGAGGGAGGAGCAGGAGAGAGAGGAAAAGGAGGAGGAGAGAGAAGACGGGAGCGAGGCGGGAAGGAAGGAGGAGTGAGAGCGAGAAACGGGAGGAGGAAGACGGGGAAGACGTAGCGGAAGGAAGCTAGGAGGTCGAGGAAGGAGGGAGAGCGAGAGTAGCGAGAGGAAACTGGGGAGGCGAACAGGGGACGCAAGACGGGGGAGAAGAAGGGGAAGACTAGGAGGGAGAAGAGACGCGGAGAAGGCATTGAGGGGAGCGATCGAGGTGAGAGGAGAGGAGGACAACAGGGGATGAGGTAACGTTGGGAAGACTAAGTGGGAAGACAAGAAGATGGCGAAGGAGGGGGGGGAGGAGGGACGATGCGCCTAGAGAGAAAAAGGGAGCGAGAGGTGGAGGAAGGGGAATAAGAAGGGGAAGAAGATCGTGGAAGAGAAGGGGTAAGACGAAGGTGAGAGAGTCATGAAGGAAGTGGGACGGAGAGGGAGAGGAGAGAGACGGAAAAGGGGAGGAGAAGCACGGTGACGCAAGACGAGGGCAACACAAGGGGAAGAGAGGGGGACAGAAGGGAAGCGAGGTGGTAAGAAAGATAGGGGAAGAAGAGTGAGGAAGGATCGGATGAGGAGGGCGAGGAGGAGGGAGAGGAAGATGAGAGGACATGTGACGGAAGAAGGGGGGAGACGTGTGTAAGATACGTTGAAGCCGCATGGCTTGGCAGGAATTTTCTGCGTGAGGTTACGGAGATCGAGCCGGAACACGGGCGGGAGGAACGAAGTGGCGACGAGTTGACGCGAATGAATAAGGCAGAGGGCGGCAGGGCCTAGGATGCCTCTGGTCGATCTAGAGGATTCAGCTTGATGCCTAGCCATTTGGGTCCCCTACTTCCGGGGTCGCTTTTATCATGTCGCCTCCTCGCTGCTTCCTATCACTTTCTTCTATGTCTTGTTACTTTCCTATCTTATTTAACTTCATCTTTCTATCTTCTTCTCTTTTCACAAACCTTCTTATTTCTAATCGTGTTATACCTCTTCTCTCTCGGTCTATCTCCTTTCCTTCTATCTTTTTCTTTTCTATCTCTTCTTTCTTCTTCTTTTCTACTTCCCCTTTCTTCTCCTTATCCTCCCATTCCTCCTCCCCTTCCTCCTCCTCCTCTTCCTCTTCCTCCTCCCTTTCCTCTTCCTCCTCCCTTTCCTCTTCCTCTTCCCTTTCTTCAATAAGTAAACTTTCATGCACCATTTCATCGAACAGGTTCTCCATTTCTTTAGTAGTAAAGGACTTTTTAACTTGTACCTCATTTAATAGAGTGTAAAACTTTTCCTTTTTTTTCTGTGTTTGTTTAAAGGATGCAGTGTCTGCCTCTTCCTCAAGCACTTCCTCCTCTGCAGCCTGTACAGCTTCTCTCTGTCCCTTGGCCAACCTATTTTCTTCTTCAGCCAGTTTTTCCTCTTGTTCTTTCAATTCGATCATTTCCTTGGCCAGATCTCTCTCTTTCTTAGCCAGATTCATCTCATCTGTGGCGATCTCTGATTGTTCCTCTGACATTTCCAACTGTTCGGCATCCAGTCTATCCTCCTCCTTGTTCAGCCTGTTTTCCTTAACAAAGAGTGTCCGCTTGAGCTTTGTTACCTTTGTTTCTTTCTGAGTCATCTTCCTTTCATCATTGACTAATTTTTGAAGTACTTTTAAAGATTTTTTCCTTGGTGGCAGCTGTTGGGAAACATCCTTTTCTTTACCCAATTTCCTTGTTGCCTTAGCTAACTTCCTTTCTTCTTGAGCAAATATTCTTTGTCCCGTAACAACTTCTAATTTTCCTTTGGCAGTGTCCTTTTCTTCTGTGGCCAGTACTCTGTCTTCATATGCTAGTATTTTCTCCTCTAGTGACAGTTTCTTCTTCTTTATGTTCACTTCATGCTCGGTCAGCCTTCTCTTCTTTGAGACTTCTTGGAGACCTTTTTTGGGAAGCTGTTCTGTCTCCTTGGACAACTTCAGCTTCTCCTGGGCCAACTTATTCATTTCATTGCTCAATGCCATCTCTTCCCTAGCGATTTCCGCCTCATCTCTGAATGTTTTAGTTCTCAGTAACATGGCCTTCTTTACTTCTGATAATTTCATTTTTTCCAAGGCCAGTTTCTTCTGCTTTTCAGCCAGAATTATATCTACCTGATCCAGTTTCTTCTCTGTATCAGCCAGCTTCTCCTTCTTCTCCATCATTACCTCATTTTCCTGGTCCAGCTTCTCTTCTACATGGACCAGTTTCTCCTTGTATTCATTCAGTTTCCTCTTTACTTCATGTAACTGCTCTTTCCCCTTGGAGAGTTTGTCTAGAGAAAAATCGATATTCTCTTTCCTGTGAGCCAGTTTTTCCTTTTCCTCATCTAGCTTTTCCCTTTCCTGAGCCAGACTCTCTTCGTTCTTGACCAGTTTCTCTTTCATTTCTGTGAGTTTTTCCTTGTCCAACACTATTTTTTCTTGTTCTTGTGCTAGTTTTTCTTTCTTCTCCATCAGTTTCACCCTTCTCTCGGTGAGTTGTATCTCTTCCTCTGGCATTTTGACCTGTTTCTGGGCTAATCTCTCTTCTTCTTGGACCAATAGCTCTTCTTCCTGGACCAGTCTTTCCTCTTCCATAGCCAGATTCTTCTCTTGCTCAACCAGCATTTTATCTTCCTCAACTATTTCCTTCTTTTCCTCAGCTAGTTTCTCTTCTTTTTCATGCAGTTCATCCTCTTTCCAAGCCAACTCCTTCGTGTCCCATTCCAGGATTTCCAATTCCTCAGCCAGCTCTTTTTCTTGCCAGTCCAGATTTTGTTCCTTTTGGATAAAAGTTTCCATTTTCTGGGCTAATACTGCTTTTACCTCAGCCACTCTCTCTATTTTGTTTGCTAGTTTTTCTTCTTCTAGAGCCATTTTCTCTACTTTCCTGGCCAGTTTCTGTCTTTTCTGGGCCAATTGCTGTGCTTCTTTACTTAACTCTTCTTCCTCTTGGGCCAGTTTTTCCTCTTTCTCCATAATGTTCTTTTCGAGCTGGGTGATTTTCCCACTTTCAAAGGCCATTTTCACATACTCTTGGGCTAGTTTTCTCTCTTCTTGGGCTAGCCTCTGTTCTTCCTGTGCGAGTTTCTCCTCCTCTTCTGCTAACCTCCTCTTCTCCCTGGCTCGTTGTCTTTCGGCTCGGGCTCGTTTTATCTGTAACTTGGCCTGTCTCTTTATCTCTTGGAGTATTCTCTGCTCTTCTGTAATGATCTCTTCTTCTTCCTCCCACTCCTCAGATGACTCCTCAGATAGCTCTTCCTCTCCAGCCAGTTCTTTCTCACCCTTGGACTTAGATAGTATATTTTCCCAGAGCTCTTTCCACTCATCCCATTCCAGTGTCTTTTTCTCCTTCACCTGTACTTCCTCACCTGGGATCGGCTTCTTTTCAGCCTGAAAATACTTCTTGTCCCATTCTTGCTTCCATTCATCCCAGGAAATGGGTATCTCATCCTGAGCCTGTTTCCACTGATCCCATGCCTCTTTCCACTCATTCCAAGACAGCTTCCTCTCAGCCACAACTGGTTTTTCTTCTGCTTTGATCTCTTTTGCCTCAAGTTTGGCACTTTTCTCTACTTCCTCTGGCATCTCCAATTCTTCTTTGGTCATTTTCTTCTCTTTTTTACCTGCTTTCCTTTCTTGTTTAGAAAGCTTCTTGGATTTCTTTGATTTTCGCTTCCCTTTGAGGTCACCTGGCTCCAAGAAATGAACTTCCTTTTCCTTATCTTGTGGCAACTCCTCCATCTCTTCCTTTTGCATTTGTTCTTGCTCTTCTTCTAGCATCTCTTCCTCTTCTGAGATTGCCATGTCCTCTCCCATTTCTCCTTCTGGTTTCCCTTCTGGGGGCCAAGTTTCAGCCCACTCTGCTTCTTCAAGTGATTCTTCACTTTCTTTTTCAAACACGGGGCATATATCCTGAAAGAGTTCCCAACTGGGATGCCCTTCTATTAGCATCTCCTGAGCTGTATTCATTAGCTCTGTGTTTAGATCATCTGACATATTGATTTGGGAGCCAGATACCCGCAGGGTCATAAGACGACATAGATCATCCCGCCATGCAGTTTCGGAAGAGAGAGTTCTGTAGCTAGATAATCCGGAAGCACCCCTCCCAGATTTAACTCTCCTAATCTTCTTCGGTGCTTCTACTGGAGGCAAAGATTCAACAGGGGCTTCCTTTTTTTTTTTCTTGTGCTTTTTCTTGTCTTTTGGTCTTTTGCTCAATTTCATTGCTACAGCAATGTGCTCCTTTTCAATATCTTTTTCTGAAATTTCAAGTTCTTTTGGGCTCCTTATTTTGAAGCTAGTGACTGAGGACCCAGAGTGAATGGCAGCTTCTTCCATCTCCTCTGCTGAAGCTTCACCTTGATCACTTTCCTCCTCTGCAGAACCTGTTTCTGATTTCCGTTTAGCTGCCTCTTTTTGCTTTCTGAGACTTCGTAAGAGTTTTCGGACTGAGAAAAAAAGTCAGATAGAGGTAAGGAAAGCACGGAAGCCTAAATTAAGTCCTTTCTCTAATATGAGTTAAAAGGAAATGCCATAAAAGAAAAAAGCAGAGAAGGCTGGAGCCTCTCCTTAAAAACAATGACAGACAAAAAACATACTCCTTGGTGTATTCCCAGATTGCACCACCACCCATCCTAGAGAGAGAGGCCTTGAGGTCCTTCTCTGCAATCCTTCCATTTATCTGTCTTCCCACCTAGTTATCTTAGGACTGGAAGCATTTGTCAAATTGTCCCATACATACTGTTCTTTTTGCCAGCCATTCGCATCCGCCTTTTCATGGGCTTGCTTTCAATTTCTTCAGGAACTGGGAGAGTTTGCATGGAGGGGATCTGAGATACAGAAGGCCTTGGGATATCTAAAAAGAAATCCATCCTTTTTTCTATTTTTGACAACACCAGGTTCTCATTTAGTCGCTGCTGCACTTGAGTGAGAAGGATTTGGAGATCTGTGGGTCGCATCCCCAACAGATGGTCCAAGGATTCCTCCCCAATCAGCTCTTGCCTGTGAGAATCAAAGGGAAAAAAAGGACTATGTTGAATCAGACAACAAGAAGGAAAGAACTGCTGTGGAGCAAGCAAAGGGTTTGGAGGTGTGGAAAATGGAGGTGGCTGAGAAGAAAGGAAAAGTGTCTACGAACCAAGACAGCAGTAACTGGGGTGCTGCAGATGGGCAATAAAAATGGAAATTGGAACAAAAGATGGCTAGGAGACAGACAGGAAAAGGCAAAGAGATGGAGAAAGGAGTGGGAGCAGTTGGGATTATCAGAGGTAGTCTAGGAATTATAAAAGGCTATGAAACAGAAGAAAAGATCAAGGAGAGCTAATGAACAAGGATTAAAAAAAAAAGGAAGGGAAAATTGGAAAGGGGAGAACAAAGTTAAGAGGTGGCAATCAATTGATAATCAATTGAGGAAGGCATACTTACTGCATGTCCCGGTAAGTGTCTCGATTCTGGAGCAAGTTTATGAGTGAAATCTTAGAATGAATTCCAGCTTCAGCCATGAGAATTAAGGCCTTAGCCCTCACTCTTGGGTCCTTGTCCATTAATCCCTGGGCTAGGGGCACAGCAAAGAGATGAGTGATCATTCCTAGACGCTTCAGCCCTTCCCAGGCTAGTTCTCGAATCAGTGGGTTGGAATGAGTTGTATCATCCAGCAGACGATGGGCTGTCTCAGAGCGTATTGATGGAGACATCTGATAAGAGGCAAAAATTTGTCCTAGTGCACCAATACAGCATTGGTACTTCAATGGACTGGCATGGATCATGATGTTGAGGATTGTCTCAATTAGGCTGTTGATAGCTACTTCACTCATCCTTCTGCCTAGCCAACTGCGGTTTGCTGCATCTGTAAGGACGCTGTAAGTTATATCCTTCGATATTCTCAGTTCAAGGAAGTTTTCATCCTCTTTGTCTGGATAATATCCTACCTCACTTACAGCTCTGGTCTTGCTGTGCCAGAAGTAGAATGGCTGAAACTTGTCCCATTCCAGAGACCGCTGGGGTGGATGCAGGTTGCACTGTAGGAATATAGGGCTCCCTTCTGGCCAAAGACGGGCACGGATCACTGAGTTGGGGATGTAGCAATCAGGAGCAAGAAGCCACTCCCGTCCTTGACCAAAATAGCATCGCAATATCTTATAGGGGTTAAGTCCATCCCAGCTAGTTAGTCTCAACTGTGGAGGTACCACATAATGAGTTTGTCGAGGTTTTCTGACCTTCGCCGATTCACTTTCCTCGAAAGAATCGTGCCGAGGGGTACTCAGTAACACAGGGCTTCCTTCATCATCTTCTTCTATAACATGTGGCACCTTATCGTCAAAAGCAATGGCCCGTTTATTGGTTAGATTTGCCAGACCCACTAATTTCTGTTTCCGTTGATCAAGGTAGATGTACTTGGGCACAAATAGGACCTCAAAGGACAAGAAGAAGCTTGGGAGGAAAGGTTTTGGGGGTTCTAGAATATCGTCTGCTATACTCATCAAAACAAGGCGAGAGAGCAGGGCTATGGGGAGCAGTTCTAAAGAGGACACCAGATAAAGACTCTGGTTGAAAGTCACAAGTAGGTCACCCCGGTCATTTGCAAAGCAGACTGGGCCAAAGTGCAGTGATGAGTCTAGCATGGCCATGAGTCTTCCATGGAAGTCCCAGATCCGGACAGTGCCATCAGAACCACCTGTGACAAAAAGGCCCAAGGCCAAGCAGACATCAAAGGATGTGATGGGACATTGGTGCAGAGGCAATGTCTCTATGAACTTGGCACCTTCTCGTGACCCAAATGTCAGAAGATCATGGAACTTCCAGAGACGCAGGCAGTTAGATTCTGTGATTGCACCTATAGCCCTGGGTAAGAGGACCAGGTGTTTTAGGTGAGAGCTGCAGAGGATCCTAGCCAAGGGCCGCAATTGTAACCTGACCCCCATAAGCACAGCTTCTGACAGTTGTATGTAGTCATCTATTCCATAGGAACAAATCAAAGAGTTTTCTCGGCCACTCATAGCCCCTCCATAAGGTGTAGACATCGCCAACACGGGCCCAAAATGGACAAATTTTTCAATTCTAGCACAGCTTTGTTGGGAAAGCACTCTTATCACACCACTATAGTGACCAGAAAATATAAGGCCTTCCAGCCCCCGCCCAAGGTGGAAATTCCCAAAAGCCAGGCATTGTACATAATCATGAGAATCTGGTGAAGTGCACAAGAGGTATTTGGCTGGGCAAGGGGAGCGTGATGTGTCAAACACCAGCACCTCTGAGCTGCCTGTGGCTACAAAAAGCTCTTCTTTCCCTGGATCATAGGCCCAATCCACAGCCTTGTCTAAAAGTGACAGAGGCCAGGTGAGAACCAAAAGCTCCCCAGTTACAGGAGACACAAAGCGCAACAGACCATCTTCAGTAGTGCATAGGATCCGGCACCAGTTGTCTTTACAGCGAATCCGACGCAACTGCTGAGGAGAAGAGCCACAGATATTGAAGAGAGTGTAAAAGCAGGGCAGACGGTGCAAGGAAAAACTATGAGCTGTTTGGCAGAAGAAAGTTGAATTGTCCATAAAATGGAGGCTATACAGCTCCTCACCAAGTTCTAGTCTCCGGAGTAGGTTCCCTGAAGTAAGATTCCACTCTTTGATTAAACCTTCCTTGCCAGCTGTCAAGAGTGTGTGGGCCTCTGTCCGGGTCTGGATACACACCAGTGATAAGGAATGGGCCCTGAAGCTGTGGAGAGGATGGCTGCGAGTGAGGTTCCATACGTGGACTTCCCCACCCTTGTTCCCAGCGTAGATCAGGTTCTGATCAAAAGAAGTAAAGCAGCAGGTGAGAGAGGATCGAAGGTTGGTAGATGTGAATCTCTGCACTTCTATCAGCTGGCCCATACCCTGGCGCTCAAGAACCCTCACCACAGTCTCACACAGGGCCAGGAGGTTGTCTTTGGGGCCATCCAACAGGATGTCCTGAACAAGCTCATCGCCAGGCATGGGAAACATGTGGGCCAGTTGTAGGCCCCTTCCTGTTTGCTCAATGGCCCAGGTGACCACACCTCCCAGGGTGCCAGTCAGAAGCATTTTCATTTCTGGATCATAGAAGAGGCAGCTAACATTGAAGCGGCAGGGCACTGTGCCTAAAGGTTTAAATGCCCGAAAATGATCCCCAAAGAGTCGCAGGATCAGGTCACCACAGTAGGTCACGATGACATGAAAGGAGCCTGTGTGAACAATGGACTGGATAGGTGGCAGTCGTTCAGTCATGGAGAACATTCTCTTCTCAACCTCATCTTCCGTTTGGCTCTTCATCCATACTACAGCCTGGAAGAAAATAAGGTAGAAATGGCCTAGAGAAGATAGTAGGGGAGAAAAGGGCCAAATATTCTGCTAATCTTTTTTCTTTCTCTTTCTCTCTCTCCCATCTTTCCTCTCTTCCTCTCCATTCTTTCTTCCTTGCTTCACTCCCTCCCTTTCTTCCTTCCATCCTTCCTTTTGAAAAGCTCATGTTTGGTAGTCCAGGCTGACCTTGAACTCATGATAGCCCTGTCTCAGTCTCCTGAGTGCTAGGATAACAGATGTGTGCCATCATGCCCGGTTTTCTTGTTCTTTTGCTAAGGAGGTATTCGAAAACTATTTTAGCCCCTGGTGATGGCAGTTGGAATAAAGTCAAGGAAGGAAGTCTTAGACCTTTTGATTAATATTAGTTTACTTTAGGGGTACCATAAAGTTTACTCAGTGTGAAGAATGTAATAGGAAGAAAGGATAAGAGAGAATCGAAGATCATATTTATTCAAGGAGTCGGTCTGAGTTGAGAGTTTATGGGCATGGCCCCTAAAGTATGGGCTAAGTAGGGGAAGAAAAGCAGTCTTACCTGTATTTCCTTTGTGTAAGATGTTATCCAAGAGAGGGAGGCAAAGAAGTGGGAATCACTGATATAATGGCATATAGGTGGCATATATTGAGGATAGCGAGATTCTTTGAACAGTATCTGGGCCCGGTCACTCAACACAACTACATCACTCTTTGGTTCTAAAGATTTCTGAGGAGAGGCATGGCAGAAACTGAAGTTAGGCTATAAACATATTTTCAAAAACTGAGGCTTATACTAAAGCAATTTCTGAAATCATGCCCCTTACTGCTCCTGAACTCCTGTTATACCACATGTACACATGTGATACATGACAAGCATATAGAAAAAAAATCTCTCAACATGAGGGAGCCAGATTCCTATAGGTCCTTAGCTGGGTAGATTTTTTTTTGTTGTGAGGAAAAGAAAAAGCAATGTTCTTTCCAAAATGAAATTAATCATACCTATCCTCTGACAGTGTCTGTGTCTAAAAGGCCATACTAAATAAATAAATATATAAAGGGGCATGGGTCAGAAAAGATACAACATTTAACACATTACCCAGGCAAGTACATTGCTTTATAATGCCATATAATGTAATAGAGTATCCCAAAATTCAGTATAACTGAGTTATTAAAGATAAAACCTGCACAAATAAGGTTTTAGGATACCTTGTCTGGCATTTAAATTTGACCAAGGAACAGTAAATATATAATAGGAGTACACACATCAAGAACTGTACACCTGCTTGCACAGAACCACAGAAAAGTTGAGGTTAGCAAACATCCTCTCTGGTGCTTTTCCTTTCTCTTTTAAGAAGTCTCTCTTCCTACAGGGGGGTTCCTCTGACAACGCTTTCAAGCGTATGCCTACTTCCTGCAATCAAAAGATTCTTGTGAAAGAATTGTAAATGATCTGAAAATTGATAACCCACTTCCTCTTGAGTTGACAACTGTCTCAGTGTTCTGCCCTGCTTTGTTCTTACTTTCATAGATCATCTATGACTCTTTCAAAGTGCTCATTACATAAGATGGTACCTAACCAATAATACATTGATGTCTTGTAAATATGTACCTTACCTTGTTTTTTTGAATGACTTCACTTACAAGCTCCATAAACTCATTCCACGTGGGAATGAGTCTGGTGGAGGTCATCATCTTGATTTTCTCCTGGTCTTTCCTAGGACTGGTGCTGTAAAACATGTGAGAATCCAAAAGAGGACCACTTAGTCAATGTTAACTTTTCTCAGAGCTATGAATTATGGGCTGATGACTTCATTTTTCATTAATTTCATGAGACAGTGTGTGTGAGAAGGGGGGGGGGAGAGAGAGAGAGAAGAGAGAGAACATAGGTGTACATGTGCCAGGATGTACATAGAGGTCAGAAAACAACTTTCAGAACTTGGGTCTCTCCTACCACGTGAACTCCAGTGATTCAGCTCAGGTCAACAAGTTTACACACAGGAACCTTTACCCTCTGAGCCATTTTACCACCCTTGTTTGTAAGGCAGGGCCTCTCCTAGTCCAGACTGGCCTTGAACTTCCTCTGTACTTGAGAATGATCTGGAACTACTGATCCTCCTGCCTTCACCTCCCAAATGCTAGAATTATAGGCAAGCACCATTATCCTTGGCTTATTTGGTATTGGGAATGCAACCTAAAGCTTCATACATGCTAGGCAAGCACTCTGCTAACTGAGCTACTTTACCCATTTTTTCTCATCTGCAAGATGAAAATGCCAATCTTGCCTACTTCTCAGGATTACTGAGAATTCATGAAACAAGAGAATTCATGAAAAAACCTTTGTAGTATACTCTGAAGAAGTGAACAGTCATAATTGATTTCAGGTTGGCTAGGTTCTCAGGCAGGTTAGATACACTCTTTCTTTCTTTTTCTGACTTCTCCTTCCCATTTCCCTGTCCACTCTACTTGTCCTTCTCTCTGCCCCTTCTCTCTTTTCCCTTTTCCTTCCTTTTAGAAAATGTGATAGCTAAGTTTATAGTCTGGCCAGTAGAGGGCAATGAAAGCCAACCTTGACTACCCGATGGAAGAAACTATGGTTCGGACAAACGATTCTTGGAAGTGTGTTCTCCAGGCCAGTAGCATCAACATCACCTTGGGAGCTTGTTAAAAATGCAAGTGATTAGCCGTATTAGCTCAGTATGGTATCTCGTGCCCATAATCCCAGTAGTCAGAAAATCGAAGCAGGAGGATTTTGAGTCCCAGATCAGCCTGGGCTACATAGCAAAACAAAAAAGTAGTGAGGGGGGCTGGAGAGGTGGCTCAGGGGTTAAACCTCTGTCTTGCAGGCAGAAGGTCCTGAGTTCGGATCCTAGACCCTGGGTATAGATGCCAGGCAGAAGCGGGGGTGGCCTGCTGGTCTTGGTAGGGCAGAGGCTGTGAATCTCCAGGAAGAGTAAACAAGGAGGAGGTGGAGGCGGTCCATGGTGGGTCCTGAATTTGCCTGTGGTTCTACACACACACATGTGCACACATGTACACACGCACAATTGAATAAATAATTTTTAAAAAGTGTTTTAAAAAAAGTGGTGAGGAAGGAGGGAGGGAAGGAGGAAGGGCAATTAATTGGGTCAAACCCTCCTGAACGGGGACAACAATAACCTGCATTTGAACAAGCTCTCTAGCTGGTCTTATGTACACTAAAGTGTGAGATTATTGGTTTAAAGAGCTGTTGGAATCAGCATAGCTTGAATCTCCTGACGCAAATTCAACAGAATTCTCCAGAATGGCTTAGACTAGGCCCTGTGTTGGCACAGAGACATGGTATCTGAATATGAGGGGAAGTGGGCAAAATCTATGTAGAGTGCACTGGAATACACACACACACACACACACACACACACACACACACACACACGCCTTCCTATCAGTTACTTGGAGAAGAATAGGGGTGTGTTCAAGACTACATGGGAAAGAGTCAAGAGTAAGCCAAGCATGGTGATATACACCTATAATCTCAGTACTTGGGAAGCTAAGGCAGCAGAACTGCTGAGAATTTGAGCAGGGAGCAGCCTGGGCTACACGGTGAGTTTCAGGACAGCTAGACTTACAATGTGAGAAACTCCTTAAAAAATTACAGAGTCTTAAGAACCAAGTCACAGTTATGAATTCATGTATATCAAAGATGAAGGTGTTTTGCCAGCCCATACTAAGGAAGCTCTCAGATTCTCAAATCCACCTGGTAGGGACTGGGGACTGGTGTTAGGCCTCCACTTCCCTGTCTTTGGTACTCTCTTGTCTGTTTTATTGTCCTGCAGTCACTTTGGAGGACCCAGCGTGATCCTACTTCCAAGCCTACATACTAGTGGACAACCTGTGGGTTAGTCCCACATCTACTATTTTTGTGTGTGCGTGGGTGGGTGTATGTGTGTGCAGGTGTATGTATATGAAAGCACATTTTTGCCACACTTAGTCTTAACCCTGCTGGCTCCTCCCAAAAGTTCTGAAGTTGCTGAAAAAGGCAATTTGACCCAAATTCTCAATCATTCCTATCAGTCCCTGCTGTTCCAAATGTATCTACTTATATCCTCCTCTTGACGACTATACAAAATATTATTATATTAATAACCCAAAGTCAAGCTATTGGGAGAGTTCAATGTCAATTTAGGCAAGAGGGTATTTGGAGTCAAGATATGGCATACCTTACAGACTGTGAAGAAAACCCAAGCATCAACACTGAAAACTATTTCTTTTTTCTTAGATATTCAGCATTGGAGATTTGAAAGATGTCACACAAGCTCTGCTTTGTAAGACAGCTAGCTCTAGGGGGCACTGTACTCCATGACAATGTCAGGCCTCTGGGCACCCTAGGGTTCTCACTGGCTTAGGTGCCTCTCATAGAACACAAGAAGGCACAGGTAGATTTCTTGTTTCATAGGGTTTATAGTTTAGCAGGAAAGAAAACAAAGAATAACCATTTTTATTACAGTAAGAAAATCTGCACAATAGGTTATATTATTCTTTGAATTTTTTTCATCTTTTTCCACTAGTGATTTGTGTTGTGGCTGTGTGTGTGTATGTGATGGAGTTTGATTGTGTTGTTCAGGTTAGTCTTAACTTTGGGTTCAAATGGTCCTCACTCTTCAGCCTCCCGAGTAGCTAGGACTACAGGTTGTCATGCCTAAATTTTTTTTTAAATTATTTATTCAATTTGTGTGTGTGTGTGTGTGTGTGTGTGTGTGTGTGTGTGTGTGTGTGTATGCGCGTTGTATGTATATGTGTGTGCGTGTAGAAGCACGGGCGAATTCAGGAACCACCATGGACGCCTCCACCTCCTCCTTGTTTACTCTACCCTGGGATTCACAGGCTCTGTCCTACTAGGGCCAGAAACGCAGGCCACCCCTGCTTCTGCCCGGCATCTATTCGTGGGGTCTAGGATCTGAACTCAGGACCTTCTGCTTGCAAGGCAGAGGTTTAACCCCTGAGCCACCTCTCCAGCCCCTCATGCCTGAATTTTTTGATTCACTCTGAAGAAGGAAAAGTTCAGAGCACGTATAACAAGACCTGGCACACTAAAAGAGGGTGATGTGCGCTCAACACTTGGTCGGGCCCTGTGGATGACAGGATCCTGCCTTGCAGGTAGGTTTCACATCTGGGTGCAAAAGTGTAGAAAGTCTAGCTGGCATCAGATAGGCACAATTAACTGACTGTAAAACCTGAGAAGCAGGCCTTGGTTTACTTTATTCTTTGAATACAGTACTGTCCACTACTATCCACTAGACCTGGGAATACTACTCTTGGCTTTAGAAAGCTTCATAGGGATACAATGCACTTACCTTTCTTTATAACAAGAGATAGTTTTTCAGGCTAATATATATGAACAGGGTGAGCTAGTTTCCACTGAGTAAGAGAATTAGGCAGGATCTCTAAAAATAATAACATCCAGGACTTATAAGGCTACAAAGTCGTAACCAGGCATTTCACAATACTGTTTTGTTATGATGGTACTATGATTTAGCAATTATCTTCACTTAATTAACTTTTAAATGAACATGGCAAGAGTATTTAAATACTAAGGGTCATATAAAAGAAAAGTCACCTTTTTACACTTGCCTATCTGTTCTATTAACCCTTTACCTAGTTGTATCTTTCCTGTATCTTTCTGAAGATGCTCTGTACATACACAAATGTTTATGTAAAATTATTCTTTTTCTGATATGCTTGATAGTATGCTGCAGCTATATACAATGTCTTTCCTCATTGTATCTAGAGATTAACTCATTTGTAGACCTATATCTTGTCTTTCAATAGCTGCAAAGTGTTGGAACTACCATTTTCCAAATTTCTATTAATGAACTTTTTTTTTTAAAGACAGGTCTCATGTAGCCCAGGCTAACCTGGAATTTGCTATGTAACAAAGGATGAACTTGAATTCCTGATCCTATCGTCTCAAGCACTAGGATTACAGGCATGTATTATATCATATGCTTGTTTTAATAGACATTGTGCAGTTTCTGTAACTGCTGGGCAGTTGTAATAACAACCTGAGCTACAAATGATTATCACTATTAATACTTCATAGTTTTATTTAAATTGTAAAACTGAATTAGAAAATATATTTCCATTCAACATAATTTGGAATGATAATTTGATTATATTTGGGCTAATTATGTTATTAGAGTTAATCTTACTTGCTTTACATAAAAATTTATTTGGCAAACCAGTGAGTTTAATTAGAGTTACTTACAGGATTGTGGGTTAGGGGTTAATTATAAATGCATAGTTATATCACTAAAGAAAATGTTTCTCCCTCCCCATTAGCTATTAACCACCCACAGATCCTCAGGCAAGAGTGAGGCCTCATGAGTTTTATATAAAATTTATATAAAGTTGCTGTCCTGAAAAAAATTTAAATTTTTATGAGAAGAGAGAGAGAGAGAACTGTGTGTCCCTGAGGAAGACCAAGGGTGACTCAGGAATCATCTTGGATTGCTTCCATCTCCATTTTGCTTCGCTCTGGGTTTTCCCAGGCTCCACTTTCCAGAGCTGAAAGTGCAGGCCGCTACTGTTTCCGCCTGAGGTTTTTTACGTGGGACCTAGAACCAGAACTCAGGATCTTCTACTTTTGTGAGGCAGAATCTTAATCCCTGAACTCTCTCCAGCCCTGTTTTTTTTTCTTTTGAGGCGTGTGTGTGGGGGAGGGGGGTGACAGTTTCATTCTGTAGCCCATGGTGCCCTCAAACACTGCAATCCTGCCTCAGTCTCCACAGTGCTGGGATTATAGACCTGGCGTTACATGAACTTTAAAATGGTGCATGCAGCTATTTCTTTTAGGTAGTACTTCTTGAGATTATAATATCACTGTTGTGGCCTGATATTTCCTCAGGGTAGTCCTGTCTAGTCTGTCTGATTCCTCTTACATCCCTAATCACTCAAACTGACTGGGAGCAGCCACTGAAAGACCTTTTTGCCGAACGAGTGGGCAAATGAATGAATGATCATCTCCAGGAAACAGTAGTCTGTGCCTTCCCAGCTTCAAGTCATACTTATCCTCTCTGGTCAGTCCGAAGCAGGGAGTTGTTTGCACAGGGTATCTTGACCAGAAGCAGGGAATGTTTGCACATGGTATCTTGACCAGAAGGCTGCACAATTCTAGTCAATTAGTTCAGAAACCCTTAAGGAGTAAGAATGGCAACATCGTTAACGAAAAGGAAAGGTTCTTTAAGTCTAGGTTGTAGGTACTTAGCCACCACTGGTTACCCGCAGGATGGGTCACCCATCAATGGATGGAAGACAGCATCTGCAGGCTGTAAGCCTGGCTCCTGCGATAGGCAGAGGTCTGCAGCCTTCTAGGCCAGGAAGAGAGGACCACACAGACCCTGGTCCTCGCACGTTCGGACCTCCGCGTGGATGGGGGGGCAGTTGTGCGGGGAGCAGTTGTGCCCGCCTCCTTAAGACTGGAAGCCACGCCTGTTACCTGAAACAGGCTGAGGGACCAGTACGACGAGTGCGGCGGCACCCTGAAGCCTCCGGAGAAGCTCGGCTGCGGACGACGCGACAGGACTCCGCCTACAGATCGGTTAGTCCCGCAACCCTGCACCTAGCGGACTGACCCGGGAGGCCGAGTGAGCGCGTGTGCGCATCCGCTCGCGCCCGCGCCCGAACCCGCAACAACGCGCGTCCGCGCGCAAAAGAAAAAAAAAAAGTCCTCATGGGGGTCCGCAGCAATTTAGACCGGAGAGCGCGCGTGCGCACCACCGGCCTCCCGCACCGCCCCCCGCCGAGGAGGTCTAGCGCACAGCCCCAGCCCTTCCTCTCCTTTTGAAGCTCGTGTCCTCAGTTAGCGACTCCTGCCCTGCAGAGAGACGGAGGGTGAGGGACCCCAAAAAGGCGGGAGGAGGCGGGCCCGGCTGGGAAAAAGGAGAAACCGCCTAGGCAGGGTGAAGAGCGCGGCATCCTGGCTAGAGTCCGCACAAGACACGCCTCCGTCCCTCACACCCCTTGGGGCTGCGGAAGTGCTCTAGGGACCGGAGCTGCGCCAGGGCGACCGGAGACTACCGTTTCCAGAAGGCAGTGCGGGAGTGCGCCTACGACTCCCGCCAGCCATTGCGCGCTGGGCTCGCTTCAGGTCGCGGCTACATAGAGAGAAACTACAGTTCCCAGGAGGCTTTGCGCGAATCGGCTTGGAAGTGGGCAGCCTGGAAGTCACTCGGGCCACCGGAGCTGGCGGCGTCTCCAGCCAGCCGCGCGGGGTCTGAGGCTGTGGCAGAGGAGCCCGCGAGGCGGGCAGCCCGAACGCCCAGGTACGTGGCTTCCAATGCAGGAGCAGTCTCGCTCAAGGGTGGTGGGGAATTAATTGGTGGCTGCTCGAACCCCAAGGGTCAGCGCAGGCGGGCGACCAGGCGGACGGCCGGGTGTGGGTACTGGCCGTGGGGGGCGGCGGCGCCGGGACTCACGCCCTCCATGCCCGGCGGGACTCGTGCCCACATGGCTCAACTTTCCAGCGGTGCAGCCGGCACTGTGGGGAAGCGCTGGGAGCCGGGGAGCGGTGGGTGCACGTCCCAGCTCTGCCACTCCGGAGCTGCGGACCGAGGAAACCGCGCCGAACCTCAGTTTTTCCCTTCGGTAAAACGGGGAAAGAGAATTGTCTTCTGCTGAGGATTCTTTTGAGGTGTTGTGTTCTGGCTAATAAGGCATTTGCCACATTAGCGGTACTTATTATGGGTTTGTGTTATTGTTAGCTTCTGGAGAAATGAGGCGATACTATGGATTGAACAAGGATGATGGTTAGTTGACCATGTGCATGTGAAGAGCCGAATCCCTAGTTAGCGCTCAATGCAGTGTGGCGACTGTTAGCTGCCATTATTTTGTCAAGGGCTTTTGCTTGCGAAGCAGAGAGACTCATGATCACATTTAGGCTGTGCTGTGTGCCAGCTGTGTGACCTTGGGAATCGACTTCACCTCTCGGTGCCTTGGTTTTCTTATCTGTAAAATGGGGGTTTCTGTAGGAGCCACCTCATAGAGTTGTTTTGAAAATGCAGTGAGAACACCATGTATAAAGTGCTTAGCACAGCAGCTGGCACGTAGCACTCAGTAAATGGGATCATTTATTCAGTGTTTCTTGGTTGGCTTCGAGACCCTGGGATAGTAGGATTCTCTGTAGCTTTGGTCTCCCTGGTGAGCCAGATTCAACACTAGTCCAGTTGACTTCCCCTCCTGCAGTCTGAGGTTCCTCGTTTATAAAATGTGACAGCAACAGTATCATCACCCTTGGAAGGTTGTAAGGATTTGCTGAACATCAGCCATCCCTCATGAAGTAGCAGCTCTTATGCATTGTGGTGATTGTTCTCCAATATTCTCCATCTGCCTGACTGTGGGATGTGACATGACAGCCCTGAGCTCCCCCACACGTTTGCTCCCAGCCTCAGTGTCCCATCTGTGAAATAGTAGTCAGAGGACTTTTATGCCAGAATTGTTCAGATGGTTCCAGGAGATAATCCACAGTTAGCACAGAACTCAGCACGTATTAAGCACTTTCTAGATGTATTCCTTCCCCACCCCCCAGTAGGCCCTTCCTGTTTGTTTGTACCTGTAGGGCAGAGTGTAAGGTTAGTGTTTCCCACCTCTCTTTAAGATTACTCACCAAAGGTTAAATAGACTGGAGAGTATAATGATCTAAGAAGAAATGGTACTTCCCCTTGGGCTCAGTCTACCCTTTCAAGTCAGTGTTTTCATTCCAGTCCTTTTAGTAACATTTGATGCTGGGACCTCTTGCATCCTAAGCATGCTCTCTACCACTGAGCTACAGCTGAGCTTCAGCGCTTTCATTTATATTCCCAGTGTGGCCAACTCTGGATTGGGTCTCAAAGCCCCACTAGTCTCCTGAGCTGCAGATATACCGTATCTCAATGTCACCAAGCTTTCTCAGTGTTTCTTGATGTATATCCTAGCGAACCATAGACTCCACACAGCCACTCCAAACTCTTCCTCCTCCTCTTAGACATAGCAGTCACCAGCATGGCACATGGGCCAACATTGTTCCAGTCATCCAAACCAGAAGTGGAGGCTAGTTGCTCTTCTTCCCTGGTCTTCCCACATCCAGTTGATTGGCAGGAAGGATGGAGCTGTCTTGTTAAATCATCTCATGGGGCTCAAGTTGGAAGTTGTCCCAACCCCTGGACCTTTTCTGTTTGCCTGTTATTTTCTTGTCTCAAGTAGACCAGGCTGGCCTTGAATTTCCTATATAGCCAAGGTTGACTTTGAGTTTCTGATCCTCCTGTCTCCACATCTCGAATGCTGGGATTACAGGTATGCACTACCTTGCTATGGAGGAGCCTGACAAGGTCCAGTTGTTTAAGTCACCTAGAATGACCAAGGTACACATGTGCAGCATAACAAGTAATGAGAGGGGAGGGCAGACACAACTGGATCTGTGGGTCTGCTAGATTGCAGTGGCTTACAGATGTG
Organism: Typhlomys cinereus; assembly: GCA_023101885.1. Lineage (NCBI taxonomy): Eukaryota > Metazoa > Chordata > Mammalia > Rodentia > Platacanthomyidae > Typhlomys > Typhlomys cinereus. The sequence goes on along the minus strand of JALPQD010000299.1, from coordinate 2,975,489 downwards.
GCAGGAAGGCCTTTCTGGGAGATACATTTCTGTGGTTTCAACCTGCCAAAGGTCAGCTGAGTTGTTCATTTTGTTCTTAAGAGTTATACTATGTCAGTGGGTCAGAATATTCAGCTTGGAAAGGTGACTGTCTCAGGCTTTTAGCAGTCCCGCTCTCCACCAAGAAGAGGTCTGTGAGGTTGAATCTGCTGTCTGAAACCTGTCCTCATGTATTCATTTTGAGGATTGGAAATTGTGGTCTTAATCAAATTTACTTGATTTTTTTTAATTTGAAAAAAATGAAGCAGTTTAAAAGGTCTCTGTGTGTCTCCATTGTTAGTGACAACAGCACATGGTTTTTTAGCAGCCTGCATAGCATGGTTTAAAAGGTAAATGTGAGCCTGGTTTTAAGACATTGCAGTTGTTAGGTGGTAAGTCAAAAATGGAATTTAGAATGTATAGCGATTGGAGCCTATTTCAGCTCCAAAAAACATTTTGTTGTTGATTTTAAGCTTAGGTTTAAGGATTTGCAAAGTCTAAGTTAATGGGCTTATATCTTTATCAAAGAGTCCACCGGTCATTTCATTTAAAGTGCTTGCTTTCAGCTGTTAGAATGAGAAGCTATTTATGCATTTGGTTTTTAGGATTGTTCTAGTTATGGTCTTAATTTGTGTGTGTGTGTGCGCGTGTGTGTGTGTGAGAGAGAGAGAGTGACAGACAGACAGAGAAAGAGAGATTGATTAGGTTGAATCTGGCTTCAAAAAGAGGTTGTGTAAACTGGGCATGGTGGCACATGCCTGTATTGCAGTCCAGGAAGTAGAGGAGGATCAGAGGATCCGGAATTTGTACCTAGCTGCATGGGACCCTGTCTCACAAACCAAAATACCACTTTCTACTTCACAATCCCTTTCCCTTAGAGATAACCATTTATTCAGATTGCAAATAATAAGTATCTAGCCTCAGGATTTGGAGCTATCAGAATTAAAAAATGGATGTGCTCTCGGCTTTGATGATTTGACTGGGTGCTCTCATTGACATTTTTCTGTGCTTGTTTCCATCTGTATGTGCTTAGACCAGTTGTTTTCTTCCTACTTCCCCGTCGCTTCCTAAAATAAGGAAGAGTAGGATTGAGCTCTGTGTGTGTGTGTGTGTGTGTGTGAGAGAGAGAGAGAGAGAGAGAGAGAGAGACTAACTCAGGCTGGCCTCAGATTCAAATTTTTTATGTAGTACAGACTAACCTGAAACTCTTGGTCCTCCTTCTCTCTACATCTGGAGTACTGGGATTACAGATGTGGGCAACTGCACCATGTTCAAGCTACATATACTTATAACTTGATTTTTTTTTTTCCCAATTACTCTTTGGGCATGTCTCTTCACGTTCTTACATATAGATCTGAGTCATCGAACAGCTTACCCACATTCTTCAGATTGAAGTAGCTGTGCATTAAGCCCAATATTCCCCTGTTGCTGGACATTGCCGTTGTTACAAAACATTCTTTTGTCTTAACATAAGTCCAGTAAGTGGTGAGCTGCCTTAGACATAGACAGTGTGGCCTAGTGGCTGAAAACAAAAAGCCTGGAGCCACATGACTTGGGTTCAGATCCTCACTCTGTCTTGTAGTAGTTGAAAGCCCTTGTGTAAAACATTGTTCTTTTGGGCTTTAGTTTCTTGATCTGACAATGAGAATGGTACCAGTACCTTACTTGTGGAGCAGGGTATTTTTTTTAATGTTTAGCGTGTGTGTGTGTGTGTGTGTGTGTGTGTGTGTGTGTGTGTGTGTGTAGCAGAGGGTTTTGTGTGACCCTGTGAAGGCATCATCCTGGATTGCATCTATCTCCTTTTTGTTCGCTCTCGGATTTCCCTAGCTCTGCCTTCCAGAGCCAGAAGTGCAGGCCACAACCATTTCCCCTGATGTTTTTACATGGGACCGGGATCAGAACTCAGGTCCTTCTGCTTGTGAGGCGATCTTAACCCCTGAACCATCTCTCCAGCCTGTAGAGCAGTTGCTAAAAGATAATCTGCCCCAGGACAGAGCAAACAAGGAGGAGGTGGAGGCGTCCATGGTGGTTCCGGAATTTGTCCGTGGTTCTACACACACACACACACACACACACGCACGCACGCACGCACGCACGCACGCACGCACACACACGCACAATTGAATAAAAAAAAAAAAAAAGATAATCTGTGTCAGACTTTTAGGGCAAGGCCTTCGAAGCCCTTGGGGGCAGAGCTCACAGAAAGAGCCAATTCCATCACTGGAAATGCCAGGTAGAATTAAGAAAAAGTTATAAAGCAGGGATCCAGCTTGGGTATGTTGGTCTAGGTAAGAGGCCTAGCAGTCTGGAATCTCAATTCCTGAGAGAACTGCTCCTCAGGAAAGGAAGAAACTAGCCACTGTAGTGGTCACAACATGGCAGGCAAAGGATTGGAGGGTGGTAATGGCATATCAGTAAGAAACATTACTCTACCTATTCTACAAGAAATGCTGGTGCTTGCGAAGTATAGTCACTAGTGCATAAGGTGTACATTGAGCTTTTTTCTTCATTGACAAAGTGGTTATAACAGAGGTCTGTACCTCCAGGCATTCAGCGGAAACTGAATGAAATGTCTGCAAAACTTTCTGCCTGCTGGGCTGCCTTGTCAAGTGCAACAATTCTTATTTTTAATTTATTGTGTTGATCAATTTATTGAGCACCTTCTATGTGTCAGGGCTCATTTTAGGATCCAAAATTCAATGTCCGATTTTGGTTTTGGAGGTAGAGTCTTGCTATAGAACCCAGGCTGGCCTTGAACTTTGAATCCTCCCTTTCTACCTCCTGAATGACAGTATTATGGTTGTGCTCCTGCCTTAGATAAGATTCTAGCACCCATCTGGTTTGCTTAGTTGCACAGTGGACTAAATAGTTTCAGATATTTATTTTAAATTAAAACTTGGAAAAAAAATCCCTGGGGCTACAGAGGTGGCTCAGGGTTAAGCCTCTGCCTTGCAGGCGGAAGGTCCTGAGTTCAGATCCTAGACTCCATGTATAGACCCCAGGCGGAAGCGGGGGCGGCCTGTGTTTCTGGTCCTGGTAGGGCGGAGCCTTTGAATCCCGGGGCAGAGTAAACAAGGAGGAGGTGGAGGCAGTCCATGGTGGTTCCCAAATTCGTCCATGGTTCTACACACGCACATACATATACACATGCGCGCGCACATACATGCACAATTGAATAAATAATAAAAAAAATCCCTGATCCTGCTACTTTCAGATGTTGTAAGTATGATGGAGAAAATAACAGGGTAAAAAGGCTAGAGAGTAGCTGGAGGGAGGATGGTGGTAGGAAAGGGGTGATTATTGTACCTAGGATGGTCAAGGAAGGCCTCCCGCACTGCTAGAGGGAAGTTGTGTGAGGTGAGACCTGTAGAAACTGGAGGCACCAACTGTGCCAGGAGTTGAGGGGAAGAATGGTCTAGACTGGGCAACAGCATAACCAAGGCCAGGGGTAGGAGTGAATTTGCTACAGTATCACAGTCATCAGAGTGTTCTAAGCTTCTACCACTTTAAAGTTTGTGAAAATCATAATAATGATAGTTGCTAACATTTACCTAGTGCATATCCAGAGCTAGCTGCTCTTCTAGACACTTCACACATGTCCTTAGTTAATCCTGCCAGTACTGTGATGACGTAGTTCACTTTATTGAACTCATCTGACAGATGACTGCAGACTTGTGCTCTTTCTCCCTCTCCTCTCAGGCCCTCTTTATCAGGCAGAGCCAGTGGAGGAAGTGAACACTGCATTTCCTTCCCAGGTTGCATACCGGCAAGACCTTGAAGACTATATATAGACTCTGTGGACAGTCTGGGATGCTGTGACATCATGTTCATGACAATAAGATGCTCTGGACTGGGCATGGTTATATATGCCCACTGTCCTAGCGTTTGGGAAGCTGGGGCCAGAGAAAAGTGAGTTTGAGGCCAACCTGGACTACACTTCAAGATCTTGTTTAAAAAAGACAGATAGGGCAAATTTGTTGGGATGGTTCCTTTGTTATGTCACATTAAGAGCCGGTTGAATGAAACCAGTTTTACTGTGTGGCTTCCACAGGAGACATGGGTGCCACAAGACAAGTTCCCAGGTTTAAAAAGTGCAGGTAAGAGTAGTAGAGTAGTGTCTTAGCTAGGTGAGGGGATTTGGGCTGGCAGGGGACAGAGTGTTTAAAGTTATTTAAGCAGGGACTGCAAAGTGTCACGTTGCAACTCTGCAATTAAAATGATGATGCCTGGCTCTGCGGGATTCCCAAGACCTTTCTTTACTCTTGAGTTCCTTTTGTCTTGGATGCAACCTGAGCCTTCAGAGTGTTAAATATTTCGAGGGGAGGGCTGCCCTGATCCAATGGAAGGACTGAAATAAGTACTTTCACACTGGGAAGCCACTGGCTCAAGGCTGAGTGGTGAGATAGAATTCTTCCTTCTGAGGTGGGTGGGTGATAGCTCAGCTGCTCTGGCTCACAAACCCAAGTTTGATCCCTAGAAGCCCACATGGTAGAAGGAACCAACTTCTCTGACCTCCACTCATTGCTATTGCATATATGTGTGTATCTCCTCTCTTTTTCTCTCTCATAAATAATTTTTTTAAAAGGATCTTTCCTTCTTACCTTTATATTGGTTGATTGCTGTTGAGAACAGAATCCAGGGCCTTGTGCATACTAAGCTGCATTTTCTACTGCACCATATCCTCAAGTCCTCAGAGTTCATGTGTTTAAAGTCTCGGTTGCACATGCTGCTTTAGGAAGTGTTTGATCATGGGCTGGAGAGGTGGCTCAGGGGTTAAGCCTCCGCCTTGCAGGAGGAAGGTCCTGAGTTCGGATCCCAGATCCCATGTATAGATGCCAGGCGGAAGCGGGGGCGGCCTGCGCTTCTGGTCCTGGTAGGGCGGAGCCTGTGAATCCCGGGGCAGGAGGTGGAGTCGTCCATGGTGGTTCACGAATTCGTCCGTGGTTCTACACATACACAAACACACACACACACACACAGACATACACACGCGCGCACACATACACACGCACATGCGCACTGTTGAATAAATAATAAAAAAAAATTAAAAAAAAAAAAAGGAAGTGTTTGATCAGGATGAGATTTGGTGGGGCGGCGGAGGATGGGGGGGTTCTGAGTTTTGGCTGAAGAAAGTCGCTTGATTGGTCTTACAAAGTGTATTCCACAGTTTGACACTTGTTGAGCCCTGTATTTTGGTGCCAGGAGACTAAAAGACTGCCAGGTCTGCTCTTTAAATTAAATTCTAGGCTTGCTGGAAACGGACCTTACCTCCCAAGGAAAAGGGAGGGGGGGATTCTGGGGCTGGGGAGGGGGACAGGGAGTGAAGAAAGCAAGGAAGGGCCCAGCTAGCTTTGGAAGCTCGTTTCTGAGTTACTGCTTAGGACTAAAGCCAACTTTGTCCCTCATAGTTGGGACCCTGTGGGAGCTTGGGCAGTTCTTTGTGAATGCAGTAATAGCACGGCTTACCTATGAGTCTGCCTTGCTCTGAGACTGGCTGGGTGGGAGGGAAAGGAGTGGAGGGAAAGGAGAGGATGTCATTGTAGTTTCCGCTGTTGGCTTTGGGGCACTAGCTCTGGAGTTCCCCAGTTCAGGTGCAGAATGGAGGTGGGCTCCCTTCCTAAGCTGGTGACTCACAAAGCCTTGACCCCTGCCACCTGTGATCACTCCATGAGCCAACAGGTGAGTGGATAGGTGGGTGAGCAGGATCATCTGTCAGTTTCAGCCTTTTCAACCTTGGTACACTAGCGCTCAAGTCCTTTTGGTATTTTGATGTTGAGCACTACCCTGGGCATGAGGTTTCTTTCTCTGTGATTCTCCTTTAAAATAACAAAAGCAATCTAGGTTTTGGTAATGTTGAGGAGTTGTCAGTTTCTCAGGTTCGATAATGATCTGGTGGTTTAATTATGGAAAAAAAGTCCTGGGTTAGAGAGATGGCTCAGGGGTTAAGACTCTGCCTTGCAAGCAGAAGGTCCTGAGTTCTGAGATCAGATTCCAGGTCCCACATAAAAATGCCAGACAGAAAAGCACCCCCCCCCCTCCCTGTGGGCAAAGCCTGGGAAATCCCAGAGCAAAGCAAAAAAAAAAAAAAAAAGGTGGAAGCTATCCTGGATTCCTGAAGTCACCCTTGGTCCTCCACAGGGATACACAGTGCCCTGTGATATACATGCACACATATAGATAAATAGATAGATAGATAGATAGATAGATAGATAGATAGATAGATAGATAGATAGGAAAAAATAAAGTCCTTTGATGTACATTCTGAAATCCCTTTAAATGGACTGTTAAGGTGTCCTGTGCTTCAGGTTTGCTGTGCTTCAGGTTTGTTTGACTGGGGGCAGAGAGTAGAGGGGCAAGGAAGGAATGAAACAAGATTGGCAGGAAGATGGAGTGTTGCAGCTGAGTGAGGAGGGCTTATTATAGCCCTCTTTTTGCCTTTGTTTGCTTGAAGTGTCTCATGAAAAGTTAGCATCGAGTGCAACCGATCTCACTCTGCATTTGTGTATTTCAAGCTCAAGTGTATGTGCAGGGGAATTCCCTGTCTCTGCTCAGCCCACTTATATAATAAAATGTTTATTTTTTTCCCTCTATTCTTTTTATTATGCAAGTCAGTACTTGGCTCGGGTTTTGAAAGCCCCTTTGGTAAAGCCTGCTGCAGTGAAAACACCTTGCCAGGCCTCAGCCACTACTCTGTTTCTCCAAGGTCAGACCACAGTAGTCCCTCTTCCAGATCTGTTTTCCTTCAGCACCTGGCTGTGAGGCCCCACCCTGTATGTCCAAAGATTTGTTTCAGCTAGAGGCCTCAGCTCCTCCCCTCAGGATAGACTTCACAGAGCCCCTGACACCTGACCTTCCGCTCTGTTGGGGCTTCGTGAAGGCTGGGGAGGAACCAGAAGCCAGCTTTGGTCTGGGGCAGGACTGCGGTGGGAGGCCAGGGAAGTGTCCCTTTAAGTTCTGGTTCTTGACAAAAGAAGGAAAGGAGCAGAGTGCAGTTCGTGACATTACTTGGGAACTTGGCATTTCTCACCAGGCCACAGCAAGAAGGCTTTCTTCAGTCACACCCTGTGAGATCTGTAGCATGCATGCTTGGGAGCCTGTAACTTCACAGGTGGTCAGAGTGTGATGAAATCCCTGTGGGAGAGAGTATCAGCAGGCTTGGGGGAGGGAGTCTCTACTGGTTCTTGGCTTCCTGCAGGTCACTAGGAGGAGGTAGATGTGACAGAGCTCATTGGTTGATCTGCTCGAGAGCTGGTGCCCTTGGCTCTGGCTGAAGATTCTCTTCTGCGGCTCCTCCAGGTCCCCTTGTTTCATACCGACCTGCTTTGTGGGAAAAGAGGAGCTTTCTCGAGCTCTTTTCACAGCACCCTTCTCATTACTGCCTTTCTTTTACTTTCAAAGACACACCTTGGAAGCTTTATCACCAGGATAGGCAGTGTGCATGTGTACTTACGTGTGTATTTCTTAGTGTCGACATAGATGGGCTCATTGGATCTGAAGACAGCAAACCCTAAATACAGGGATTGTGTGTGGTTTTATTTAGTGTGTTTCACGTTTACAGGTGTGTATAGGTGTGGTTGCATATGTGTATGCATGTGGAGGTCAGGGGAAAAACCTCAACTGTCATTTCTTATGTGCCATCCATCTTAAAATTTTATTTGCATGTGTGTGTGTTTGTATCAGAGGGCATTGGTTGTGCCTGTGGAGGCCCAAGAGTGGACTTTGGAAGTCATCCTGGGTTACTCTACCTCCTTTTTGCTTTGCTCTGGGATTTCTCAGGCTCTGCTTTCCAAGAAGTACAAGCTGCTACCATTTCTGTTTGGCGTTTTATTTTTTTAACGTGAAATCTGGGATCTGAACTCAGGACCTGCTGCTTTGGAGGGAGGGAGGTACAGTCTTAACTTCTCAGCCATCTCTCCAACCCTACCTTTTGAAAAAATTTTATAACATTTATTTATTTGTGAGGGAGGAAGGAAAAGAGAGAGAGAGAGAGAAGAAAGGATAGAGATAGAGGGAGAATGCAGCACTTTTATGCATGCTACAGTCCTTGGGTTGAAAGGACATCTTTCGACTTTTGGAAGTCAGTTCTCAACTTCTACTGTGTGGACTTCCAGGAATCAAACTCACAGCTATGTAAACAGGTACCTATTTTGGTAGCCCACACCTTCTTTCTTTTTGAGACAGGGTCTCTCACTGGTCTGGAAGTCACCAGTGTTTCCCAGGGCTAGAATTGCAAGTGTATACCAATGCAACCTCCTCCCCTTTATTTTTTTCAATGTGGAATCTAGTGACCAAACTTAAGTCCTTAGTGCTTGTTCAGCAAGCACATTACCAACTGAATATCTCTTTGCCTTATTTTAGATGTTTAAAGACAGTCTTCTTGTAGCCCAGCCTGGCCTTGAATTCTCAATCCTCTAATTTTAAGTGTGGGCATTAAGGGTGTGCCTTGCCCAGGTGTGGTTTTTAAGTGGACTCAGGTGCCAGGTTGTCCACCTGAGTGTTGGAGTGCTGTTTTAGTTACAGAAGACACAATGACAGATAAGACAGGCTACATTTCTTATTGTCCTGCGGCTCACTCAAATGTAAGATTCAGAAAACAGACTGGGTGAAGCAGAACTTGGTGGTTCATGCCTGTATTCTCAGTATTTGGAGGGTGGAGGTTGGAGGATCAGGAGTTCAAGGCCAGCTTTGGCTACCTAATGAGATGGAGGCCAATCTGGACTGCCCAAGACCCTGGGGGGAAGAGAGAACTAAACAAAAAATGAGTAAAGTACATACAGTATAAGATGGCAGTAAGTTCTCAGGTGAGGAAATTTAGCAAGGCAGGGAATAGGAAGAATGAGGACAAAAGGCACAGAAGTTTCAGAGCTGCCCAAGGACAGGCCTGGAGGAGTGTGAGCAGTGGGAACTTCCGGGCAGAAGGTATAGGCAGCACAAAGGTCCTGAGGGAGGGACCTGGTAAGATCTAGGAACTCAGGAATTTATCCTCCCTTCCAGAGACTGGAGTGGGTAGAACAGAGTGTTAGAGAAGAGAGAAGTGGTGTAGAGGGGACATTTGTTGTTCCTCTAATCACAATGGGAAAATACTGCAGGGTTGGTTGTTGTATTAAATTTTCATGTGATTTGAATAATAACCACACCTGCATAAACTCCCATGTTTAGCAATAAAGCATAGGTTCTCTGATGGAGAACACCACCATCCCATTTCTTGCTGATAATCAGGTCCTCAGCATTGCTTTCCTAGAGAGTTCCTGCTTTGTATGGGATTATATGAAATTATCTTTTTATGGGTCAAGAACGGTTGAAGATGTATACTTTTTAAAAAAAATTATTTATTGTGTGTGTGTGTGTGTGTATATACACGCACGCATGCATTTCAGAAGGCACTGTATATCCCTGTGGAGAACCCAGGGTGACTTCGGGAATCATCTTGGATTGCTTCTATACCTCCTTGCTGTGCTCTAGGATTTCCCAAGCTCCGCCCACCAGGGCCTGAAATGTAGGCCGCTGAAGTTTCTGCTTGGTGGTTTTATGTGGGATCTGGGATCTGAACTCAGAACCTTCTGCTTGCAAGGCAGAGTCTTAACCTCTGAGCCATCTCTCCAGCCCCCAAATGTATGCGTTTATGAGGTTTTGCCTAAAGTAACCTTCTTTCTGAAGCTAAAGGCATGCAGTCAACCTTGCTTTAAAGGTTGGTGACCAGAGATCAGCACTCCTGGGTCTCACTGTTCTCTGTCAGTCATGGTCCCAATGATACCTGTAAATACCCAGGAGTAAAAACTCCAAAGCCAGGCCAATGGTGCAACATACCAAGAGGCTGCCTCTTCCACTGGACTGTACCTGGCTGGTCACTAGTCAGCCTCAGTACCCACAGTGAAAGGGACCCCAATCTCTGACTGAATGTTTAGTGTAACACACATGTGGGATACTTTCTGGGGATGGGCTACACTTGGGGAGCATTCTGGAACAGTCACTGAGCAGAACAGTTTGGCAGAGTTTAGAGCGTTCATACTCGTATGTGCTGGGGCCATGGTGAGGTAGACTGTGGAGGCTGAGGAAGGCCTTCAACCCCTGCTGTTTGCCACACCCTTGTATAGACCCAGAGATAAGTTTAGTCCCTGTGGCAGAGGGCTGGGTTCTAGGGTAAGATAAGTTAAAAGAGGCAGAGTCCAGCTTTGGTGGAGCTTAGCAAGAAGTTACCTCAGCTGGTGTGCCTTTGACTGCTGGCAGTAATAAAGGTGGCAGTGGCATCTCTTGTGTGCCAGTCATGGTTCTAGGTGCATCACATACAGTGACTTCAGCCATGCCTCCCAACAACTTCTTCAGATAAACATTGTTATTTCCTTAACTCCTTAGCCTTAGGAACCTCAGAACCATAGACTGCAGGGCTCACCCACAGTCTCCATTCTGTAGTTCTAGCATGAGCATCTGTACTTCTAACAAGCCCGGGAGGTAACTGGGGCTTCCTGTGCAGGAACCACATCTCGAGGCCCATTGATACTGTCATAGGAAGCCCAAGTGAAATTTCTGGTCTCATACAACGAAGAAGCCCGTATGTTATTAATACAAGGGACAAAGCAAGTATGCACTACCCATAAAGACCCCGTCTCCCTCCCATGTGCCATTGTCATCTGCAAATGTGCCTCCCATGTCCTCAGACTCCAGTGGCACATCTGAAGAGCCATATCCAGCAGACATCTGAGGCACTTCTTACTTTATGTTTCTTTAAGAGTAAAGAAACTTTATGTTTCTTTACTTTATGTGCCCTACCTCCCATATTTCTCATTGGCCAGCCTGTGGCACATGACCATGTCTGGACGAATCACAAGCAAGAGCCAATCAGGATTTATTCTCTCAGGCTGGGAAGTGTCTGTTCAGAAAAAGAACCAGGAACAGGGGATGGATGCAGGATGTAGGAAGGACAGACAGTGAGACCTGCTGTGGAAATGAGTAAAAGAAAGACATCATGTTAGCTAACGTAATTGCCTCAGTCGCTGCAGGGCAATTTGCTCTCTAATTGTGACCACCCTTGAAAATGTGTGCACAGTCTCTGTGCCCTAGGAGCCCTTGATCTTATTGGGTACCAAACACTTGGTGTGAAATTGTAGACACCCATGCTGATCAGCGAAGCAGCAGGCTGGATGTTAGTATGCCTATCTTTGAGAGCATGCTATTCTCCAGAACACTTGTGTCTCCCCCTCTGCTCCCACCCATTCTTGTACAAAGTACTCCTGACATTGATTTACCTCTGAGGCTCTCTGTGGCTAGTGAGTGGATAAAAGGAGAAGATGCAAGTCAAAAACCAGACCATCAGTGACTGGCCCAAGACCATGGACTCAGCTGGTATGGTGAATGTGACTATTTAGTTGAATAGTTGTTACACTCTAACTCACAACCATCTAGAAAGGGGCATCTGTTTTGTAGATGTAAATTTTCTATACCTACCTGCTCCTGCTGTCGTGGAAAAAAGTTGTCATGGGAGATTACAAAGGGCTGAGGAATACGACAGTTTGCGTCCAAGTCCTGGGGCCAGCTTGGTCCCTGTCGATCTTGGGCAAGCCACATAGTCTCAGTGTCAGTTGTCATGTCTGCAACATGGCTCTCAAGGATCCATCCTTTTGGACGAGAGGCGGGGGTGTAAATTCACCTGAAGCATTTAGAATGCTGTGGTTTCTGACCAACAGTGTGTGCCCATGCACCTGGAATTGACTTGTTCTGATATTTTTGGCTAGTTTTCCTCAACAGACTATTTGCTCCCTGTGGTCAAGTTTGACATGGTTCTTTTTACTACAGAGCCACAGTGCCTGACTCAGAATAGATATTCTGTATGTCTATTTGTTTTTGGTGGTAAAATTCTTTTGTATTTTATTATGTTACTATTTTTTGGCTTTATGTAACATGGTCCTACTCTGTAGACCAGGCTGGTCTGAATGTACAGCAGTCCTGAGTGTTTGGATTACGGGCATGCACCACCATATCTGGCAGGAAAGAGACTTTTTATATATTTTTTTTATTTATTTGAGAGAGAGACACAGAAAGAGAGAAAGAGAGAGAGAGATGCATGCACCATGCCATGAAAGTCAGAGATCAATTTTCAGAAGCTAATTCTCTGCTATTATATGAGCTTCTGGGAATAGAAGGGAGGTCACCAGGCTTGCAAGTGGGCGCCGTACCAACTGAACTATGATGCTGGACCCTGGCAAGAGTCTTTTTATGTTTCTATCAGGAGCTCAGTTTAAACTAGGGCTGTGGTGGTTCTGTGGTGTTGGTATTCTCCTTCGCCAAAGCAGACTGGAAAAGTCTCCTAGCAAGGTTTAATCATTAAGCCGCCAGGCCTCTGCAGAGGTGAGAGGCCCTTCCGTGGATGGCAAAGCTGTGAATGAAGCAGCCAGGCACAAGCTTTGGGACCTGGGATGCTGTGGCACTGATCCAGCCCGGGCTCAGTACTGAACAGGTGGCCTGTTCCTGAATTGGAGGTAAAGACCAATTGTCTTTGTTACCTTTGAGCTTTCTCTTAAACCCATTCAGACTCAGGATCACGTGTGTGATGAGTAAGAAGTCCTTTCATTTCCCTCCCCCAAAGGGACTATTGGCAAAACAGTGTCTTCGGGAATGTGCCTGTTTGGGAAGAACAGCCATCTCTCAGGGGAACTCCAGTGGCTGGCGTGTCCTTGCAACCACTGAATAAGTTGCTGTTAGAAGCTGGCACGGCTGGTTCTCATTTCCGCATTCCAGACACCCACAGCGCCAAAGGAGGCACCACTCCGGGTTGGCCTGGGGAGCTAGGACAGGTGGCCTTTGCCTTGGGAAAACCAGGACTGGAGCCACACCTGGGGCCACCTTAGCAGTCACCTGCCTGCTTTGTGCTCCTGACGCCTGGTAGGTGAGTAATGTTCGCTAACTTTGGTAACGCCTTGTAGAGAAAGTTAATAATATGTTTTTTCTTTGTGGGAATTAGATATTGGCTGGTTCTCTCTCTCTCATTCCCTCTCTCTTTTCTCTCCCTCAAAGTATTTACCTGTCTGCTTCTCACTGAAGCAAAGGGTAGGCGGAGTGTGGAGGAAGTACTAAGAAAGCAGAGGCCATGTCTCCTAAGGGAATGACTTGGTGACTTCAGTTGAGCCCCTGTTGCATGCAGACTGCTGTGCCAGGGGCTGTGGGTATTCCAGCCTGGTTCACATGAGCCGTGTGGTCCACCAAGGAGTCTGGTTTCTTCTCTGCACCTCAGTGTCCTTTTTTTAGGAAACAGGAAATAGTAACAGTACTCATTGAGTCATGGTTGTAAAGTGCCCAGAGCTTGGCCACAGCAGTGAGCAGTGCCCCCCACCCCAGTGCCTCCCACCCCAGGCCCAGAGGCCCCATTCTCTTGTCTGATTTTATCTGAAACTTTGCAACTGCTTGCTTAGTGTGCCAACTACTCTCGCATGTTTCCTGGGGCCCTTCTGGGAAACCTTGGCAGTGATTGGCTTACCTGCCTCCCAAAAGCGACCTTCTTTCTCCAGTTTCTGTTCACATGTTCATATCCCCATGAGCCTTCTCTTCTTATTAAATAGCACCTCTCAGTCACACTCAGGTCCCCGAGTGCACACTAGCTTTCTTCCTAGCATTGATTCTTACTCGACTTGTGTCTATTACCTGCTTTCTAGCTGTAGACTCCATGGGAGTCTTCTTAGAACAGCACCTGACAGGTGGTATTTGAATGAATTTATGCTGTCCTACTATCCAAGGATGGGTGGCCAGCCACGCTCAGGGTTTGCTCTGAATGTCAGCATGTGCCGGAGCCATGGCAGTGGTAGAGGTGGCATGCACACCTGCCTCCCCATGGAACCTGCCTGTACCTCCAGCCTGTGGTGTTCTGGTCCTCAGAACAGGCTATGCAGCCATGTCTCTGAAGTGACTCACCTGGACATCTTGGGATTATGTGGCAGGGCTGTGGTAGTAGTGAGTTAGTACATTTGAATAAACTAGGTGGAGAAGGGTTTGTGGAAGATCCCCATACATACGCAACCCTGCCATGCACGTGTGTGTGTGTGTGTGTGTGTGTGTGTGTGTGTGTGTGTGTGTGTGTGTGTGTGAGAGAGAGAGAGAGAGAGTGTGTGTGAGAGAGAGAGAGAGAGAGAGAGAGAGAGAGAGAGAGAGAGTGTGTCTTCCAGAGGGGCCCAGGGTCATGCCTGGGAAATAGGCGCAAACTGGTCAGCCATGGTTTATCGGTCTCGCTGCTTTAATAGGCAGTAATTCTTTCTCTGCGCTGAGCAGGTTTTAATTAAATGGTGAGCTCGAGGAGTCTGACCGTGTAATAGCTGACACATTCTCGTCTGTTTTCTGGATCCTGGTGGCAGCAGTTGGTGCTGTAAAAATATCGCAGGCAGGGCTTCCCCCAAACTCCTTCAGAGAAGCGAGATCAGGGGCCCTCTTGGATTTCTCCCAGTGGCCCGAGTTTCTAAAGCACCCTTGGGCTCAGTGCTGCCATCAGTAGTCATGAATCCTCACCTTCCAGGATACTGCAGCTAAAGGACATGCAGCATGGAGAGGTGCTCTGGCAGAGGTCACAGACTTCTGAGCTCTAGGACAGTCATTTTTGTGATGAGTTGGTGAAAGCTCATTTCATGCAGTGCTTGAGAACCGGCACTGCCCAAGTTTTGGGTCTCAGTTTCCTTGTCTAAAAATTGGCACTGACTAATAGTCCTTGTGTTAAGCGAGACATTGAGAGACATTGGGTGCCACATGGGAAGATTCGTGAAGTGAGGATGGTATCTACGATTTCATGTATCTTTGAAGTGTTTTCAGTCTGGCCATTTTTTGTAGTCTCCGACTCCCTTTTCCCTCCTTGCCACCAGTTCTGAATGTTAGCATCCTCCCACATCAGCATCTTCCCATATCCTTCATTGGTGGTGCTTTCAAATACTATAGGTACCTTTTTCTACATTTCTACATTTTTTCCTTTGATTGTATAATGCTGTTGGTGGATTATTCTAAAGGGATAATGCAACCTTCATTTACCTGTGGTTTGCTTTTCAACAAAGCAGTAGTGTATGGAAATGCTTCTGAATCCTCCAGTACTGATCAAAATTATTCTTGTTTTCTCCTTCCAGCAGTTCTGGGTCTTTAAGCATGGTAGGTAATGGGCTGGAGAGGTGGCTCAGTGGTTAAGTCTCTGCCTTGCAACCAAAAGGTTCTGAGTTTGAATCCCAGATCCCAGGTAAAAACTCAAGGTGGAAATGGCAACAGCTTGTACTTTCTGTCCTGGAAGACAGAGCCTGGGAAATTCAAGAGCAAAACAAAGAGGAGGCAGGGCAATCTAGGGTGGTTCTGGAAGTTACCCTTTGGCCTCCATAGACACACACAGTGCTCTTTCACACACACACACACACACACACACACACACACACACACACACACTAAAATGCCATTTAAAAAAAGAAAGCATGCTAGGCAAATTCTTTACCAGAGAGTCATGTCCTAAGCCTTTCACTGGTGGATTCTAGGCAAGTGCTGCACCACTGTGCCACAATCCTAGCCCAAACTTGCTTTGCAGTGTCTTTGTTGTGACACATGGTGGTAGAGGTGTACCATAATTTATTTGGCCAGGTGTTACTGATGTGCTTCTGTTTCTAAGTTTTTCCTCCCTCAATTATTGTTTTTAATGATGACCTTCTTTAATTAGCTTGTGAATATTGGACCTGCTTAGCTACTTTACTAGCTTAAGCTTTTGAGAATGAGTAGGAAGCCATGGCGGCATAATGATGTGACTTGTCCAAATAGGCCATGTGTTTTCTGTAGGTTCCCACCAGGCCCAGCACAGTGATGAACCACCTACTTTAAATGCTTTTTAATTATAGTAATGATTAGCAGATACATCTTCCTTCTGCAGAATAGCTCTACCTAATGTGGGTACATGTGACAAAAATCAGAGAGAAAGGGAAGGCTCACACTCTTTCCTGTTAGTAATCTGTGTTGGAAGTCAGAATATGCAAAAGATGTCTGTTGGGACATTTTTGTTTTAGATAGCACTTTGATTTGGGAAGGCATGTGTCATCAGGAAACTCATGCATGCTAAACCCTGATCGGGGTTCTTTCTGATGATCTAATACTGCTCACCAATCACCCATTCCCCAATCGAATGCTTTTAAATGATAAGCAGCATCATGTGGTTGACAGGGTTCAGCTGGATGACTGTTCTGCTGGTCTTACTCAGGCCTCTCCTGTGGCTGCAGTCAGGGGTAGTTGGGTCTAGAACCTAGATTGATTTTCCTCAAATGACCCCTGGGAGGACTGGGCCTATCTTTCCATGTAGGCTCATCACGTGGCCAGACTTGTAACACAAGAACCTCTTCCTCCTCCTCTTTTTCCTTTGTTTGTTCCTTGTCTATTGGAGACAAGGCCTTGCTACCCAGTTCAGGCTGATTTTGAACTCACTCTGCATCCTGAATGTTGGGCTCCAAGGCGCCTTAGGTCTTCTTACGGCTTAGGTTGAGAACTGGTCCCGTATCACTTCTCCCTCTTGTTGGTTAACATGACTCATAGTGTGTGCTGGGATTCAGGGCAGAAGGGATGACTCAAGACTTGAGTTCCAGGAAGTGTGGTCCACTGGGCCCCACCCATGGATACTGACTACCATAGGGCCCTGCTTCCTCACTGGAGGAGAACAGAGCAGCAGAATAAAGTTAGGCATCTCTGTAGTACCCAAGCTGCTTTGTCTGCTTTGGCATCTCCAGCCCCATAGTCACAAGGTACTTGCTGCACTTCAGCCCCAGGTCCTTGTTATGGAAAGAAGCAAAGCTTTGAAATGGAGCCAGCACTTCTACAGGAAAGGAGAGTCTTCCTGAGATCCTCAGCCCACTTCCGCTTGTGTCTGTTTGGCTGCAGCCTTGTGACATCACCAACTCTATTGCATGGAAATCTGGGGAAATACAGGTTTTAATGGGGAGTATTGTACTCTGAACAAAAAGTCAGTAAGGAAGAAACTAAACATGTTGGATAGGGGCCTGCAGGTGGTCTGTTCAAATAGTCACAAAGTGATTGAGTTAGCTAAGTCAACATATATTCATTTATTAACAATTTATTAAGTTTCTAGGGTCTGCCAGGCACCAGGCTTACTACAAAGGCTATAAGAGAAGCGAACCTATTTGGGGATAAACCGACCAAGATCAATTACAGGCCTGGATCATTTTACTTAACTCCTCTCCCTCATACCTGCTAGAAGCTAGACTAACAGTTATGCAATAGCCAGTCCCATAGAGGGCTTCACATGTGTATTGAAACTGCCACAAGTACTTTCCACGAACCAGCTATATAATCTTCACAAGGTCCCCTGAAGTAGGCACTATTACCATGTCCTGTTCATAGATGGAGGAACAGAGGCATATGTTCTCTAGGGAGGACATTGTGGAGTTAATGTACAGTCTGTAGGGAGCCATGCTGCTCAATTTTATTTATTACATGAATCATTTCTTGTTGAAATAGGTATGTGACAGCAGAAGAAAGCATAAAAGAAAAAGCACCATTATTCCATCCTGTCCATGCCCACCTGCCTTGGTGGCCCATTTGACAGTAACTGGGTGCTACTTGTATCTAAATATATCTTATTTAAAATATTCTGGGCTCCAGGCAGACAGCCCAAGACCTCTCACATGTTAAGCAGGTTTTCTACTGTAAGCTATATTTCAGTCCTAAGTGTGTCCAGCTTTTAAGACATGACCTTTGGTTAACGAAATAGGAGTAATCACACTCCATTAGTGCATGGCATTTTGGCACTTTGGGTCTGTGCAAAAACGTATGTTACAACAGGTAGCTGTTAGTTATGTGCCCTAGGACTAGAGCATTATCAATGACTGATGTAACACTTTCATTCGACACCTGCCTGCATGTCCAGAGGCAATTGTAGTTTTAAATTTAACATTCTTTATGATAAAAAGAATGATTTTGGACTTTTATAAAGATTACATATTTATAGAAGCTGGACCTGGTAGCTCATGCCTATAGTCCAGTACTTGAAAGCTGAGACAGGAAGAAGCTAGCTACATAACAAGTTCCTGGTTAGTCTGGGTTATATAATGAAACCCTGTCCCCCAAAAGAACAAGACATTATTGGGTAAGAGTAACAGATTGGCTTAGTATAAAGTGCTTCCCATGTAAGAATAAGGACCTGGGGCTGGAGAGGTGGCTCAGGGGTTAAGCCTCTGCCTTGCAGGTGGAAGGTCCTGAGTTCGGATCCTAGACCCCACATATAGACGCCAATCGGGAGCAGGGGCGGCCTGCGTTTCTGGTTCTGGTGGGGCGGAGCCTGTGAATCCCTGGGCAGAGTAAACAAGGAGAAGGTGGAGGCGTCCATGGTGGTTCCTGAATTCGCCCGTGGTTCTACACACACGCGCACACACACAATTGAAAAAATAATAATAAAAAAAAAAATCTTAAAAAAAAAAAAAAAGAATAAGGACCTGAATTCAAATGCCCAGAATCCGTGTAAAGCTAGGTGCAAATAGCATGTAATCTCAGTGCACTCCTCCATCAAGATGGGAGACAGAGATCCCTCATAAGCTTGCAGACTAACTTGTTGAATTCAGTGCAGTGGCAAACATCTATGGTTGTTTTGACTTCTTGCACGTGTGCACACACACACAGAAATAAAATACGATCATATGGCATTCTTTTGGGACCTGTGCTTTCACTTAGTGTAAGTCTAATATCAGTGTGGGCTGTTTGGCATCTCTGTAGGTCATTTGTCACATATTCCACATGGCTGTATCACATTTTGGTTTTAGTCATTTTCCTGCCAGTGGACTTTTTTTTTTTTGGCTCTTATGGTTACTCTGAGTGTGGTTGCACATATTTCTGGGCATGCATGGATAGGTTTTTAGTTTGGAGTAGACATGAGATTGCTATGTTGGTGGATAAAACCCAGATGTTCTCCACACATTTCTCTTAGGATGGATGAAGGCTATGCGTTCCATTATCCTGTGTCTTATCACATTTGGTTTAGTAAAGCTTTTGTCTTTTTGCTAGTCTTGTGGACATGAAGTGAAGTCTCACTGTGGTTAACTTGTGATCCTCTGAAGACTGATACCCTTTCATTTGTTTGTCCCTCTGGATACTACTTATCACTTTCACCACTCCTTATTAATTTACAGGTGTTCTTTATATATTCTGTCTACTAATCTTGGACCAGTAATCTGTTTAATCTAATGGAAGTTTTGTGATTCTTGTGTCTTTATTCCCTTGCTCCTCTCTTCCTCTGGCTACTCTTTCCTAGTTTCATCATGATCTCTGTATGCCCCCAATTTGCAATTAACATTAGTTCTTTGGAACCATGACAGGTTTTGTGTGTTTGACTCACCTGCCACAGGTATGTCAGGATTAATTTCAACTTCAGATAATAAAAACCACATAAAAACAGTATACTAGGCAAGACAGAAGTTAATTTTTCTCTTATGTAAAGACTCTGGCAATAAACAGACCTGAACTGTGTTTCTTTTTTTTTTATTACCACTCAT
Source organism: Typhlomys cinereus (assembly GCA_023101885.1). Lineage (NCBI taxonomy): Eukaryota > Metazoa > Chordata > Mammalia > Rodentia > Platacanthomyidae > Typhlomys > Typhlomys cinereus. The sequence goes on along the minus strand of JALPQD010000299.1, from coordinate 2,955,984 downwards.
ACAAACTTAACAGGTACACTAGTCTCTCCACCCCCCACCCCCCTATGCCCCCTTCCCCTCCCCCTTTCCTCCCCCTCCCCCAGTGCCCCCCCTCCCATCCCCGGAGCATCCTTTAATGAGCATGCCAAACTCTCCTCTGGGTCCTCCTCTCCGATGAGGTGCAAGGACCCAGTGGCATTTCCCAGAACCGTTTCCTGTGTTCCCTTTAAGCATAGGAACACTACTGTGGCTGTCAATCCCTTGCCGCCAAGGATCCTAGTGCCTTTAGCAAACGCTAGACTTTGTGGGGTCAATAGTGTGTTGGACATTGCGCAGGGCATGCAAACCCTGGACTGTGTTTCTATAAGAGATTCACACATCATTTGCATTCTTAAAAGTTTTTTTTAAAATTGTACATTCATTTATGTGTGAATGTGGGGGTGGTGCACCTGTGGAGGTCAGAGGACAGCCTGAGAAAGTAGGTTCTGCTCCTTATCTTGTGGATTCTGGGACTCAAACTAGAGTTCCCAGGCTTGATAGTAAGTACTTTTATGTTCTGAGCTATCTCATTGGCCCATCTTCTTCATTCTTGTTTTGTCATATTTATCATGGTGCCTGGAGCTCAGGATGGCTATACCTGCTCCAGCTCCTTGTTTCCAACCAACTGGACAAAAGAAAGGATAAAAATTGTACTCCCTACTTCCCCCTTCCTCTCTCTGACTTCAGACTTGCTCTGTAGTTGAGCATGACCTTGAATTCTTGATCCTCCTGACTCCACCTCCATGTGCTGGAATTATAGACACGTACCAAATGCACATTTTATGTAGTACTGAAGATTGACCTCAGGGCTTCCATGCATGCTAGCTAAACATACTACCAACTGTATACCCCTGTTCTCTCTCTCTCTCTCTCTTTCTCTCTCTCTCTGTCTTTCTTCAAACTTTATTACTTCAAGAAAAAAATTAAAATAGGAATAGACTTCACAATGAGTGGTATAGGAAACAAAATTCCCAAACCATTAACAGAAATGCAGTCTCTTTGTTTTGGAGAGGGCCCAAGTGGGCTTTAAACAATATATTTGAATATGTAGTCTTCCTGTCTGCATCCCTTAGCTGGGATGCACAGTTGTGTATCACCACATACACACCTCTTATCTATAAAGACATGATAAAATCTTCATGTAATGATTTCACTTAGATTCAGAGTTTAGTTTCAGAAACACAGATAACTTAAAGGGGGATCTGTGGGAAATGTAGTTTCATTTCATATGACTTCTTCTTAGCTACAAATTAGATTTTCTCCCTAAGTTAAGAGGGGAATCAACTAGATGAGTATACAGCCAGCAGCTTTACTGGTATGCAGTGTGCCCTTGAAGTGGAGCTTTTTGTTTTGAGATCAGACCTCAGGTCGACTCACTACTGAACCTGATGATCTCCTGCCTGCACATCCCAAGCACCAGGATTGCAGGTTACACTACCACACCCAGCTTTTCTTTTCTCATAGTTTATTTGTTGAGAAAAACTGTGTTGTTTCCCCTGTGCACTATTAGATCTAGATCAGATGTGTCTCCACTATGAGGTGTTTTGGCTCATTCTGTCCCCATGTTTGCTGTAAATAAGTGGTTAGATTCATCTTCCACAGAGACACGCAGTCACTTTTTTTTTTTTTTTTTTTTTGTCATGAAGAACAGGGCCTTCTGGGTGTTGCCGTGTGTATGTCCAAATAGGAGCTATGGAGAGTTCTTTGCCTTTCTGTGTTCTATGCTGCTAGTGGTCACGGGTGACTATTGCCTTCGGCCATTAGGCCATCAGAGGTTTTGCAGAGTTGTGACATTATCGTCTCTTCCCCCCCTCATCTCATCAGACTGTTGCTCCAGAAAGCAACTGCCCTCATGTATTATTCAGGCCCCCCAAGTGTTTTGGCTCTTTTGAACTTTCGCTTACATTAGAAATGAGGATGAAACAGTCAGCCTGATGGTTCCTAATCTCCACCATCTGAGCTGGTGATTCCAATCTTCTGTCTTGGGTTTTATGTTCATTCTTTCAATCTTTATTAGATCCTGAGATGCACACATACTGGGTCCCACCTGGGCAGGTGCAAGTGTCCCAGTCTTTACCTTTGGCCGGGTGGGGTTTTTGGTGTTTGTCAGTCTGTGAGAGACTCTAGACTGTCCACATACATTACACCTCTCCCTCCTCCCTGGGTGTGTTTTCCGACTTTGCAATCTTGGCCAAGTTCCTAGTCAGGTCCAGGGGTTTGTTTCATTCTTCCTGCTGGGCCCAGAGGCTTTTGAGCATTGGCTGCTTCTGATGGGCTCCTCCAGCCCTGGAGAAAAGAACAGTATGGGGCTTTGCTTCTGCAAAGAGGCTAGTTCTTCCAGCAGCCTGGCCAGGGGTGAGCTTTGACCTTAGTTGCGTTGCCAGGGTTCTGAATTCCTTACAGCAGTAGCATGCTTGGAATCATTTGGATGTTTTGGGATCAGTTACACATTCTCTTGCCCGATACCCAAGAGCCTTTTGGCTTCTGAACATTATGGCTTCTATTCCCTCTGGGAGGGAAGTGTTTGATGCGAAGTAATGGACAGTGCATTAATCCATTCAACTGTTGACTTATTTCATTCAAGAAACATTCACTGAGCTTGATGTGTGTTTCAGGGGCTAGGATCATAGCCTGAGAAGCTCTTCCAGAAATTTTATGTTCAGGGTAAGGAACACAACTAGCAAAGAGGGAATTACTAAGATAGTATGGTGTGTGTGTGGGGATGTGGGGGATGGAGATGAATAATGCTGGAAAGTCATTGAATCTGAATAATGAGAGAGACACACCTGGCAGGTGGTGGGAGTCGTGGGAGCTAGACAACTACGGTGGAGGGGGATTTTTCCTGGATCTGAGGTGGGGACCTGACTGCTAGGTGGAATGTACACAGGTGCCAGAGCTTTCCTGGCAGAAGGAAGAACAGGTACAGAACAAGAACGTGTTTGTTGTTGAGAAGCAAAGCAGTGGGCAAGGTAAGGGGCTATTGGAATGTTGACTGAGTGTCACCTCTGCCCTGTCCTCTGACCACCAAGAGAAGGATTGGATTGAAGAGGTGTTCAATGCAAGTGGTTTGTTACTGAGGACAGGCCGTCCAGATTGTGTCAAGGGAAAGGTATGTGCCAGGTCATAGTGTGGCGCTGGTGCCAGAGGGGACCCGTGTGACTCTGTGGAATGTGACAAGAGGTTGTCAGAGTAGGTAGTGAACAGGTAGAAGGTTTTCAAAGTTTAGGCCTGATCTGTTGGTTCTAGTGTAGTAGCAACAGCCCAGTTACTTTTTATATGAACTGATTCTTTCTTTCTCTCTCTCTCTCTCTCTCTTACACACACACACAAGATTCATTTTGTTTTTGTTTGTTTGAGATAGGGTTTCATGTAGCAGGCTGACCTCAAACTTTCTGCTTAGCCAAGGGTGACCTTGAGCTCCTCATCCTCCCATCTCTACCTTACGTACTGGGATTAACAGGTGTATACTTTATAATAGGCGCTTTATAATAGACTTGTATTTTCTAGTCTGCTGAGGAGGAAACAGAGGCTTGGGGAAATAAGCCCTTGATCCTTGCCCCACAGCTTCTTGGGCTGTGGTTGGACTTTGCTGGTCTGACCCGCCACAATTCCACCTTGTTCCCCTTTTCTCCCTCCCTGCAGCCATAGCCTTTCATGGCAAGATGTTGATACAGTATATGCCAAATGTCCAGTGCCCTACATTTATGAAGTCCAGGATAAGATCAAACACACTAGTGGCCTTTCTAACATCCCCACTTGCCCACATTCTGACAAACCTTTTATTGCAGTATTTATTACAGGGCAGAGAGCAGGGACTTCTTGATTGCTGACATATAAGTAACTCTGCACATGGTCCTGATAAGGTGTCTCGAGGCCCCAACTTCTAGCTCCTGAGTCTGCTTAACTGATGGGCTGAAGGTCTTCTCAGGCATAGAATCCCTCTTATCACCTTCTCCAGTATTCTGCAAGCAAGGGACACTCCCTGCCACGGATGTGCGCCCTGCTTGTGCACACTGCTTGACACCTCAGTGGACTAAATGGTGTCTCTGTGGGAGAAGTATAGCATCCACCCCGTTTAGTTCTTTGTTTACTGATCACCCTTCAGAAGTGCCAACTGAGATGGATCACCCTTTTCTTTGAATTTAGGACTTACTGCAAGGATTTTAGATTTATTTTTATTTTACATTGATTTATTTAAAATTTTCAGAAGCCATATGCTGACTCTAAAAGTTCCAACAGTGGAGGGGCATGCATAGCATCGACCTTCCCTAGTCATCTTCATGCTGTGGCCAGCCCTTCCCCCTAGTTCCTTTCCTGAGGAACTTTGTCTATGTCTTTTCAGCTCTTTCCGTGGGAAGACTATTTGTTAAGATCCACAGTACCTGGGTTCAAATCCCAGTTTTGCTATACACTGACCTTGTTGAGGCTTCACTTAAACCTCTCTGGTCCTTGTTTCCCAATCTGTTGGTTTTTGTTTGTTTGTTTGTTTGTTTGTTTGTTTGTTTTGGGAGAGATCATTGAAGCCCAGGCTGGCCTTGAACTCTGATCCTCCTTCCTTGTCTCTCAAGTGCTGGGATCACAGCTGGCTCCATTTTCCCATCTTTGAAATGGCCATAATGGTTCCTGCCTCTAGAATTTACATGGAAGTTAGAATGGTACCCAGCATGCCATAAACACTGTTGCTGGTTGTTTATTATTGTGCACGGTGTGTGTGGCTGTTTGTTTTACGGATGTGTTGTCATGTTTTTCTGTGGGTTGTACCTCCCATTAATTGTCTGTCTTGGAGATCCTGTCCTGGCAGGAGATCCAAGGTCTATGGCTGCTGCAGTATCTCTCCTATCAGGGCCTTGGTTGGATATGCTGATTGTTCCTGCCTTCCACTCAGACTTAGTATCTCAGCACATAAAAAAACTTTTTATCTTGGATTTTTCTTCAGAATCACAGTCACTGAAACAAAGTATATGACTAACTTTAAAGACAAGATTGACAAGACAATGATATTTATTGCTGACTTGTATTCTGGAAAGGTTCTATCAGTATCGAGTCTAATTAGTGTGAGTGGGAGTCCAGAGTTTCCTAGCTCTGCACCCACACTTGCTTAGAATATTCTTTAATCGTTGCTACTGCGATCATAAAAAAAAAAAAAAAAAACCCTAGATTTTCATTTCTTTGCTTTCTGGTGCTTATTTTTGTACATTTATTAATCATACATATTCCTTTACTGATTGCTTTTCTACTGGGGGGTTTTATACTTTATATTGATCCATGGGAGATCTTTACAGAGATATGAATCATTTTGCTAGTGTTTCTAGATGGTAGTTTACTATTTTGCTATATTACTTAGCACATAGGAGTTTTTATTTTATTTAGTTAGAGTTATTTTTTCTTTGTGGTTAAGCTTCTTGTTTCTTGATTTTGGAGGTAAGGTCTCATGAAGCTCAGATTGTACTCAGATAGCCATGTAACCAAGAATAACCTTGAACTTTTTGTGTGTGTAGTGTACATGCATGTGTGTATGAGTGTTCACATGGGTGTTGGTATATATGTGAGTATGGTTGCATGTATATGGAGGGCAGAGGTTGACATAGGATGCCTTTTTTCATCACTCTACCTTACATATTGATGCAGGGTCTCTCACTTGAACCTAGAACTCATGGCTTCTGTTAGTTCAGCTACCAGCTTGCTCTGGGGATCCAATCTCTGCTTGTCTCGAGGGTTGCAATTATGGGTGGGGTTCCAGGCTCACCTCCCATTTATATAAGTGTTGGATTCAAATTCAGATTCTCACACTGGTACAGCAAATACGTTGTCCACTGAGCCATCTCCCCGGCCCCAACCTTGAACTTCTGAGCCTCTAGACTCCACCTCCCAAGTGCTGAAATTATGGGTGTGCCACAATGTCTACTTTTATGCAATGTGAGGGAATTGAATCAGGGCCTTATATATGCTTGGCAAACATCCTGTCAGCTGAACTACATCTTCAGCTCAAGCTTTTTGTTTTTCTCACTACTTTGCCCTTGATTTAGTATGAGATAAATACACTTTTTGTGATTATTAGAAGTTGAACTTAGGACCTCACACATGCTCGATCATTAAGCCAGCTAGATAGCTACATATATATCATATATATATAGCTATATATATATATATATATATATATATATATATATATATATTTACATTTAGCATCTGAAATTTATTTTGGCATAGTTTGAGATAAATATCTATATACTTAAATTAGTAAGTCAGTTGCTCCCATAGGATTGACCAAATAATCCATCATTTTACAATAATTTGAAATGTTTAGTATAAATGAGGCCCTGGTGTAAATACTTGGTTTGTTTGCTTACTTTTACATTTATCTATCTATCTATCTATCTATCTATCTATCTAGAGTGAGTTGGCCTGAAAGGAAGCAGCTGGCATGAACATCCCTGCATCAGACTCAGGTCATCAGGCTGTGCTTCAAACACCTTCACCCACTGAGCCATCTCATTAGTCCCAGTGTTTGGTTAAGACAGTCTTACTGTATAGCCTCGGCTGGTCTCGTGCTTGAAATTCAGAAACAATGTGTACCACCATGCGTGGCTTGGCCTAAGTGCCCAAACTCAGTGAGATGCATTGCCAGTGTTCCTGTTCACTGTGAGGAACCTGAACACAAAGAGGTGACGTGCTTGCTCAGCGTTTCACAGCTTTAATGAGGCAGAGCCTGGCTTGGAATCCTATGTATTTAATAACCAACCTCCTGACTTGTACTATATTGTCAGCAGTCCATGCTGCAGTTTCTTGACAGTTCTTTCATCCACTAGTGATAGTAATTTCCCACGCTGTAGTTATGTTTAGACTTGCTCCCTGCCTCACTGCCCTGGCCAGAATTTCCATGTCTGTTCAACCAGTGGAGGTTGCTGGCAGATATGGGTGTCTCAGATGTTTTATCCTGTGGGCCCCCTGGTTGGATAGGGACCAGGGTGTTTCTGAATCTCCTTTTTAAGTCCATGATAACCACTTGCAGTCATAACAATGCCAAATAGGACATCTGACTCATAGCTGGGCCAGAAGCTAGCATCATATATGAAGGCTGAGGAACCAGCAGTGTGCAGTGTTCAGGGGGGCTATGGATCAATATGGAAGGAAAAAAAAAAAACAAGACAAAATAAGCCAACAAAAAATACAGTCATGGGATTGAGAGACAAGGAGCCAGGACCGCAGGCCTTTTCCTTGCTGACTGCTCCTCACTGCACCAGTGGCTGTCCACTCATGCACTGTGTGTCATGAGACCAAAAGTCAGGCTGCTGACTCCTCATGTCAGTTTTATTTCTTCCTGGTGAGGGGGATTTAGGTTAATGCCGTAATCTCCCTGCTTCTATTTCATCTGCTCCATTTTGCAGATGATAGTGTGAATTGCTTAGAAGAGTAGTTGGCACATAGCAAACGCTCAGGAATGCTTACAGTGTGTTCTAAGTACAAACCTGAACTTTTCAATAATATGAGCAGAAAGATTGCCTTTTTCCTTCACAAGTTACTTTGAATTGTGTCTCCGCCACTTGGAACCAAAAGTCCTAAATACTGTAGTTATTTTGGTGGGTCCTAGAATCTGTGCTCTAAAAATGTTCCACGAATGATTTGTCTGAGTCAGATATTGGGAAACGTTTTGCGAGACTTTTCTCAGTGGCTCTCAGACTTAAGCGAGCAATAGACCTGCCTATGAAACTTGTTAAAAAATAGAGTCTCTGTTCCAAATTGAGAAGTTGGAGAACTTTTGCATCTGAGTTCTGAATGACATCCTAGACTTCTCCATGCATGTTAAGAGTTTTAGAATCCTTCAGATAAAGTGCAGGAGTCATGCATAAACTAGGACTTTATTGGAATCTTTGTCAGATGAATACAAGTGGATTTTGATCTAGATCCTTGAAAAAAAAAAGTTTGCTTTCTGCCCATTAACTGAGCCTGGCCCCCTGGGCTCTGAGTATAAACTTAGCATACTGCATTGTGTTTTTGGAAGAGTTTAGTTACATAGGTGAATTCATTCCTATAACCATTTAATCAGTATGCATTGCCCTTTCCTGTAAGCAATTTTAGAAAGATCTGGGTATATACACCATATTAAATGTTGCTACAAATTCAAAACAATCTGCTCCTGAAGAGTAATTTGCTAATAATGGCAGTTGTTGAAGATAATCACTGGATCAGTCAGAGGAAACTTACACGTGCACACACACACATGCACGCACGCATGCCCATGCTTACTTGGAGGTGAATGAGAGGCAGCAGCCCTTTCATTTGAATTAAAAGGAATCTTTTGAGTTGACCCACCAGGCCAGAAAATCCCTTTTCAAACACTGTCTTGTAGCAGCTTTGCTTTTGAGGTCCCTGAGAGAGGGATGGGGAAAGAGGGGATCTGAGGCCTTGCTGACCCTACTCTGTTGGCACTACCCCAGGCACGTGTGATTTTGCCATTGTTCTGAGTGCTTCCCTCCCAACCCACACACACATCAGTCAGGATTTGTACCCTTTGCTGAGTTCCTGCCCCTTCAGCACTAAGAATTGGGGCATGGGTCAGCCAGGATTATTCAAATTTCAACTGATTGTTCAAATGATTTTATTTATATTCTCCTAAATTTGGTAAACTCATGTCTCTTTATTTATGGAAAATTTTATACATTAGGCTGTCACCTAAAATAATAAAATAGTTTTATGATTTTGAAGTTTTTCTTAGGGGGAGAAAGTAATACATTATTTTCTAAAGTGCTTTAAGATCACTTATTATTGAAATGTGTTATGGTATAGTTAGACAAAAATAGTCTTTATACCCAATATAGTGGCTCATGCCAACAAGTACTTTTTAGAGATCAAGGCAAGAGGCTCTTTTGAGGCCAGGCTGGGCAGCATAGTGAGACCATGTCTCAAAAAAACTCACCCACCCACCCACCCAACCAACCAACCAAAGTTTTTACTGCCTTATTAATAAATAAAGCAGAATGTAAATGAGATCATATAAAGTTATTCCCTGCTTTTTTGGGGGGGGTAAAGGGGTTGGGGAATGAATTTCGAAAAATACTCTGATCTTGAAAACCATTTTCTTTAAAGTCAGGATCACTAACTCTACTGCTTTGGTTACTCATGATTCCAACTTAGGTTAGATTATCCTGTTTTAAACTCAAATTTTCTATGTGCCCAAACAATTATGGTCAGGGACTGACAGGTAAGTCTAGGAGAAAAGGTGCTTTATTATTCACTAAAGGCAGCTTCCCTGAACTGACTTTGATGATTTCTCTTTGGATTACCCAAGGGTTACACACCCCCAGATAGCACCCCTTGGCACCAGGTAGAAGGTTTTTACTATAGGGGCAGATATTGCCAGGGAGGCAGACTGGCTCCTGCTCAGACCAGTGTTAGAAAGGAAGCTTGTGAAGATTAGGAATGAAGTATTGCTTCCCTTAAAAACATTTGTGAACTCGGGACGGGGGAGATGGCTTGGTGGTTAAAGCTTTTGCTTAGCAAGCAAAAGGACCTAAATTTGGATCCCTAGATCCCACTTAAAAAAAAAAAAAAAAAAAAAAAGCCAGGGAACCTGTAATTCCTGCCCTGGAAGGCAGAGCCAGGGAAACCCCAGAGTAAAGCAGTAAGGTATAGGAGCAATCCAGGATGATTCCTAATGTCACCCTTGGCCCTCCACAGGCACATACAATCAAGTGTCCTCTTGTATACATCACCTGAACACACATGTACATCCACCCACATACAAAACACCCACACCCACTTAACCCCCTCAACATATGCATTCATGAAAAAAAATTTGTGCTTTTGAATCCAGTGAAACTTCTTACAAACTTGTAGGGATAAATCCTATCCAAGTCTTGAGAGTATTAAAAAAACCTGGACGTTTCTCTAAGAGCAGTAAATTCAGAATTAGGTAAGTTATAGAAACATATGTGTATGGGGTGTATGACTGTATATACCCCCATATATTATACATTCAGTGATTAGTTCAGTGATTTTTAAGGTAATTTATAGAGTTGTACAGCACTTACCGTACTGTAATGTGAAGATCTTACTATCTCTCCTCAAAAGCCATCTTGTGCCTGTTCATTGTTATCCTTGCTCCCACATCCAGTCCAAGTCACTTCTCATTTGCTTTTCATCTCTATAGATTTGCCTTTTCTGGACATTTCCAATAGATGCAGTCATGAAATGTGTAGCCTTTGTTGCCCCAAGTTTCTGTCATTTAGCATAATTTCTGAGATTCCTCCATGCGGTAACACGAAGCAGTAGTTGGTTTCTTTTTATTGCTGAGTAACATTCTGTTTGTATGTGTATATCATACTTCATTTATTCACGTACCAGTTGATGGATATATGGATTGCCGCCAGTTTGGTGCTAGGGTGAGTAATACTGTTCTGAATGTCTATGTGAAGGCTTTGTTGTGAAGGCTTTGTGTGAACATGTGGAGTGCCTGGATCATTTGGTAGCTCCGTGTTTAAGAAACTGCCCAGTTGCTGTCCACATTACTACTTGTGGTCCTATAGCAGTGAATGTAGGGGTCCTCTCGCTAGCATGCCATACTGTTGCAGCCTGGTGACCATACAGTGCCACTTTCCTGAAGGTTTGTTTTGCATTGCTCAGAGGAGTAATGATGTTCATCATCTTTTTTATGTGCCTATTGACCATTTGTGTCATGTCTTGGGATGACATGTCTGTTTGAATCATTTGAACTTTCTGTTTGTCTGTCTATCTATCTATATCTAGTGTATATATGTGTGTATATCAGAGGACACTGTATGTGTGTGTTTCCTGAGGAGAACCCAGGATGACTTTGGGCATCATCTTGGATTGTTTCTACCTCCTTTTTGTTTCTCTCTGGGCATTCCCAAGTTCTTGTCTACCAATGCCTTCATTTTCACTTGGTGTTTTCACATGGGATCTGGGATCCAAACTCAGGTCCTTCTGCTTGTAAGGCAGTCTTAACCCCTGAGCCATCTGTCCTGTCCTGAACTTTCTTTTTAAAGACAAGTTTCATTCAGCCTAGGCTGGATTGGAACTCATCCCTACTACACTGATTTTATGCAGTGCTAGGAATCAAAACCAAGGCTTTGGATATGCTAGGCGAGCACTGTATCAGCTGACCTTTGTCCCCAGCCCGTTTTTACACGCTTCTTAATCCTTTAATATTGGTATCTTACTGAGTTATAAGAGGGTGTTCATTTGAGAGAGAGACTGAGAGAGAAAGAGAGAGTGAGTTTGTCTGTTTGTGGAGCTCAGCAAATCAAACTCTGGGTCCATGAATGCTAAGTACTAATATTCTCAGTCCTTGTTTTTGTACCCCTTCCTTTCTTGCTGACTTCCAGTATTTTTTTTCCTTTGTTCCACCCTCCTTTATTACTTGCCTGGAGGATTGGTTGGATGTCTTCCTGTCTTTGATCATTCTTTGTATGTATGGAATACACATGTGTATGGGGAAGTTAGAGGACAGTCTGTAGAGTGGGTTCTCTTTTTCTACCTTTACATGGGTTAGGAGAATTAAAGTTACAGCAAATGCTTTCACTGACTGAATCATCCTCCTGGCCCCCAGGTCTGTTTGTTTGTTTGGTGTGTGTGTGTGTGTGTGTGTGTGTGTGCGTGTGTGTGTGTGTGATAGGGCACTGTAGAGGACCAAGGATGTCTTTGGGAATCATCCTGAATTGCTTTCTGCCTCCTTTTTGCTTGATTCTAAGATGTCTTAGGCTCTGCCTTCCAGAGCCAGAAATTCAACTGCTGACTTTTCCGCCTTATGTTCTTATGTGGAATCCTGGTCCTTCTGCTTGTGAGGCAGAGTCTTAATCCCCAAGTCATCTGTCCATCCCTGTTTTGTTTTCTTGAGACGGGGTCTTACTGTTACATAAATCCAGCTTAGCTTCAAACGCACCATCCTCCTGTCTCAGCTTTCTAAGTACTGGAATTACAGGTGTGCACAAAATGCACTCAGCTTTGGAACAATTTCTTAATTTTAGTCTTTGTTATTGCTAATATATAGAAATATGGCTGATGTCTTGGATCTTATGACACTGTAGAAGTCAAGTAACATTATGTGCATGTGTGTATTCCTGAAGGATATGTGTATATACAAGATCATATAATCTGCTTTTAATTTATATTTAAATTAATCTTTCACTCCTTATTGAGTTAATACAGACTATTAAAGGTTTTCCAGGGTATCTTTTTAAAAAATTTTATCATTATGTTGGGATAACTGGCTTTAACTTGATCCCGTTACAATTTTTACAACAAAATTCCATTGAGACTAGTTCTTAAATTTGAAAATTTTAAATCTCTGTTCAGTCAACACCAATCTTTCCATGTATACATACACCCTTCAGATACCTCGAGTATTCTGTATACACAAATTCTGACCAATTGGATCTCTAGGAGAATATTGAAAATACATGGAACATGTTTCCTTATTCAATTAATCTTCCAACCTTAGAAGATTTCCTTAGAAAGTCAATAAATTATTGAAAAAAATCCTAATGCTGTTTATGATTTTTTCCCTACCTTTACAAACATATTGAGTATTCATCCTAGTTTCCCTCCCTTCCTTCTCCCTTGCATCCCCTCTCTTCCCTTCACCATTCCTTCCCACTCCCTCCCACCCTTCCACCTGTGTGCTTCTATGGGGTTCATAATTTTTCTACTTTTGTGGGGGCTCAGGCCTCCGTGGTATGTCAAGTTACCTCTCTTCAGGTCATCTCACTGATACGTGCATTTCCCTTCACTCATCCAGCTTTAGACCCAAAGATTTCCACTGTAACTTCCCATTCTGTGGGTATAATGACAGCTATCTACAGAGCACTTTAATGTACTGTCTTCCTACATACAGGTTTATTTGCTGTCTTCTCAATTGATCTATTTCCTTCCCTTTTTTTAGGTTCTTTTTTTAGTTTACAGTAACAGGGATGGGAACCTTTCTGACAAGTGGGTTTTGAGTCCAATCAGAAAGCTGTTGATTATCTCCATGGTGCTCATGCCACTGTTACACTGATGGTCACCTGTGGCCTTGGTGATTTACATTGAAACTTACAGATCTCATGCCATTGATGGGGCTTGTGATTATTTCTCTCCCCCAGCAGCTTCTACAGTATTCCTTGGTATTGTGTAAGCTATCCAGCAAGGAGAAAATCCTCAGACCAGATCCATATATTGATATATTTTGCCCATTTTCCGTGATCCATTTGTGTTGCATCTTCAGTAATAGGGTTTTACTGACAGTTTTTGGAGAGCAACCAAGAGCAATGGCAAAAACCTATAATGTTTTGGGGCCTTTAAGACCTCTCTGACAACATTTTATCAGGAAGTGCCACATTCCTGTTACTTCTAGTATAATTGGATTCTAAGTGGATTAACTCAAGGCATAGGATGTTCCTTTGGGATTACTTCTCATAATCTTAGGGTTTTTCTATAAGTCCCTTTGTCCCTCCTATCTCCCATGTCCCTCCTATCTTTTATCCCCTCATTCTCCACTATGTATTTTTCCCAATTATTCCCTCCTTCATCCTTGTCTTGGGATCCTAAATCTCCCCTTTAAAACGTCTCACTCTAACCATCCTTTCCCACCTTCCCACTCATAGATCTTTTTTTAATTTTCTAGCTGTTACAGTACTTCCAATCCAAATATATTGACAAGTATATCAGTTTAGTCATCCACTTATAAGAGAGAATATGTGGTGCTTCACTTTCTATGTCTGAGATACCTCACTCAATATTAAAGTTTCCATCCATTTACCAGAAAATTCCATAATCTAATCCTTTCTGATGGCTGAGTAATATTCCATTGTGAATATGTGCCACATTTTCATTATCCATTTCTCTGTTATGAACAGGGTATCTTTTTATTTTAACAAATGATAGTGGAGATTTTATATATGCAGATACTAAACCAAGCTGAAATTATTAATCTGAAATCTTTCCTAATATAGGCAAATAAAGCTTTAAATACCACTTACCTTTAAGTGTCAAGAGAGATGTTTTATTTTTATTCCATTCAGAATACTTTGAGATTTAATTTCCCTGTGGCTGGTCTTTACTCAAGAGTTCTTCAAAAGTATCTTGTCTGATGGGTGGGGCACATTCCTGTAGTGCTAGTGACATGATAGGCAGGAGATCACTTGAGGCCATGAATTCTGAAATCATCATGAATAACAGTGAAAATCTGTCTCAAAATGGAAAAAGCAAAATAAGAGTGACTTGTAAAATATTTGGAAGTTTATTACATTTCTTTCTATTAATTCCAGAAGGATGATGTAAATCATTCTTTATTCTTTTAATTTTATATAAATTTAGTGCCACACAAGCCTTCAGAGTTACTACAGTTGGGAAAAATAGTGAAAGAATGAGATCGATCATCTTCCCTTGTACCACAAATTAATTCAATGTAGACCATAGTCCTGAATGTAAGAATTCAAACTAAAACACTTAGAAGAAACCATAGACGTTTATATTTGTTTTTTGGGTTTTTTTTACAAGTTTTTCAAGAAGTTTATATTTGTGACTTTGAGTTTGGTACTGGTTTCTTACCTATAACACAAAAAAGCACAAGCAACAAAAGAAAAAGAAACATTAGACTGGCAAAATGTCTCATAAGTTAAGGTGCCTGTGTATAAACCTGGTAACCTGAGTTCAATCACTGGAGCCACCTGATGGAAGGAGAGAATCTACTTCTGAAAGTTGTTCTCTGACCTCCCCTCCACACGCGCGAATCATGCATCTGTGTGTCTGCTTTCTCTATTTCTGTTTCTCCTCCCTTCAGAGGTCTTTCAAATAAAAAAAAAGTTTAAAAAAGATACATTAGACTTCATTAAAATTGAGGACTCTTGTGATTGAAAGAACATGATCAAAAATTTTAAAAGGACTTTGCCTCTCAAGCAAATGGACCTGAGTTTAGATCTCTGATCCCATGTAAAACAAAAGAACACCCCCCTACCACCTCTTTTTCCTTCCTCCCCCACTTCCGCCAGATGGAAATGGTGGCAGTTTATACTTCTGGACCTAGAAGGAAGAGCCTGGCAAACCCCAGAGGACAACAAAAAGGAGGTAGGGCAATCCAGGATGATTCCTGAAGTCATCCTTGGGCCTCCACAGGGACACACAGTGCGCTCTCTCTCTCTCTCTCTCTCTCTCTCTCACACACACACACACACACACACACACACACCCCTACACAAGAAAAAAAAAAGTAGATAACTCATCAAATGTGAGAAGCTGTTTGGAAGTTTGTGTTGTGAGAGTCTTGTGAACAGAATATACAAAGAACTTTAACAACTCAAGTAGGAAAACAAGCCCTTTCTGCAGAAATATATTCAAACGGGCTAGTGATGGCAACATGTTCAATGCCATCAGTTATTGGGACAGTGCTAACCAAAGCTATGAGATTTATATTTCACATCACCTAGAGTAGAGTTAGAATAAATGTTGGGGGCTGGAGAGATGGCTTAGGGATTCTTCCTCACAAGCAGAAGGCCATGAGTTCAGATCCCAGGTCCCACATAAAAAGGACAGACGGAATCTGTGGCAGCCTGCACTTCCAGCCCTGGTAAGCAGAACCTCGGAGATCCCAGAGCAAAGTAAGAAGGAGGTAACAGCAATCCAGAATGATTCCTGAAGTCATCCTTGGTCCTCCACAAGGACACACAGTGCCCTCTGATACACACACACACACACACACACACACACACACACACACACACACACAGACACGCACGCACTTGCGCAAAATAAATATATAAATAATTTTTAAAAACCGAATGTTAGCAAGAATGCAGAGAGAAATTAGAATTCTCTTCATTTTGCTTTTGGGATTGTAAAATGGTAGCATCACCTTGGAAACAGTTTGGCAGCTTTGAAAAATGTGATACAGAGTTGTCTTACAACTCAGCAGCTCTGATCCTAAGTAAATACCTGAGATAAATACTTATCGTGTAATCCATACAGCACCTTGTCCATAGCTGTTCATAGCATCACTCTTCATAATGTCCTCAAAGCAGGGACTATTCAGTGTTGAATGATGACTAGCCAAAGAGCAGTATATACACAAAAGTATATTAATAATATTCTGTTCTGTAAAAGAATGAAAAGTGCATCACGTATAAATCCTGGTTTGTGAAAATGAGATACAAAAAACCCGTCCTGCATGACTCTATTGATATGAAACACTTCAAGTTAGTCAATCATGGAGACACTGTAGCACCAGAGATCTTGCAAGATAGGAAGTGGAAGACCATTGCAAAGGATTCAGGGTTTATTTTTGAAGTGGTAAGATTTGTCTAAACTTTGTACAGATGGTTGTGCAACTCAGTGAATGTAAATAAAAACGAATGAAGCTTGGGCTTGAGTTCATCCATTGTGTTTGATATAATGACACTTGCCTTTTGGCAGTCTCATGTCATTCTCTCCTCTGTTCCTCTTTGCTTTCTTCTGTCTGAGAAGTAACTGTTTTGAAATGTTTCATTTTTATTCCTTTGTTGGATTTTTAAAAAATTGATATTTTCTTTTTTTCTCCCGCATTTTATTTTTTTCCTAATCATATAAGCTCAATAGGTACCCCCCCCCCCGTCCTCTTCCTCTCCCTCTCCTCCCCTGTCATCCCCCATTACACTCTCCCCTTCCCCCCTTCCTTTCACCTCCTCCCTCCATTCCCTTCTCTAGCCACCTCCCCCTTCCTCCTTCCCATCCCCAGGAGCATCCTTTTGTGTGAAAGCCAAATCTCCTTGAGTCCTCCACCCTAGTGAGGGTTCAGGACTCAGTGGCATAGTCCAGGGCCCCTTCTTGGGCTCCCAGTTAGTATGGGAATTCTATTATGACTGTTTAATCCCTTACTTAAGGATCCTACTGCCTGGAGCCTTCTACTCTGTGATCCATGCTAAACTTTGGGGGGTCGACATGTCAGCAATTGTATAGGTCAGGCAAAGTCCAATCCTGGCTGCTGCAGCCCTAACTTGTATGGAGTATCTTGCATATTGAAAAACTCTTGATATTTTCTTAATATCTCCCTAGAGATTAAAAATACATGAGCTGGAGAGATGACTCAGGGATTAAGACTCTGCCTCTCAAGCAGAAGATATTGAATTCAGATCCCAGGTCCCATGTAAAAACACAGGCAAAACTAGCAAAGCAAGAAGAAGGTAGAAGTAATCCAAGATGATTCCCCTAAGTCACCTTTGGTCTTCCGCAGGGACACATGCCTTCTGATACACACACACACACACACACACACACACACACACACACACACACACATATACACACACACACACAAATAAATAAATAAAACATGTTAATTGACTGCATTGTACTTCAGATTAATGTTAAAGCTTGATTCCAGTCGAATATAGAACTTTTGCTCTGATGTAGAACCATTTCCTCCTTTTGCTTTTGTGTTACTGTTGCCATATTTTTATATTACAGTACAGTTTCATCATTTTTTATGAATTTTTACATCTTTTAAATCAGTCAAGAAGAAACAAAAAAAGAAAGATATATTTTTTCTCTTGTATTTGTCTTTACATATGTATATACACATAAGTGTTTATGTTCATTGTGTGTGTGCACTTATTGGTGTGAGTATGGGTGTATGAGTTGCACATGTGGATCTCAGTCTCGCCTCTTCACCTTGTCTGAGACCAGGTGGTATCTTCATTACTGGGTAAGCCAGGCTGGCTGGCTGAGAGATGCCGGATTTTCCTGTTTCTGCTTCCCATTTCTCGCAGGCATATTGGGGTTATTGCAGATGTTTGTGTTATTGGTTTGGCATTTTAATGTAGGAACTGAGGATCGGAACTCAGGCCCTTTTGCTTTCAAGGCAAAGGCTTTAATCACTGAACTATCTTCCCAGTCCCATTACATGATTCTTTTAGCCCAGAGGACTTTTAATAGCATTTATTATAGGTTAAATGTGGGACTGAATTATTTTGCTTTGTTTTTTGAAGGATAACTTAGATGAGTATAAAAATTCTTACTTGATCTTTTTGTTTGTTATTTATTTACTTATTTTGAAGTGAGATTCTCAGTTAACTCTATAGCCAGCTGGCCTTGAACTCCCTCAGCAAACTGCCTGTCTCAGCTACCCAAATAATGAAATTATAGGTATTGCCACCATGTCCAGCCTAGTTATTATAATGTTCCACTTCAGAGTTTCCCCTTTTCCATTTAGTGTTCTGAATTTAATCCCTTTAGCATGATTTCTTTTAGTTTCCAGACAGACTTAGCTTTATCTGCTCAGTCTTCTGTGTCCCCTCAAAGATAATTTTTATTGCTTTTTTTTCCCTGATTAAGGGTCACAGTTGAATGTTTCTTTGTGTCTGTCACAAAGTTTTTGCTATTGTTGAAATTGGAACATTTTAGATCATGTGGCAGTTCTGTATTCTGACTCTCCCCATTACTGCTGTTTCTCTAGTTTTTGTTGTTGTTTTAGTGATTTTCCTAGATTAATTCTTTGGTGTGTGTCTTCCTGGTATAGAAACTGATGTCTTTTTCTTCTTTCCTCTCTCTCTCTTTTTTCAATTGTTGCTTATCTTGAACTTGGTTTGTCAGCAATTGCCCTTGGTGCAGCATGGTTTAATGGTCAGGTGATGCCTGGCCAGAAGTTGTTCTGGACACATGAGCCAGTGAGGCTTCTACCCAGTGCCAGTGGATCTGTCCCTGTGTGGATTGGGTGTCTTGTCCGATTTCATGCAGTCTCTGCATCTGCCCAGCTCTTCCTGCCTGGTCATCTACTTGCATACTTTCAAGGCTTCATGTTCAGTCAGGAGTGGGAGGGTGCAATAGTAGATCCTTCTTCTAATCTGTGAAGCTTGTGTGCAAACTTGTATATTTTCAAGACCAGGAGGGATATACAAGCACTAGGCTATGCTCAGTATGGTGGCCTCATTCCCTGGCCTTTCTGTTAAACTTCCGGCTAGTCTTCAGTCTGTTATTCCCTCCACCGCGCTGGTAGCCGAGGTTTATCTGTGTTGGTATATATTTGCTTGCCACTCAGATTGCTACTGTCCAGCAACAGTGAGCAGTATAGGGTTTCTCTTTGCTCCAGCCCAAGGCAGTCTCAGCTGGTATCTTCCAGACCATTAACAAGTTTTGATGGGGGTTTTTAAAAAAATTATTTATTTGTGGGGGGAACAGAGAGAGAGAAGACTTGTACATGCATCCCATGGTGCATGAGTGGAGGTCACAGGACAACTCTCGGAAGACAGTTTGCTCTTTCTACCATGTAGGCGTCACGTGATTGAACTCAGGTTGCCAGATTTGGGAGCAGATGCCTTACCCACTGAATTTGCTTACCAGCTCTTTAAATTGTTAATTTAAAAAAAAAAAAAAACTTATAACTATGAGCAGTTGCAAATTCCTCTGTTTCCTTTATATATCTGCTGACTGCTTGTCCTTGAAACAAAAGCCATATATCATGCCCTTTTGTTTATAGATGTTTTAGTACTTGGCTCTAAAAGGTAATGGTCTCTATTTTTTCAAAGCATAACTACAAGGACTAGGAGATAGCTTTGTCAACTTGAAGTTTTATTTCCAGAACCCATGTGAAAAAGCCAGGTAGAATGGCATGTGTTTATAATCCCAGCACTAGGGAGGTAAAGGCAGGAGGATCCCTGGGGCTTGTTGGCCAACCAGCCTAGCTGCTCTGCAAGCTCCAGGCCAGTGAGACACACTATCACAAAACCAGGTGGACAGCTCCTAAGAAACAATTACCAGAGGTCATCCTGTGGCCTCCGCGCACCTGCTCACAGGTAGGTGCAATGAACATTTTCAAGGGCACACACATATACTCAAAAGCATAATACAGATAAAACAAGTAACTCCTTCATATTAGATAGACTCAAGGAGCTTAGTAAAGCATCTGGGATGACATGTGGACATCAGTCTACAGTACACTCCCTATGTAATTGTGACATATAGAACCACTGAGTTACCTCTCTCATTTCCCAAAGTCTTGCTTCTCTGGAGCTGGCAAGATGGCTTAGCAGGTAAAAGCTCTTGCTATTCAAACCTGGTGGCTTGAATTCTGAACCCTAGAACCCACGTAAACTGAGGCACGTGGTGGCATGGTCTGTAATCCCAGCTTTCCTACAGTGAAGTGAGAGTCAGAAACAGGAGAATCCCTCAGCCGCTCAAGGGCTAGCCAGCTGGAGAATCTAGCACAGTGCAGAAATGAGAGAGGTCCTGCCCCTAAAGCAAAATGGGAAGCAAGAACTGTTTCCTGAAAGTTGTCCTCTGTCCTTCACACAAACTCTGTGGCAAATGCATGCCCTCACACACAAATATGTACCTCATCATGCATACACATAGATTCAACAATAAACAAAGCAATGTATTTAAGGAAACAGTTTAACCAAGGAATTGGCTTAGTGGTTAAAGTACTTGCAATATAAGCAAAATGACCAGAGTTCAGATCCCCAGACTCAAATATAAAGTCAATAGGGTGGCCTTCCTATAGTTCCAGCCCTGGAAAGTGGATGTCAGGAATCCCCAGAGCAAGCTAATAGCCAGATTAGCTTTATCTAGGTTTGATTAGAGACCATGTTTCAAAAGAATAAAGTAGAAGAGAGATTGAGGATAATTCCCAATATCAACCTCATCCCACCATGTGCACATACATGTACATGTGCACTTACACACACTTGTGCAATACATATGTGTATCCATCCCATCTACCACCCAAATACACATGAAAATGGAAAAAGTAGAAAAAGTTGTTTACTACTCTTAGATGGATTAGAATCAAGAGTGTTGTATCAGGAACAATTTTCTTTGGGGAAATTTGAGGAAAAAAATCTAATGTAGGAACAGTTTGTGACCATTCTATGGATATTGGGTAAAGAATTCTCAAGCGTTTTCTGGCAAATGGCTTTATATAAACTTTTAAAACTAAGTTAATAGTGTATGCTATTGAAATCCTTTTGATTGTCACTTATATGTTACTCTTAGGAGAAGAAACATACATGATTCCCAGGATGTGTATGATTCTGCTAGCTCTCCTAAGATGTCCTTGTTGCTTTTGTTTTGAGACTCTTATCACTGAGGCTGTCCTTCAACTCTCAGTCCTCTACCACCTGGACACACTGTTCCTGCTTCTTTTTAGACTTCTGATGGCTTTTGTTTTAAACATTTAGATTCATATTTCTTCCTAACTTTTTGTGATGAAAAGCTATCATCCCAACTCCCTGCATTTCTGAATTCCTAGTTGTATTCAAAATGTTTTCTAAAAAGAGTGGGTGTCATCAAACATGTTGGGTGACTTTAACTGCCATTTCAGTCCCTTTGTGAAATTTGTGTCAGGAAGCCAGCTTCAGGATGTCTGGGCATTGCCACCTTTTGCCCACCTCAAAAGCCATATTTTTGTGTGTGTGATGGGCTCCTGTGAGAAGCAGCAAACCGTGGTTTGACACCTGATTTTACATGGCCCAAATGTGTGCCGGGATCATTTCTCCACCTATTCTGTCAGCTGCAGTTGGTGAAGACATAGATAGAATCCCTCACTTGCCTGCTGTGTGACCCATAGCTTATTGCTTCTGAAATAACTGCTAATTGGTTTTCGTCCCACTTGGATTTTAGTAGTGCCTGCCACAGTCTTGGTTCAGAACCTCTGGATGTATTGAAAGAAGCATTTCTTAAGAGAAGGGGTGGGTGTCTCTGTGACCTGGCAGATGCTGGCCTTCCCAGCTTGCCATAACAACCTTGGGCCTCTGCCAGGTACATGTGCCCCTGCCCTTGGGCTTTGGAAGGGATGTTTTGCAGCAACTTGGTCAGGATGGCAGTGGCAAGTTTGGACAGGAGTCCCTGGAGCTGGAGGAATGTCATTTGACAAGCTCAGAGGAGTGGGACTCAGACTCACTCTACCTGGGATCAGGGGGCATCCCAGGGTCTCCTGCATGATTCCTGCCTCCCACTGCATGGTCCATCTGGGCTTGGCTGTGCTTTGCAGTCTGCTGCAGGCAAGGCTGGATCACACGGTGCCAGCCATCTGGATAGGGAGGTGGTTTTGATCCACCTCCACTCTCCTCCCAAGCATTGTCTTCTGCTTAGAACACTGTTTAGGATTGTCCCAGTCTAGCGCAGCCTCAGGGCCTTCTCATTCACTCTCATTCATGCTCACCTCCCCAGGCCCCAGAGGGGAGCAAAGCAGATGTCAGGTAGAAAATGGGAGTCAGGAGGGTGGAGGCAGGATAGCTTCCACAAGGCTGGAGTCACCCTACAGAGGCTGGCAACACAGATACCCAGAGACAGGCCCAGCACTCCTACTGCCAGCTAAGGAATTTGGTGTGGATAGATGACACCCCTCGGGACTTTAATGCCCTTTTTGCAATATTGGTCTACTAGAGTTGTCAGAGAAAAGTATCATACATAAACTGATTGGCTCTACTGTAGAAATTGATTGTGCTAAGAGTTCTGGAGGCTGGAAGTCTGAGCTTAAGTTATTGACTGCCTTGGTTCTTTTGTAGGTCTCAGAGAAGGCTGTCTCATAGCTTCGGGGAACTGATTGACCTTGTGGGCATTCCTTGGCTTTTGTGTCTTCACGTTGTCTCTGCCCCTTTTTCATATGGTATCCCCTTGTGTGCTTATCTGCATCCAACTTTCCCCATGTTTTAGGGTGCAGGTAACACTAGATTAGGGGCCTAACTACTTGAGTGTGACTTTGTCCTAATTTAAATAACTGTATCTGTAGACACCCCATCATCAAATGAGAGCACATTCTATATGTTAAGACTTTCACATGAAGAGCTGAGGATGTGGCTCAGCAAGATAGCACTTGCCTAGAATCTAGCAGTGAAGGGCTGAGATTTGGCTTAGTAGTGGCTAGCATGTACCAGCCCTGGGCTCAATATCCAGTACCACATGAAAAAAAATAATAATAAAATCAACACTTTAACAGGAGTAGGATGGGGGTGGGGCACAATTGAAACCATAACAGAAAAGATTAGCCCTGGTAATGCCATATAAGCACTAGAGTTATGTTATTTATGTAAGTAAAGCATTTATCTCAGTTCCTGACACATAGCAAGAGCTCAGCAAAGTCTTATTCCTGGTTTTTGATACCCTTACCTCTAAGTGGACTTGTGTCTTTATTGCCTTGCTGCTTCTGTCCTTGACCTCTCCATTCTGTTCTCCAAAAACAGATCTTCTTCAAAGAGCCAGGATTGGTGGTGCACCCCTGTCACCTTGGTGGAGGCAGAAAGATCACAAGTTTTGAGGCCAGCCTGGGCTACACCAGGAGATCCTGTCTTAAAAACAAAAGCAAACAGAATGCCAGTGGCAAGCACTCTACCACTGAACTGTACCCTGAGCTCCTTACTGAAAGCCCCTTGTTGGGATCCTTTAGTGATTTCCCATTTTTAGCCACCGATATTGTTGGGTGTCAGATAACATAACAAAAAACTGAATCCAGACCAGCACAAGGAAACAGAGATGCTGAGTTCACACACTGGAAGTCCCAAGCTTGATCCACAGCTCAGATGAGGTCATTATCAAGACTTTGGCTCCTTGGTTTTCCAGTGGGGTCTAGTCTCAAATTGGTTTTTCTGTGATAGTTCTAAGGCAGCAACTCTGGCCTCAAATTATGAATTTCATTACCAGGAGAAAAGGAGGAGCTCTCCCCTTTTTTGTGAGAACTTTTGTAGAAGCTCAACTCTTTTGTCAGCCAGCTTGTGGCCTGTATCTGCCTGTTATGTCACTGAGCCCAGGGGAAAGTGGTGGGATGCAACTGATGTCATATACTTGCAACAGACTTAAGATACTATTGACATGTCATGGCGCCCAAAAGTTATCTGAGTTCCAAGTGAAAACAGGGTGCTTTGGGAAAAAGAATAGATGCTAATGAGTAAATCATCTACTAATATAAGCCAGCACTTTAAATAGCATTCAAGACAGCCATGGTGGCTCAGGTCTGTAATCCTAGGAATTGGGATACTAAGACAAGACAGTTGTCATGAGTTTGAGGCTAATCTAGACTACAGGTTGAGATCCTGTTTCAAAACATTTAAAATATGCATGTGCACACACACACACACACACACACACACACAGAACCTGTAAGGTCCCCAGTGCAGTTTTGCCAGCTTCATCCATCGCCAGTCTTCCCGTTAGCTTCTTAAACAGGACTTGCTTCCTGCTTTGTACCTGTTCTTCCCTGTGTTCAAAATGCTTGTCTCAACTGTTTTTCCCTGGCCTCTGCTCTCCTTAGATCTCAGTGTGCATATCAAGTCTTTCCAGAGCTCCTCCTGCATGGATGGTCCGGGAGCTCAGCTGGGCCCCTTGTTACTCTTGCTTGGCAAAGCTTCATAGCAGTTACCATAATATTTAATTACATGTTTTGTTTGTGTTCGAATGCTTTAATGCCTGCCTTCCCCATTGAGCCGAGAGTCCCAGGATGGTCAAGCCCAGGCTTGTTTTTTTTCCTTTGCAGTACGTCCCCTGTACATACTAGATACTTAAAAAAGAAAAAAAGCACTTCTATTAAATGAGTATGGTTGAGGTGGAAGGGTTTACTCATTTGGAATTATGGTTAGAGTATCACTGTACTGGAGCAGGGCGTGAAGTCTGACAGGAAGTTTTAAAAACTTGGCAGTGAAATTTCAAAGTGAGAGTTTCACAAGTGGATTAAATTAATGCTTACCTCAATCATACTTTCATAGGTTGTTGGCATAAATGGTACCCAAAATGACCTACCTCTTGGAGAGGCTATTCAAGGTGGTATGTCTCCTAGCAAAATCTTGGCCATGTTAATGAGAGTCTAATGACCAACACATTTTTAATTAGACTCACTGTTGTCCCATGTCTAAAGAGGCCAGAGCAAGCACTTTAGCACTGGCTTGTCGGAATCCTTCTAAGGGGCTACCCCACGGGCTCATGTGACTCTGCAGTCCTTTAGGGACCCAGCTGCCAAAATCCTTTTTTTAGGTCACTGTTTTCTCAATAAAGCCATCTGTCCAGCCTCTCAGCCCAAAATGAAAAAAGTCACCAAAATGGCACTACAGTGGAGGCACTAGATCATCTTCAGCAGAAAGTGGCCAGGTCAAGAACCTTCTAAGATGAGCACTGGATAGGTGGTGTGTCTTGTGGAGGAGTTTAGCTTCAGCTGTTATCAGGTAGTGCAGAAGCACTGTCAAGTCAGGTCAGCATCAACTTTCACTTAAGATGGATTGAACATGGCGGTGCCTAACTGTAATCCCAATATTATGGAAGCTAAAGTCCAAGGATTTTGAGTTCAGGGTCAACCTAGTTGGATATAGGTTTGGCTGCTGGAAAGACCCAGCATAGCAGTGGCATAAATGAGAGAATAGTTTGTTTCTGTCGTACAAAATGGTTGACATAACAGCTCACGGTGTTGGAGACCCAGGCGCCTGTGTTATTGCTGCTTCTTGTTCCTGGAATATCGTGCTCATCTGTGTGGTCCAGAGTGATTCTCTGTGGTCACCATCTGTGCATTCTGGCTAATAGGAGAGAAGAGATACACATTTTTTAAGGGAAGGAATTTTTTAAAGTTATAATTCATACGTCATAAAATTCACCCTTAAAAATAGATCATGTC
The DNA here is from genome assembly GCA_023101885.1 of Typhlomys cinereus. Lineage (NCBI taxonomy): Eukaryota > Metazoa > Chordata > Mammalia > Rodentia > Platacanthomyidae > Typhlomys > Typhlomys cinereus. The sequence continues at coordinate 2,930,411 of JALPQD010000299.1, read as the reverse complement.
ATACATGTCAGTAATTTTTTTTCATGTAACCACAAGGTTGGTCAGTCATTGTCAGTCTAATCGTAGAACATTTTCATTGCCCCCCAAAGAAATCCTGAGTTTATAATTAATTTTCCCTTCCCCTCAGACCTCAACAGCCATTAATCTACTTTCTGTCTCTATGGACTTCTATTATCTGTTTTGGATATTTCATTTAAGTGGAATAATGTAATAACTGTCCATTATGCCGGTATCCTTTCACTTAGCATAGGTTTTGTTGTTATTTGCTTGGGATGAATAGAATCTAGGACCCCATGCATGCTAGAATGCCCTCTCCTCACCCCCTTACTTCTGGATTATAGGCAAATGCTGTACTGTTAAGTTACATCCCCAACCAATCCCCGTTGGATTCTGGGCAAATATTTTACTACTGAGCTATGCCTCCAACCCTTAATGTAACGTTTTAAAAGGTCGTCCATCTCGTACATGAATCATTTCTTTTGCCTCCCTCCCTCTTTTCCTTTCTCCTCCCTCCCCCCAATCAAGACTGGCCTCAAACTCCTGATCATCCTTCTTCTATCTCCCAAATGCTGTGATTACAGATATATCAGTATGTGCCACCATGCCTAACAGTACTTCTTTTCATATTATGAATGAGCTGTGTTCCATTGTGTAGATATGCCACATTTTGAGTATTTATTAGGTCTTTGGGATGTTTATGGTAAATAATACTGTTTTGACAGTTCCTGTACAGTTTGTGTTTGGATGTTTCTATGGTAGTCTGCTTTAGTTGTCACCTTGATAAGATCTAGAATCACCTATGAGAGAAACCTCCTGGGCATCTCAGTGGGGGGATTATTTCGATCAGATTAATTGAGGTGGGAATATGTACCCACTGTGGGCGGTGCCATCTTCAGAATGGGGGTCCTGGATTGAATAAGAAAGAAAAAGCTAGCTGAGCACTAGCATGCATTCAACTTTTGCACACTACTTCTTACTGTGGATTCAGTGTGACTTGTTGTCTCAAGTTCTTGCTGATGTAACTTCCCCTGTCGTGATGGACTGTGACCTGGAACTGTGAGCCAAATAATTTTTTTCCTTTAAGTTGCTTTTGTCAGTGTATTTTATTGCAGCAACAGGAAAGAAACTAAGGTACTAAATGGGGAGTTACTGGGTCATGTAGTAAATAAGTTTAACTTTTTGAGGAATAAGATAGAAACTTGATTGATTGATTATTGAGACAGATTCAACAGGTTCTCCCTATATAGCCCAGGCTGGCCTTACAATCTTTAGAGTCCCCTTGAGTTGCTGGGATTATAGACATGTGCCACCATGACTCTGACGCTTTTCTTACTTACTGTTGGATTTTTAAATTAATAAAATGCATGACATTACAAAGGAAACCAGTTGTGTGTTGTGATTAATTTTTTAGTAGCCAATCCAATGGTAGATCAATAAATACCATGATTTATAAATAACAAAAGGCATTAATGCTATTTTAAGAACTGTAATATAACACTTGTTTCTTCTGGTAATAGACTCACAAAAAACTATGTGATTTGTCTGTGTTCATATTGAAAGGATTGCTGATCGTTGGTTAGAGTTTAGTGGAAATAAAGATGTAATTGCATCCTCAAACCGCTGTTTCAAAGGACATGCCCTGAAGTCACACACATTTCTTCCACTCCACTCCCATTGGTATGAACTTAGTCACATGACCACACCTGATGCAGCGAAGGCTGAGAACTGTGGTCTTCATGCAAATCAGCCACATGCCCACTGCATTGTAGAGGCTCCTTGACTATAGAAGGAAATGACTATACAAAGACCCCCCCCCATTCAGCCATCTTCTCCCCCTAACTTCAGAACATGTGTTTAGTCTTACTGAAAAGCACCTGGAAAAGAACTTGGCTGGTCTTTGAGGCCATGTTGTGTGGGGAAAACAGTGTTGGGAGCGCCTCAGTGTGGGAGCCGCTCCCATGAAGAGCTGAGCCCGCCTGAGGGGATGGCATATGCTCGCTGCCCGTCTCATATTCACACCAGAGCAAGTGCTCATGAAGTGGAATGCTGGACATCTGCTCTGCTTCCAGTATTCGTCCTTTATTACAGGGGAAAGGGGTCAAGTATGTCACTGAATTTATGTAAGGTAAACTCAATTACCACCTTCTGATGCCCTTTTTCTGTGCAGTAAGGTGTGAGGTTGGCTTCTAGGACAACTGGATGGCCATTGTATGTTGGAACTCTCGGTTCTGAATGCCAGAATCCACCTTCAGTCATCCACGACAGGGAGGGATTGATTTGTTGGCTTGGAGTGCTGGAAACATCACCCTCAAGAGTGGGCAGTTCAGGATTTAAGGTAGCAAATACCAGGGCGTAGACAGCCCATTGGCAAAAGGACTTCATCATTGTCTTGGTCGTAGGGGCAAAAGAGCGATGATGCCAAGCATAGTCATGGTCACAGCTGGTCTTTAGTAAGCACTTACTGTGTGCCCGGCAGAGTTTGTGGGTGGTCTTATTACAGCACCTTTGTGACATGGGATTTTCTATAACCGCATTTTCCTGGTGAGAAGGGACTAATTGCACACAGTCATATGGTCATGTACTTCTGACAGGTGGGATTTGAACAGAGAGCAGTTCTGACATTTGCTGGTTGTGAACTTTACTGTTACTGGAGGGGGGATATCTGAGCAATCAATTTGAAATTCTGGGCAGAAGAGTTCATATTTATTCATTTGCTGATATGACTGTATATTTTTAGCTTTTCGGGGTGTGTGTGTGTGTGTGTGTGTGTGTGTGTGTGTGTGTGTGTGTGTGTATTAGAGGACACTGGGAATCATCATGGATTGTTTCTACTTCTTTTTGCTTCTCTCTGGGATTTCCCAGGCTCTGCCCACTGGAGCTGGAAGTGCAGGCCATTGTTTCTGCTTGGTGTTTTTTATATGGGACCTGGGATCTGAATTCAGAACTTTCTGCTTATGAGGCAGAGTCTTAATCCCTGAGCTATCTCTCCAACTCACTTTTTGGTTTTTTAAGACAGAGTCCCAATGTCGGATAGGCAAACCTTGAATTGCTCATCCCTGGAGCTGGGATTATACGCATGCTCCAAAGCTGGTTTTTATTTTATTTTTAAACATTTATTTTAGAAAAGGAAGCAAGAGAGGGAGAGAGAACAGGCACACTTGTGCCATGATGTACGTGAAGATCAGAGAACAGCTTTCAGAAGTCAGTTCTCTCTTTCCATTATATGGGCTCTGGGACTCAGGTCACCAGATTGTACCTAGATAGGTGCTTTTGCCCACTGAGCCATCTCTCCAGCCCTGGTCTTTATTTTTAATGATGACTTTTGCATTTGTGTGTTTCTGCCAATCTGACTCCATGCCTCTGTTATAGTATCCTATGGTTCACACTATTCCCCTCCTGTATTCTAGCCCTACTGCTTAAAGATCTAAATGGGTTTCACTGGTCCTCCTAAGTCTAGGTCAGCCCCTCACTCTGATGTCAGGCTTCAGGAACCAGTATTTTGCTGTCCTGTTTTAAACATAAATTTAAAAAAAGGCTTTAGACTGGGTTCATAGTTTGATTGTAAAGTGTTTGTTTTGTGTGAATCCCTGGATTCAAACCCCAACATTACAAAAATGAATGAATGAATAAGTGAATGAATGGTTCATTCAATGCTCAGCACACATACACAGTGCTGGGTCTGGGCCTCCAAGTTACAGGGACTTCATTAAACAAGTGCTACTGTCCTGAAACTGAGTCTGGAGCGAAGGCAGGAGATGTAGATATTCAACAGATAACTCAAGAGCCCTGAATGCAGCTGTGAGATATACCAGGAAGGAAATACTCAGGGAGTAGGGTGGAATTCAGACCCCAACAGCCCAGATAAGTTGGTTCACACAGCAAATAACAAGCACATGTCTGAGTCCTTATAGATGAATGGTAGCAGAAAAGGAACAATCCTCTGGAAAGGCCCAACACGGTGATCATAATCCCCATTCCCAGCAGACTCTAAGACTACAGCATATCAAGACTACTGTCGTTTTTAGTAAGTCACCCGTTCTGCCCATGATCAGTTAACTTCTGTGTTAACCTGGAAGTGATATGAGTGTGGTACTCATTGCATTGGTGACTGTGAGAACTGTCCTGACTTGGGACAAGGGCTTCAAGTGCTCAAAAAATTTATGCAACTAGAGCTGGGGACAAGGTTCAGTGGTTAAAAGTGCTTGCCCCACAAACACAAGGACCAGAGTTTGGATCTTCAGATCTCATGTAAAATGCTGGCCAAGCATGAAGACTCACATGTAATTTCAGACCTGGAAGGTAGAGCCTGGGAATCCCTTGAACAAACTGGCTAGGTAGACTAGCCCTAATGGCATGCTATGGGCTTTAACTAGAAACAGTAAGATGGAAAAGAGAATAGAATGATTCCCACCATCACCTTTGGACCTCCACATGTATGCACATTCATGTGCATGTTCACCCCCTCCCACATATATACCTGTCCACATGGAACCACGTGTAAACATCCCATACAAATATATATATGAAAAGGAAAAAAAAAATGTGGAACTCAGAAACAGCTAAGGCCCAAAATTCAAGTCAGATGACTAGGGCCCACCAGATACCAGAGGCCACAAGGGATCAGGTATGCAGTCACTGAGACACTCCCTCTTCCTCTGTCTCTTGCTTATTGTCTTTCTCCAGGGTAGAAGATATAGCACCCCCTCAGATGCTCCCCGTCCTGAAGTGTATATAAGGTCTCCAGCACTGTGACACTTGGAAGCAGTGCAAGCCAGCCTGGCACAAAGTATGAAACCAAGTAAATGATCATGGTTTATCACGAGGACTTCTTGAGTTGCGGGCAACAGAAACCAGCCCAGGCCACCTGTGACCTGAAAAGGAAACCAGGGCGAAGTAGTACTGCTCTGGGAGAGGTGTCTCTAGGGGGGTGTTTAAGGTCACCATTTCAGGGCTCTGTCATCCCAGAGGTTGGGGTGGAGGCAGCGGAAGGGAGCGCTGAAGATCTGACTCTGCAGCTGCCCTTCCCTACAGGATGCCAGCTTCAGCTGTACATATAACATTTCCTAACTTTCTTGCCTCAGTTTGTCTGTTGTAAAAAGGAGATTAGAACAGGAGGGTTGCCATGAAGGTTCAGTAAGTTGATACTTGAACCACAGTTAGAACACTGCATTGTAGACTAATGTGACTAGATAAATATTGGCAGCCATTATTTTTATTGCTGCTGCTGTTACCATTGTTGATGTTGGTGATTTAAAATTCTAATTCCTGAGCAATAGGACCTCATTTTCTCCATTTTTGATTAAGTGGGATGGTAATCCCTGTGATTGGCTATCCCCACCTTAACTACATCTGAGCTAGAAGGAACAAGAGCAGAAGGTGGAGTAGGTTGGGGAGCAGCAGTTTCTCCAGAAAAAATGGATTGTTGTCATCAGAGGTTGAGACAGAGACTACAAGCCCACACTGTAGGTGTCTTCCATGTTTAGTAGTTTGACCCAACAAGTGTTTATTACTTTCCTGGCTTCTGCATGTTTTATGCAGAAAGTAATAAAGCTTTTCCAGTCCCCTGCATGGGGCTCACAGTCCAGAGAAGAACAGCTGGGGAATGAGAGCCCCCAGTAAGTGCTTGGTTTCAAGGAGGTCCTCAGTAAATATTTGTGAAAGAACAAACACCCAGGAAATGGAGAGGCCCATGGGAATGTACAAGCAGAGCCAGTTGCTTGAAAGACGATTTGAGTTCCCAGTAACAGCCTCCAGGGTGATATGAGGTCATATAATGCATATCCTTGTACACTGTAGATGTTTAATAAATGGAGAATCAGTGACCTCTCAGATGCACAGTCCTGCAGTCTGTTCATGTGACAGTGGGGGAGCCAGTCAGTCATACTCTGTTGCCTGGGATGTACAGATGTAGCTTTGGGCTACATCTCTGGGGAGCATCAATGCTAATACGAATAGATCTCTTCAGTCCCAGGCAGTTGTGTATGGGCAATTGCCAGACTGGGCATCTCTCCAGAAGGGAGTTTCCATAGCCGCCATAATGTTTAGGGCTTTTCTTTGGAGAGCTTTTCCCCACAAGTGATTCTTAATAACAAGTTAAGTCTTGTTTTTTTTGTTATCTGGTACTGTGCAACAAGATGAACCCACAGCGTCTTCCAGCAGTTCACAGGGCTTGACATGCTGAGGCTCAGGGCATTATAAAATGAGTGCCCAGCAAGTACAGGTGGGGTTCGAAATGTGGCCTTGGTCTCCAAATGAAGACCTTGGGCTCCTTTTGGTAGTTAGTAGTAACTTCACAACAATTTTATTTAACTGGGGATATAGTTCAGTGGTGGAGAATGTGCTTAGCATCTGTGAAGCCCTAGCTTTGATTCCTACCATCGGAAAAGAAAAAAAAAAAAAAAAAAAATGAAGTCATCATTAAATTTGCACATGGTACAGTATTTAAAAATGAAGACTCAGTTTCCTGTTCACATGCAAATTTTCCACAGAAGTAGCTGCTCTGAGACATTATCTTTTGTTTTGTGTCCTAGGCTTCTTTTCCCATGTGTGTGCATGTCCGTGTGGGGGTGAGCATGCCTATTATGGAAGCCAGAAGTTGACTCTGGATGTCTACCTTATATGGTGAGGCAGGGTCTCTCACTTGAACCCAGAGCTCTCCATTTTGGTTGGTTTGCACAGCCAGCTTGTTTCAAGAATCCCATCTCTGTCTCCCAAGCTCTGGAATTATAGGTGAACTGCTATTGCTGTGCCTGACTATGCAATCTAAACTGCCATCCTCACAGTTATGTAGCAAGCTCTTTATCCACTAAACCAGATCTTCAACCTCATACCCCAGGTTTAGTCCAAGGTATTTGTATATGAATTTACTCGGCAGATATTCTTCTGCCCCTGAGCTATACTTTAATCCCTTTTTTGTTTTATTTTGATACAAACTTACTAAGTTGCCCAGACTAGTCTTGAACTTCTGCCTTATCATCCTGAGTAATGTGGATGACAGGCGTGCACAACTAGGCTCAGTTTATGACCTGCTTCTTGGATCTTCTATGTTCATGCCAACAAATATATAAGCCTGGTAGGCATTCATGGATGGTAAAGCCCAGCTCTTGGCTAGATTTGGTACACTGACTATTATTGTGTAGCCTGGGAGCTAATAACCGTGTTTAGATGGTTGACAGGTTAAAAAAAAAAAGTTAAGTTTCATGACATATTAGATGTGGTTTCAGTGTCCGTAAAGTTTTACGGGAAGCAGGCCATGTTATGTTAAGTATCATCTGTGGCTGCTTTCAGAGTTGGGTAGTCACAAAAATTGATAGGCCCCCAAACCTACAGTATTTCCTTTCTGGCCTTTCCCTTCCCTCCTCATGACCTGCTTTTCCTTCTTCTGTGTATGTGGAGAGGATTGTTGCTCAGCACTTTTTTTGACTGCTTAGTTCCTCAGCCTCCCGCCCCTTACCCCTAGCAGAGCCCAGTTGCAAGCTGTGAGCCAGCCCGGGGGATGTGACCACAGGTGTGTCTGTTGGTGCCTTCACTCACACTGAACACTGTTGAGGCACCAACTGCAAGGCAGGGCTCTGGCCCGCAGCCAGCACAGGCCCCAACCTGCCCACAGGAATCCACAGGCTGGTGGAAGAGGCTGACATTGTCTGTGTTTATTCAAATCTGCATTCGTAGGCCCTCTCTGACCACTTCCCTGTCGCCCCTGCTTTGTTTTTTTTTTTTTATTTGTGATACTAAAACAAAAGCAGATGATGTACTCACAATAAATCAAAAATCAATTCCATGTGTGTGGGCATACAGGTGTACCCAGCAAGAGGTGCCTTTCCCTGCCACCTGGCCCCTCCACCCCTTAAGTAATTATTTATATTGTTTCTTGGGCGTCCTTCTGGAACTACAAGCAGCTAGGAAGATCTATTTTTATCTTCTCCTCCTTTCTTGTACAAAAGGTGGCCTTATTCAACATCCTGTTGGCACTTGGCTCTTTCACTCAGTGGTATGTCCTGGAGATCTCTCTTTATCTTTACTTCTGGCTGGTCCTGAGAGGTAGGAAGGGCTTAATTAGGAGGAGGAATAAGGTGGAGATGGGGAACAAGAGAAAAAATATTCTAGCAAACACCATGAGGAGCCAGCGAGGGCTGATAGTCAAGGACGGCTCTTGGGAGCACATGGGTCTGGAGTTCTGCTCTGTTTCTTTCCATGCCCTGCTTTTTTCTGTGGCCAAGTGAGCACGGCCCACATTGTAGGTGGCCAAGGACAGGCCAAGATTGTCCTCAAGAGCCTGTTATTTATTAATAATGAAAGAAATTTCTCCTGCCAGCTATCCCCATGAGGTGTGATCTGGTGTCTGGAGGTTTACAGGCCTATTGGTCTCTCACCCACAGTCCTCCCCAGTCATCTGACACTGGGCAAGTCCCGTCACCTCTCATCTTTCAATGGGTACAGTCTCAGTGCCAACCAGGGGGTTGTGGGGAGGGTGACACATATACTGTGCTCCATTGGCCATGTAGTAAGTTGTCAGTAAGAGATAGCAGTGACTCAAGTTCTTTTCACAGAGCTAGGGTGGCTGCCTACTTTTTTAGAGAAGCTTGAGATAAACAGCTTTGATTAGGCAGCTGGGTGGGGTGGTGCACACCTGTAATCCCAGCACTAGGGAAGTGCTAAATTTGAGGCCAGTCTGGTTTACATAGCTTGGTTCTGTCTCAAAAGGAAATAAATAAGCTAGAAAATTTTGATTAGGGAGCCTGATTGCCTGGGCGCTAATCCTCTTCCCCTCCTCCCCACCACATACTCTTGGGTAGGTTACTCACTCTATACTTGGCACTGGTGAGTGTAAATGGAGATACCAATACCTACCTGCCTCTTGATCCTGTGCTGAGAGTGAAATGAGTTAATGTTTGTGATGCTCTGAAAATGGGCACAGTGTGTCGTGACATCAACAGATGTCAGCTGTTGTAATAATTACTGTTTTTTCATATCTTCTGCTCTCTGTCTGGACCGCTATAGAACAAGCGGCTCAAAGGACTTGGTAGCAATGATAGCAGTTTCAGGAGAGTAGTGCCCTTCATGAACAGGAGCTCCTTACCTTTCCAGGAGGACATCTTCCTACATGTGCATTTCAAGGTAACGAGCCAGGAAACTTACAGCAAACCTGCCAGACTTGATTGTGAGTCATTCCCTGGGTAAAGTCACATGACCTCCCTTAATGCCAAGGAAGACTAGGACTGGAGAGTTATCCTAATTGTCTTTACGTATAGAATATAGTATTCTATTCACCGGCGTGCCTGGTAAGTGACTTGCAAGCGTATGAAGGTAGGACTTGGCATGTCTGTTGTGATTCATTTGAGAAACAAAAAAAAAGTCACCCATGGAATGTGGTGAGGCATCTGGGCCTTGCCTTGGAATTCTGGAAGGAAGCTTGTGAGGGATGTAATTGTTGTGGAGCCTCTCAAACTGTATCTGTCTAATCTGGGGAAATAATTAAACCTCCTGGATCAAAGGCAGGCTCTGGGAACTGGGCCTGGAGCAAACCAGAGTGACTGCGGAACCGGCTTTTTGTCTTTGGGGCAAATCTGTTTACCCGCTTGTCTGATCCACCCAGTGGACAATCCCACAGGCTCCCAGAGGTCTTTAGGGGCATCCCCTCCCTCTGGCTGGTCCTCTCTCTTTGCAGGTAACTAGCCCCATGGGGCCAAGGGTACCTACTATGTGTCTGCTGCTGTCCAGAGTGCTGGAAATGATACTAGGGAAAACTGAGCACTCAGCTGTGCATCTGGTTGCAGGTACTTCAGTTAATGTACTTAATCCTCACAGGATCCTGTGAGGTGAGACAATGTTAAAACTGTTATGGACAAGAAAACTACCCAGGGCTGCTAATTCACTTGCCCAAGTCATACAATAATTTAGTGGCTATTCCATCTTACCCAAAGCTTTGCTCTTAGCGCTGTCTGTGGGTCATGTTGTCTTTGTCCATGGTGGGCTTTTTCAGAAACCCTGGCTTCCATGAGCTGTATGTTGCAGCCTGTGGGGCTTCCAGTATTATCACTGTGACTGTGGTACTGGGAAGGCACCCAAGTTGAAGAAGGTCTCACTCAGACTGGGAAACCTTTGCATTGTCACTCTGATCAGCAGCCAGAAGAGGGGATAGGTGTGGGGCAGATAAGTGTCTGCCACGTGTCTACTCTGAGCTTCTCCTTCTGTTGGGGGCCTTGTGGGTTTATGTGCCTTCCTGGGGTCAAGGCTTCTGGCATCCTCTCCTGCTGATGGTCCCCAGTCATGCTGTATAGAAATTACCTTTGCAGTCTTTTGGTCCCTTATGTTTGAAGAGCATGGCTGTGCCGTAGGTTTGAAAGCCAAGACTGAATGAATAAGTGCAGAAATGACTCACAAGGTGCAGTGAGCAGCCAGCCAGAACTTGCTCACAATGTCTTTTGGGAAATTGCCAAATTGGGATTAGAGAGGCAGCAGAGGATAGGAATTGAAAGCTTAGACCCTGGAGCCATTGCCTGGGGTTTAAGTCTGACTGTCCCTTGGTCCCTTGACCTTGGGCAAGGGACTGTATGGTTCAGGGCCTAGGTATTTTCATTTGTGGTATGTGGGGATTGTAAGAGAACCACCCATAGGTAGTTGAGAAGGTTACAAGAATTGGAATTGCCTCTGTGGTCAGGGTTAGGCAGTAGGATTAACTGTGAGAACAATTGTGCTTTAGCTTCAGGTATGTTGAGAGTCAGGCTCAGTTCCAGAAGAGATGATACTCAGCCTGTGAGCCTGAAAACCACTGGTTTCATCCAGAATGTGCTGCTTGGCACTACTGTGGACTTGGAAGTCTAACCCTGATCAATAGCTTGTTTAGACACACTTGGTGAGAATTGAAACTTTTGGAGTGGTGCAGAACCATGTGTTCTTTGTGAGAGAAATCAGGAGAAAGACAGCCTGGTGAGTCTGAGAACGCTGAGTCACTCTCACAGCTGCCCCCTGGTTGCATTCTCAGGGAGCAGTTCCTAAGTTCCATGCTAGTGCCAGGGCCCAGATTTATCCCTTAATAAATTGTGACCCTGGACAAGTGACTGGCCTGTCTAGACCTAGGTGCATCCTTAAAAGGTGAGCAGTTGGTGTCAATGTATCCCCAGCCCATCATTGAGCTTAAGGAAGACAGCTCCTTACACAGGTCCTGGCACTCGGTGCAAGTGCATTAAATTGTTCTGTAAGTGGTTGTAAAATGTGCCAGGTTTAGTACTCCTCAGAAGTCTCTTGGGCAGGCAGTTTTACTGTAGCAAAGTAGAGAGCAGTCATTCTGAACTAACTAGAAGGGACTCAAGTATTCTTCATCAAGTGTTTATAGGGTGTTTGTTTGTGGTACCTTATCATGTACCACAGACTTAAACTCATGTTCTTCCTGCCTTAGTCCCTTGTGTGCTGAAATTACATGTGTGCATTGCCACATTCTGCTCATTTACAGGGTTTCTATCTTGCCAAGCACTGTTGAAGGCCTAAGTACACAAGAGACCAAACCTATCATCTTCCTTCCCAGAGTTCAATATCTGGAGAGAAAGGAAACCTAGAATAAGTGATATTTCAGAGGTAGTGCTGCTAAGAAACTAACCCTGGTCTGAACATGATGTCACATATCTGTAATGTCAGCACTTGAAGCAGGACGATCATGACTTCAGGCCAGCGTGGGCAACTCAAGGAGACCTTGTCTGTAGATATAGCATGGATGGATGGATGGATGGATGGATGGATGGATGGATGGATGGATGGATGACTCAGTAGTAAAATGTTTCCTCAACATCTATTATGCATGAGGCCCTGGATTCAGTCTCCACTATTATACAGAAGGTGGCAGTGTATACAAAAATCCAGGAAAATGTGATGTATGTGGGGGTGGAATTATCGTAAAGAATCCAAAGGTTGTGTGTTGGAGGGGGTCTGAGGAGATGGCTCAGTGGACAAGATGTTTGCTATGCAAGCATGAGGACTGGGGCTGATGTGCAGCTCTCCAGAACTCACGTGAATGCTGAGTGGGCGTGGTAGCCACCTGTAGTTCTAATCATAGTGAGCCTATGTCAGTGAGTTCCAAGTTTATCAGGAGACCTCAATGAATAAGACAGAGAGTAATCAAGAAGGACACCCAACATCAGCTTCGGGTCTCCATATATACATGGACATAAACACACATGTGGGCCCACACACGTGAATGTGCACATACACATACACACTACACTCATACACATACCAAAAAGAAAAAAAAAGTGGAGAATGATAGAGGAAGACATTTGACGTCAACCTCCGACCTCCACATGTTCCACTTGTGTGAGCATACCCACATGTGTACACACATATACCACCTCTGCCTGTTTTTGTTGGCATCTCATCAGGAGCTCAAAGATGAAAAGATCCAGCTGTGCAGAATGCAGGAAAGAAGATCTTGACAGAGAGCAGGGCAGGTATAAAGGGCCCGAGACCAGAATAAATTTGGAGGCTGGCCTAATTCCCTAGGTGGGTGAAAATGATGGGGGACATGCGGGCTCTGGCTTTGCTTCCAAGTCTCAACCTGCTTCGTACCTGGAGGTGAGGGCTGTAGAGACCTGACTTTGTCAGGTGAGTGTGACCAAGGGTCCTTCCCCTTTCTTGCTCTATCTTCTTAGAACCTTACCCAAGATTCTATACTGCAGGGAAGACCATTTTCCCTTTGGCATGTGTGGCAGCTTCAAGTGTCAACTTGACAATTGAAAACTAAGTCTTTTTTTTTTTAAGTTTTTTTATTTATTATTTTTATTCAATTGTGTGTGTATGCGTGTGTGCACGTGTGTATGTATGTGTGTGTGTGTAGAACCACGGAAGAATTCGGGAACCACCATGGACACCTCCACCTCTTCCTTGCTTACTCTGCCTGGGGATTCACAGGCTCCGCCCTACCAGGACCAGAAACGCAGGCCGCCACGCTTCCGCCCAGAGTCTATACATGGGGTCTAGGATCCCAATTTAGGACCTTCCGCCTGCAAGGGAGAGGCTTAACCCCTGAGCCACCTCTCCAGCCCCTGAAAACTAAGTCTTTAGACACGCCTTTGAAGAATTATTTAGTTAAGGCAACCCTCAGTCGATGTGGAAAGATCCAAGTCGGTGGGACCATTTCCCAGGCAGATAGATAAGAAAAGAGAACTGGTTGGATTTGGCAAACTGGCAAGCTAGAAGATATGTTTATATCCTTGCCCCTCTCTCATTTATTCTGTAGATGTGGTGTGGCCAGTTCCCTCAGCTCCTGATGCTGGCCTGATGGTATCAGTCTCCTGCCATGATCATCTACTGTAACCTGAAGTCATAAGGTGGAATGAAAGTCTCATCGTCACCCTAAATTGTTTGAGTCATGTAGTCATTATAGCAATGAAGTATGAGACTAAGACAGTGGGCTCTCACTTCCCAGCCAAGAATGTGATGTGTCTCTCCCCTGCGTAGTCACACAGGCAGCTTACTTTCTCCTTCCCCCAAGTGGATCGGGTGGAAGCTATTTATCTGGAGAAATCCAGAAAGCTGCCAGGCCAAATTGCCTGCCTGCTGCGTGGGGGTTGGAGATTAAGAATCCATAAAAAAAAGAAGATCTTAAAGCTTCTACACAGTGCCTAGCAGAATAGAGCAGCCAGGAGACCCAAACTCTAAGTTCCACTGTGCCTCGTGGCCTTGTCATTTGTAGGTGGGGAAAGCCATTTCTGTGCTTACAAGAGGTCACCCAGGTCATGCTGTAGAAGTATGTGTTCCAGTCAGGTAATCATGAAATGGGTTTTTCTTTTCTCTAGTTTCTTGTCAACAGTTAAATCCCTTGGAGTGGATTCCTAGTTCCCAACATCAGTCAGGCTCTTGCTGGGGAGCTTAGTGTCTGGCCGATAGTTGGGTTCAGGTGCCAAAAAGCAGCCCTGCTTGGGGGAGGGGGAGTGGTTATTTGATACCAGGAAGCTGAGCATCATTGAGATATTTGTCACTAGTGATGAGGATTGCATGGAGCCTCTGTGGTGGCAACAGGGACTGTCTGCTTCCCTTTCTCCACCTAGCTGCTAGCTGCTCACTGAAGACAGTTGAAATCTGGGCCAGACCTATCTTCCCTGCCACCATTCTGGGTCCCGGCGTAAGGCCTGGGCATGATTTTCCTTAAGGTCTCCTAATATGCCTGTACGCTTTCCAGTTGCTGACACACCTGAGAGCCAACTGTGGTGCAGGTTTTGATTCAGCAGATGCGAGGAGGGCTGCTGCACCCCAAACTAAGTTCTCGAAGTCAAGGGCTTGAGTCTACCCCCATAGAATCTTGTACAGAAATCTGGATTTCCCTCTGTTGATTACCTATTAGAACTTGAGAGCCTGGACCAGAGTTTCTTAGCCTCAGCACTCTGAACTTTTGGGGGTTGTATCATTTTTGGCTATAGGGAATGACCCTGTGCATTGTGGCATGTTTAAAGGCCTGGCTTCTATCTTTTAGGTGCCAACAGCAACCTTCCCAGATTCTGGGGGGATGGCTTGATGGATAAAGCATAAACAGGACACAAGTTAGGATGCCAAGAAGCCTTCTAAAGTTAAATAAGGTAGTGTCCATCTGTAATCACAGTCCTCCAATGGTGGGGTAGTAGGTGGAGACCAGGAGAAACTCTGAAAGCTCACAGACTAGCCTAGTGCAGGCAGCAGTGAACAGTAAGGCCCTGTGTCAAGCAAGATGGGAGATTAGGTTGTCCTCTGACCACATGAGTGCTGTGGCTGGGGTAGGCATGCACACATGAAGATTTTTAAAAAGTCTCTTAGAAGTCTCTAAGTGTGCCCTGCGATAGGAGAAACAAAGTAGCCCCTAGTGAGAGGCAGTGGCTCAATGCCTTCAAACTTGACTGTCTTGGGGCTCCCCAGAGCAGTTGGTTAACATACATTGAGTCTGTCCCCACAGTCTCAGTATTGGCTCCTTTATTCTGGACAGCATCTTAGTAGTGAATGTAGCCTCTTGCTAGGTCTCTTGTTCATTGTCGTAGTGGGATTGGACAGGCAACCAGGGAAAGTACAAGAAATGTTGCTGGGTATTTGCATTGGAAAAGTAGGATGAAGCAGAATGAGGCCACCATAGATATCCTTTCATTAACAGCAAAGAAAGTTCTAGGGTCTGTGTTGCATCGCCACTGGAAATTGTCCTTCGTTCACTCCTTTGCATCATGCTCCTGTCTCTCCCCTGCAAGTCCTGTCCCCTTAACTTTCCCTGCCCCACAGCACAACCTCACCGTGGCCTCGTTTGCTTACCATTCCCCATAGTCTCCTCCACACAGTCATGAGTTATCTGTGAGTACTTGAGTAAAGTCATATCCTTCTCCTGCTCAGGAGCCTCCAGTGACTTCCCAGTCTACTCCACAGCTTACAAGCCCCCAACACAACTGCCTTAATCTTCCCTTACTGGCCTATCACTCAGCGATATCGTCTGATGCACAAGGCAAATTTGCTAGTTGGGGTCTTGTGCCAGTGCCCTCCTCCTCCTATCTAGATGTCTTCTAAGTTGGCATCCTCACTTCCCTCAGATCTGTATAGAAAAGACCTCTCCCAGTGAAACCTTTGTTCTCCTTGACACCAATAAGAGTGTGTACTCATTTACTAAGTATCTGCTTGGGGGCCTCATGTCAAAGGAGATAGTCTGGGTCTTGGTTTGAAATTTACGGTACTCCATTTAGTGCAGGTCCTGTGGGGTTTGGAACACTGGCCTTGCCTCCGTGAGGTTCTTTTCCTGGCCAAGGATGGAGATGAATAAACTCCCAAATGACTGAACCAACTTCAGGCAAAAGTGCCCTCTTCTCTAGCAGGCCAGTAGCCTTCTTGAAGACTTGGAGCTAACAGGTGGGTGATCAGGGTCTCTCTTAACCACGACTTGCAAATATTGGGCTGCTAGAACTGGTAGTAGCCAACACTTTACGTGGGGCCTTGTCCCATATGCTTTTCAATGCTATAAAAACATCTGTGATGTTCATGCTCTTATTACCCCTTTTATGAATGAGGAAACGACGCAGAGAGGAGAACTAACCTGTCCAATATCTCACAGCTTAGTGAGTGACAAAGCTGGGCCACTGATTCAAAGTCCTCCTCCCCCCTTTTTTTAAACAAGTTCTCTGATAATCCATGCCAGCTAACCAAGGTTAGCCTCAAACTCCTGCTGCTTCAGCCTCAGCACCCCGAGTGCTAAGCTTACATGTGTGAGCTACCACACCTGTTCTTATATAGTGCTAAGGATTGAAAACCAGGGTTTTGTGCACACAGGCAAGCACTCCACCAACTGAGTCATATCCCAGCCTTCACTCTTTTTTTAAAGCTTTTTTTAAAAAAAATTTATTTATTTATCTGTTTATTTATTAGAGAGGGAGAAGAGCATGTGATGGTATACAGGTGGAGGTCAGAGGACAACTTTTGGAAGTCAGTTCTGTTCTTCCAACAATATGGGGATCAAACTTAGGTTGCCAGGTTTTTGAGCAGGGACCTTACTGGCTGAGCTATCTCACAGTCCCATAGTTCCCACTCTTAATCATTCTTTAGATACACAGGATGTTAGGTTGAAGTTGGTCATTATGTCTGGGGACAGAGGAAGGCTCCCATTGAAGACTCAAGCCAGCATGGGAAGGACTAGAAGTTCTGGTTCTAGATGCTCAGAGAACCAATTCTGCCCACTCCCACAGCATGTCCACAGAGGAAACCCTGGGCATGGAGAAAGCTATCACGGCTTTAGCACTGTCAGCGTGGGAAGCCCTGGCCTGGCTCCTAGGTGTGTGCTCAGTGGCCTGTGCTGAATGGCTATTTCTGGGAAGAGACAACAGCTAGCTCTAGTCTGTCCTGTGGAGTCGGTCCCCTTGGGCTCTGTTGCAGAGGTGACCCTCCTCCTTGACTCCTCCCTCTGGAGACTGTTTTCTCCAAGGGGCTTGTTGTGGACAAGGTACAGAAATGGGACTCTTGGGATCTGGGTTTGGGATTACATGGCAGGGGTATGTTCTGGCTTCACATACATTAGCTGTGTGTCCTTGGGCAAGTGATTCATGTCTTTGAGCTTCAGATTCTTCATTGAATTCTGGATGCGGGAGTGGGGAACAGATTGTAGCTCTCTGAGGTCAGCTTATATAAAGTCTGTAGTCCAGTGCCTGGAGGGTTGTGTTACAGGGGGCAGCATCAACATTGTAAGGCAGGGCAGAGCAGGGTAGGGCAGTGGAACCACCACTTCCAGTTCCAGGGCCTTGGGTGGGTGGCTTTCTGGGGCTACATTTCCTCATCCTAAAACAAGAAAACTAATATCCCAACATCGTAAGGGTGCAATGAGCACCCAGTGAGTCAGTACCTGTGAGCATGAGCTTTTAGATTCTAATTATCAACTAAGAGACTGGGCCCGAAGCCCAGCAAGCATTGGAGGAGAAAACTTGCATGGAATAATGTTGAAATAAGTCAGTTCTAGAAAACTCCATCTTGGACACGAGAGATGACAACATGAAACTCTACTTGGTTTTGTTGGAAACTCTTCTTCCTCTCAGAAGAAAGTTGGCTCTTAAGGACTAAATATGAGTTGAAAGGGATAGTGTAGTTGAAAGGAGGAAGCTGGAGAGAAAGGGGCAGGTTTTTCAAAGCCAACTCATTCCACAGGGTAATTGGAGGTGTCATATGAATAAACACTCTGAAGGTTTTAATAGCTGTACTTCAATTTTCATGAGTAACAGGAAAAGAATTTAAACCTAGTATTCCATGGCTGTTTCTGCTTTGGGTGGGGCTGACTTTGGTTTTTAAGCCAAAAATAAAATGAGTCTAGCGCAAAGTAGTGACAACAGGAGTGTGAGCCGACATGCATGATGGCCACGTGTGCAGATCCTGCATCTGGACAAGGGGGGAAGTGAGGAGGAGCACACAGACAGGCTAGATTTGGCCCTTATATTTTACAGCTAAGCAGAGGCCATAGGTGGCTCAGGAGGCTACTAAGCTTTTGCACCTTCTTCTTTCCCCTCCTCCTTGACTCTTTCGAGTGTCACTGAAGGTCTAATGACAGCCACTTAAAGTGGTGCCACAGCCCTGGCAGCTGCAGTTCCTCCAGAGAAGGTGGAGAGTGGGTGATGACATGGACCAAGTGTCTGCCACTGGCGTGTTCTGTCCCCTTGCAAAAGGATGTGGAAGTAAAGTGTGGCCTTAAGCTGGTGAGACTCTTTAATGGATGTTGAGTGTCAGTATGAGGAATGCTTTCCACTCTTGGTGGTGTTGAGTTTTCACTCTGTGAGGCCGAAGACATCTTGGGCTGCAGGAACTAAGAAACTCGGTGAGGATTGGCAAAGTGACTCAGAGGTAAAAGCCTAATGATCTAAGTTCAGTCTCAAAAGGTGAAAAGAAAGCACCAAATGAACAAAGTTGTCCTCTGACCTCCACACATGCTGTGCTACACATGCCCACGCACATCCATTATACATGCACAAAATGATGATGATGATGGCGCCGACGCCAAAGTCGCCTGCTGAATCTGAGCTGAGTGGTTGTAACAGTTACTCTTTACTATTGCTGTGAGAGAGCACCCAAAGTCAATCAACTTAAGGGAGAAAGGGAGGTTTATTCAGCTTACGGTTCCAGAGGGAAGGGACAGTCTCTCAAAGCAGAAGCAACATGGCTGGTTGGCCAAAGCTGGAGGAGTCTAAGTCACCGCAGACATCTTGGAAGTCGAGAGCTGCAGACTGCTTGCAGCAAAGACTGACTTCTCCTGGAGGTAGGGTGGGACTAATCCACCTCAAGGCCCACCCCTTGTGACTGCCTTCCTCCAGCAAGGCTCTACCTCTCAAGGTACCATGACCTTGCCAAACACATGAGACTGTGGGGGACACATTTCAAACTATGACAGTGGTACATATCATTATTTAATGTCACTGTTATCAGTGTGGCAGAGATAAGCTCCATGACTTGTATGGAGGCTCCATAATCCGAGGAGAGGCATTGGGTTCGTATTGCTGTAGTATGGTCTTAGAAAGACTGTCCCAGCCTGATGGCCACATTCTATGCATCACAACACAAAGAGGTGGAAGATCTTTCTTTTCACCCCTCTCTCCTTCAAAGAAAGCAGTGTGTTTCCACAAACACCCTACCTCTAGCAGATTTCTCTTTATATTTCCTTGCCCCTAAAGGAGCCAGTGACTGCCCCCAGCTACAAGAAAGGCTGAAAATGTGTCTGGTGCCAGACACCCAGAGAAGGTACAGGGATGTCTATAAGTTGCAGTTTCATGTCTGCCTTGGCTAGGGACTGTTTCTGTTCAGTAGACAAGAAGAATCACTTATCAGAGGGGAAGGGATAAACATCTTGCTCAGCATCCAGAGAACTTAGTGTGGAATAGAGGGTGGAAACTACAGCATTTACCTCCAAAGCTTACATCCTTATCCCCTGTAGACCCCACTTTCCCAGCAGAGGACAGACACCCAGATGGCCATAAAGTAGGCCAGAGAGTGGTGAGGAGCAGTGAGTGGTGAGAAACAGTGAGAAAAGGGTTTCTGCCAGGGCCCGAGTCTGTGATAGAGTGATTGTCTTGCCCTTTGTTGGGAGCCAGACCCTCCCAGGTGCACGGGGGAATGCATGGGGAACCCCCATATGGAAGGCACAGAACAAATGAATGCAGTTTGGTACAGTGCATACTGGGTGGTTAATCGAGGCTCTTGAGGTCTAGTTTTTCCCATGTCACCAGAAAGTATGCAGCAGCAGGGCTTCGGGCAGCTTGATTAGGGTCTTCCCATGTCACTGACTGCCCCTTCCCTTATTGGCCTCACTATGCTGACAGGCTGAATCTAGTACAAAGCCTCTTGGTATATTACCCCAATGGGAAAAAAAAAATTGTAATCCTCAGTATTTGTTTATATAGTTTAGATATTTATGGTTTAGAACAGCTGAGGGTGCTAGGGATGGAACCCATAGTCTTATATATCCTAAGCGTGGGTCTGCCACTGGGCCACACTCTTGACCTGTGTATTGGATAACCTGTGGCATGCTTTGGTACGTGTGCACACTGTAGAATAGTTAGGTAACATGGACATTACTTTACATTATTACTATTGTTGGTGTGGTCAGAATACCTAAAATTCAGCTAAGAGATGACTCAGGGGTTAAAGTCTTTCCTGAGTTTAGATTTCAGATTCCATGTAAAAACACTGGGTAGAAATGACAGCAGCCTGAACTTCAGGCCCTGGAGGGCAGAGCCTGGGAAAACCCCAGAGCAAAGCAATAAGGAGGGAGAGCAATCCAGGATGATTGCTGAAATCATCCTTGGGCTTCCAAACAGGCACACGCATTTAAGTACCTGCTTCTATACCTCTTCCCCCAAAAAAGCCTGTAATATATTGTTTTAGGTTGTGCCCACGATATACACAGGACCCCCTAAATTATTCCTCTCGTGTAATGGAAATTGTGTCCTTTTCCTAGCATCTCTCCAACTTGCCTCCATTTTTATACCCCTCCCCTTCTGTTTTCATACTAGTTCCAGGGAATAGTATAGTATAGTGATGTCTGCCCATGAAGGTGTGCTGGGGGAGAAAAGAGGGCAGAAAACTGGGCACTCTACATATGTTCTTTAACGTGCTGTGTGCAGTACACATCTTCATCCTGAGTTTCCTATTGGACATATAACTGTTGCTAATGCTAATATAGGATTTGGGAATTCTAGAAAGCAGTCATTCATACCGAAGACTTAGTTTGTGCTCAGGAACCTGAAGCAGTGACTTCCTGGTTGTAAAGACTCATGCCATGCCAATGCTACCACCTGGGGCTACCATTTAAACTTCGACTGCTTGGAATCAAGCCTTGGCTTTCACATAGAAGAGCTGGATAGCCCTGGGGGAGTGATTTTATATCTCTGTACCTCAGTCCCTGTGACTGTACCAGAAAGAGAAATGCTCAAGGCACTGTCAGGCATATGGGAGACATTAGTGGAATTTTTCTGATGAGTATAGCAGTGGAAGAGTTGAGTCAGAACATACTCAGGACTTGCTAAGCCTTTTGGATTTACATTGTCAAAAGGACTTACAGAAAGAAAGGCATTGCTGTGTCGCTAGAGGCTGAGATACCCCATCACCCCAGTGGAATCAGTCCTGGGTCCTAACTTCTAGGAAGATGTTCTTACTTGTTTGGATCAGGAGTAGAACAAGCCCAACCTCAAAAACATGCCTAGAAGGCTGGAGAGATGGCTCAGGAGTTAAGACTCTGTCTCACAAGTAGAAGGTCCTGAGTTAAGATCCCAGGTCACATGTAAAAAGGACAGACAGGAATGGCAGTGGCCTGCACTTCCTGCCCTGGTGGGTGGAGCCTGGGAAATCCCCAGAGTGAAGCAAGGAGGTGCACTGATACATACATACATACATACACACACACACACATCAAATAAAATAAATAAAAATCTAAGATGATTATTTTTAAAAAATGACATTTAAAAAAAGCCTAGAAGATATATGCTGCCCTTCTCTTTCCTTCCCTCCCATCCCTCCTATTTTCTCCCATGGATCTCTGTTTTATTTTCTTTAAGATTGAGTGTTGCTATGTAGCCCAGGCTGACCTGGAATTTAGAGCAATCCCCTTGACTCCACCTGCTCTGTGCTGAGAGTCCAGATGTACACCACCACACCCAGTTCCAAATACCTACATTCTTCAGAGCTGCAAACTGAAATGTGGAATGCTGAAATGATGTGATGTTCACGAGTTGCTTTAAAAATTCTTTAGTGTGAAGAGAAAATAGAGGAAGGACGTACAAGGAACAAAGAAACCAATATGGCAGTGTTCTAACAAAGCACATTAGTGTTCAGTGTACCTTTTTCTTAAAAAAAAAAAAAAAAAAAAAAACTACC
This sequence comes from Typhlomys cinereus, assembly GCA_023101885.1. Lineage (NCBI taxonomy): Eukaryota > Metazoa > Chordata > Mammalia > Rodentia > Platacanthomyidae > Typhlomys > Typhlomys cinereus. The sequence goes on along the minus strand of JALPQD010000299.1, from coordinate 2,908,580 downwards.
TCCCTTACACATGTGCATGTAGCTATGATTCAATAGGTAAAAGTTCTTGCACACAAGCCTGATGATCTGACTTCAATCCTCATGCGCACTATGGCATACGTACCCCCACTTCTGTCTCTGTCTCTCTTTCTCTTACACTTATACACATGTATAGATATTTTTTAAAGCTTAAAAATTTGTATGATGTCTCACTTTTGCTGAATTCCAGCAGTTTCTCATTTCCTTTAGGAAACAGAATGAGTCTGTAGAGAAGCATGAATAATCCAAAATCCTGCTCTACAAAAGCAATTTGGAGGCACCATGCCAGTTGAGTGATGGATAAGTGACAACTCCACAGCCTTTGGTTTTCTGGTCCTCTGTGGTTCTCCTTTGTGAGAGGATTATGGCTTTCCTGCCAAAGCAAGGATTTCTGATCTCTTTCCCACCTGGAAGGCAAAACCAAACTCCCTAGTAGTTCATTCTCAGATCCCTCACATGATGAGCCCGGTTTCCCCATCAGCTAGAGGGGGCTATAGTTTGCTTTCCTGTGGGGATCTGTGTAATGATGTCAAAGACAACTGACCTGTCCCCAATAGTGGCTCAACCTTGGCCCCAGCCTGTCCTTACACCTGAGGCCCCCCAACCTTTCCTGCATTTTTCCAGTGACTGAGCTGCGGCTCTCCTTTCCACTCCAGGGTCCTATGGAACTTAAGAGGGGACTTAAGTTCTTCCCATCTGGTGTTGGGTGGGTCCTAGACAACAGAGGACCCACCCAGGAACTGATCTCTGGTCATTATAGTAGGGTCATCATTTAGGAATGTTTCCTGGGCAGCCCTACAGGAGACCCACGTGTGCGTGTGGTCAACTACAGCTTCCGACTGTCTCACTTTTGCTGAATTCCAGCAGTTTCTCATTTCCTTTAGGAAACAGAATGAGTCTGTAGAGAAGTATGAATAATCACAATTCTTCTGGTAACAGGGATACCTGGAGCCTGGCTCTGAAGCTGAGAATTGATGTCCTTATTGCAGGGTTATTAGCACCTTAGAGAAGGGGAAAGAAGGAAACTGGACCCAGAGTCCTGACTTCAAATCCTCACATCATCACTTAATTGCTCCAGACTTTGGGAAAGTCACTTTACTTCTCAATTTCCTTGTCTGTAAAATGGTAGTGGCTTACTTCCTAAGAATATAAGGGTTAAATTAGATACTATTATTAGGCAAACATTTTAAAATGGCTGTGTCCATGGTGACTTGGCAGCAGTAATCATAGCACTCCAGAGACTAAAGCAGAAGGATTGCCAAAGGTTCGACCAATCTGGGCCACATAGAAGACTGTGTCTCAAAAACAGCCCCTCCTGTAAACTTCCCTTTTTATTGTAGTTGTTGCTTGATTATCACTGCTTGTCACAGTATTGGATCTGACTGTTGTATGTGTGCAGTTACTCTTATAGTTCAAGTGGATGCAGAAACTGGAAAAGAGGAAGAGGGAAGTTCCTTCTACCTTAAAAGTTTCTAATTTAGGAAAATGGACTTAATCCCACCATTTAAAATACACACACACACACACACACACACACACACACACACACACACACACTTTTAAAAAATAAATAAAGGATAAGATACTGGTTAGTAGAGAAAGCATTGTGCAGGCGTGAAGACCTGAGTTTAGACCCCAGCATCCACATAAAAAGCCAGGCATGGAAGTTACGTGTCTGTAATCCAACACTGGGGAGGCACAGACAGATGGGTCTTTAGAGCTCATTGACCAGCTAGTTATTCTCACCAAATCAGTGAACTCCAAGTTCAGGGAGGTAACCATGTCTCAAAAAATAAGGTGGAGGATGATTAAGGAAGATACCCAACCTCAGCTTCTGATTTCCTCACACATATACACAGAGTAAGAAACTGCATCATGCCATTTGTGTTGGCTGAGGGAAAGTCCCACCAAACCATACCTTCTTGCTGTTCAGTGTCTTCCTTTCCAAGAAAGTACTGTGAAATTGCCACTGCAATTCTTTATCCCAAAGACCACCCTCTCAACATTGTGCTTCCACCTGTCAACCTTGTTCTAAATATCTGTGCTCTCTGTCTTTCTCTTGACTTAATAGAGATCTGGGTCTTTTTGTGATATTGATCCTAGGTTAGAACTGTCTTCTTAAAGTACTTTTTAAAAACATACTCTCTTCATTTGAGAGAATAGGAGAGAAGGAAAGAGCAAGCACATGCATGCTACAGTGCACAGGTGTACTGATAACTTCTTGAAGTCAGTTTTCTTCTTTTGCCATAAGGGCTCTAGGGACCAAACTCAGATTGCCAGGTGTACACGCAGATGCCTTTACTCGTTGGCCCCTTAAAGTACTTTTTATTGTGATAAAATATACATAATGTGAAATTTGCCATTTTAACTATTTTAAGAATTTTGCTATGGCAAAATTCCATTAATTTTGTTCTTTATAACTAGCTTGATAAAATGATTATTCCACAACATGAGTGTGTGTGTGTGTAAACAAGATGTATTCCTGAAATATGTACAGTTTTTATTGTCAATTATACCTCAAGAAAATCAGAGTGGAGTAGGCTCAATCCTTAGTAGAAATCAAGTGTACAATTTTCTGATATTTTATTACGCCCAGTTTTATTGCTTGATAAATAAGTATAGCTGCCAAAATTACTATTTTAACTATTTGAAGTGTGCGGCTCACAGCAGTCAGCACAACATACACGGCTATGCACCCATCACCACATCCATCCACAGAACAGCTTCCGATTCCCCCCTCCCCCTGCCAACCACTGTCCTCCTCGCTATGAAACTGACCATTCTAAATATGAATACAGCTGTGGAGTCTTTGTCCTTTTGTGCCTGATATATTTCACCCAGCAGGATCTCCAGGTTGGCTCCAGGTATGTGTCATGGTTTCCTTCCTTTCAAAGGCTGAATCACATCCCATTCATCTGTCAATGTACACTTTCCTGGCTTCCATCTTTTGTAACGGTAGCCATCCTAATGGTTGTGAAGGGGTAGTCCATTTGGTTTGTATTTTCCAAATGATGAGAGTGTTGAGTACCATCTCATTGGTCTGTTCAGATTCTTTGCCCACATTTTAGTCATTTTCATTGTTGCATTTTAGGAGTATTTTACATATTTTGAATATCCACCTCATCCCATAGATATTTTATAAATATTTTCTCCCATCTCATTTTGACCCCGTTTTGGTAGTGTCTGTTTAAAAATTTATAATTTAATGGCAGAGAGCGTATGCCATGTTGTGCATGTTGAAGTCAGAGGACAACTTTGAAGAATCTGTTTTCTTCCTCAACCTTACATGAGTTCTGGGAATCAAACACAGGTTTTCAGGTTTGCTCAGGAAATGCTTTTACCAGCTGAGCCATCTTGCCAGATCTCAGTAGTATGGTGTCTTTTGATGTCCTGAAGTTTTTACTTTCAGTGGCCTTGAATCTATTTATTGTTGCTGCCTGTGCTTTTGGCATCACACACAAGAAATCCTCACCAAATCCTGTTCCATGAAGCCTTTTCCCTGTTTCTTTCAAAGAATTTTGTAGTTTTAACTCCTGTATTTAGGTAGATCTTTGACCCATTTTGAGTTAACTTTTGCCCTTAGTACAAGCTAAGGTTCCAGTTTCATTCTTTTCCAATTTCCTTGACAACACTTGTTGAAAAAAAGAACATCGTTTCGAAAGTGGCGTGATAGTAGACCTCATGAGGTATGGGCGTCTCAGTTCACTGTTGTGTGCTTGCATTGGAATTGAAATTATGAATAACAATTAATTGAGAATAATAATGTTCGGTTTCAGTTGCACACTTCTTCCTGACCAGGCACTGATGAGCAAGGCAGACAGTCCCCTCTACAGCTTACACAGACCTGGAGGAAAACACTAGAAACATGCAACCATCTGGAGAAGGGTTCTGAAGATGAGTGGGATTTTTTTTTTTTAAGCTGTAGAAAAAGAGGTTCACAGAATCTCCCCAAGGAAGGGCAGCTTAAGTATCAAAGTCCGGGTACAAATGGAAAAAATGAACGCAGTGTCCATCTCTAGATAAGCCTGGCTTCTGAACGTTTCCAGCTGTGGGCAAGGATCTCAAATGGGTGTTGCCATGGAAGCATCTTCCACCTCTCACTTCCTGACTGAGTTTATTTGTGAGTTTCCCATGCTGGTGCCAGTTCCCAGCTGTAAATACAGACGTGGCAGGTCCCTTTTTCCTGCTGCCTTGGAACTGTTGGGAGAGCGGATGTAACTGGAATCTAGCCCGGGAAGCCTCCTCCTGCCAGACTCAGTTGTAGAACCCACCATGTTGCAGTCTCTCTCCCGTCCCATCTTGTTCTCCTTTGTACTTTCTGGGGACTGTGCCAGCATGCCTCAGCCTGTGTGACTTCCCTACCACCCAGCTCCCTAAAGTCTCTTCATTCAGACCCCCACAGAGGCTGATTTGTTACCCTTGTGGAGGACACCCGGGGCTAGCTGTATTTGGGCACTGAAAAGAAAGGACTCTCTAGCCTGAGGGACTGCCCCCAAGGTGAGGGAGGACCATGGTCTCTTGCTCCCTGGGTCTGAGATCTTGCAGCTCCCTTTAGTGCTGTGGAGAAATACAGTTGAGGCACAAACGAAGATGTCTGTACCATTCTAGGCAATTCAGTCTTTTGGGACCACCTTCATCTCTACAGTTCATGGCTCTCTAAAATGCTGTGTGGCACATGACTGAACTTAGTGTGCCGGAGCATCTTTAAATCATTTTAAATCCTTTTAAGAGCTCAAGTGTTTATAATTATCCCTATTTTAAAGCTGTCCCCAGCTATGGCAGGGGACAAGTTAAGTGACTGACCAGATTTCTGTATGGCAGCTGGTTAGGCAAAAGGACAGGATTTAAGCAGAGGATGCTGGTGTGGCTTAGAGAATCCCAACAAGGCCTCTGAAAGGACTCTGTATCAGGGTAGTTCCCTTGGTTGCAAGTAACAAATAGCAACCCAGCCTGGCATAAACCCTAAGGGAAAGGATCAGCTCACTCTACCAGAAAGCCCAAAGGCGGAGCCATGCCTGGCTGATGGGTTAAGAGCTGATAGCTGTTCCCCGCAACCCACTTTTCTTTCTGTCCCTACATAGTCCCCAAATAGGACTCCTGAGAGTGCCAGGCTACCTGCCTGCCCCAGTTGAAGTTCATAGGTCCTTGTCCCTGTCCTAAGAGGTAAAGAATCTCCCTTGACCATAATGCAAAGTGTCAAAGTCCTTCTCTGGTTGGATAGGACTGGTCACAGGACCTTTCCTGGAATCAATCACAGTGATTAGAGGGGTAGGATCATATAACAGGACATTTGTTTCTCACCCAAACCACAAATAGGGGAAGAACAGAGAGGTCACTGGGTGTACCCACCAAATGCATTGGAACCAGATGGCAAACACCACTTTTCAGGCTTCTTTTCCTACTTGTTCCCTCCCTGCCACTCTATCTACTTTAGTCGCTCTCTCATCCTGCCTTTTCTTGTACTGGGTGGGAACACTGACCATCCGTAGGCTGCCTAGATACATACCTCACAGCAGTCTCCCAGAGAACACAGTGTTTCCAGCCCAAGTCCAGAACAGCTGAGGAGCAGCAGATGTTTCCCTATGGACTATCCAGGGCCAAGGACCTGCTTTTTGTGACAGGCCCAACTAAAGGTACTCTTCCTGGACTGGGTGGACTGCTATAAGCAGAGGTGAAGTCATTGTCCCCTCTGTCCTCTCCTGTGGACCTGCCTACTTTGTATTGCCATAGATCATTCGAGTGATACTTGTAAGGACAATAGTGAGTCACACTTCTTGACTCTAGTAACATCAAAAGTTCATTTCCAGCTAAGCAGCTTGAGGATGGGCAGGATTCCATTCATTTCCAGATTCCCAAAGCAGTTCCTTGTGGAAAGGCCAGCTTTTTGGTGTGGCCCACAAGACTTAGCTCTCTGTTCCTCCATGCACTCCCTTCCGTTAGCTCTTTGGCCTGGCTCATGCCAACTTCTCCAGATCCTACTTTCACATCATCCTGAGGGCCCTGCCCCTCTTCTCTGGGCTGTAAAGCTTGCATAGTCCTAACATCCCTGTAATGGCAACTCTGCGACACCCCCAGCCCACTGAAGTTTTGCATTGTTTAAGGCTTCATGGTGGAGGTGCATTCTGAGGAAAGAAATGTCTTTAGGTAGTTTCATTCTTGTGAGAACATAGACATGAACTAAAGTGGCTCCATCACTAAGGGATGTGATCTTATTGGGCCACCTTCCTATATAGCTCTGTGTTGAAACAGCAGCAGCAGCACCTGATTACACGTGATAGAGTGTCCTTCCTGTCCCTGGCCCCAGTTACCCAAGCTTGTCTTTGAGAGACTTACCAGGTCTTGTGCGTATGTGTGTTGTTCTTCCAGATACTTCCACCAGTATAACCAGCAATGGTTATCAGTCCTTCTCGCCCCACAAGAACACCCTACATTTTACTTCTCATAATCTCCATCAGTCATGGTTACATGTTTCTGGCATCCTGAATCCAGGCTCTATGTTTCTGTCCCTGTACCTATCTCTTTTAATATCGTTTTCTTGTCACAGTTGGATGCATATGTCAACTTGACAATTGAAGGCTCACACTCTGGGCACATTTGTAAAGAATCAGTAAAAATTGAGTTAGGCCCTGAGCAAGCCTGCAGAAGATTGTCTAATTGATAGGGAAGGCCCAGAACATGGTGAACTAGTCCTTGGGCAGGTAGATAATATGGAGGGAGTTAGTTAAGGAATTCTTTGATATACTTGGCCAGACATACTGATCTGACAAGTGTGGATTGTCCCTCTCTGGCTATGGATATGGTATGACCCTTGGCCCTTGGTGTTAGTATGAACTCTCTTACCAAGCTAGACAAGAAACTTCAACCAGCTGTGACTGTAACCCTTTGTTTCCATAAGCGTTTTTGGCGTAAATTTACTGGCAATATGCATCCAAACTGCAACAGTTCTAAGCCACTTTCCTTTCTCAGTATCTTCCCATCTTGTTGACTGCCCATAGTCCCAGCTAAGTAGGGTAAAATCACTGACAAATTTGCAGGAAGTCCGTGAACTCTAAGTGAAGAAGCAGAAATCCTGGTAGCCCAAAGGAGGCACAGCACAGGAGCATGGTCCTAGCCTTGCCTCCCATCAGCTGAACTGACCCTAAACAAAAACTCTGTACCTTGACTGAAAAATGACTAGAGTGAGAGACGCTTGAGCGAGCACATGCTGCTTAGGAAGCGCGAGCGTCCTTGTACAGATAAGGCGGGGAATCTGACCTTGAGAGCACATGATGTTTCAGGACAGAATACAGTGACACCTCACTTTCAAGTGGATGTTCTTAGTTCAAGGTGGCCTGCCCCTTAAGAGCTAAGGCTGGGCACACAGACTGATACCAAGGATCACACAGTTCCTTTGCTCCGGACATCTTCCTCCCCGTTCACTTGCCAGCTCTTGCTCTCCCTGAACATGTCACCAGAAATATCCTTTTTCCTACCTCTGTAATAAACCCTGATTCCTTCCATGTGCTTTCACTGTGTACTGCCCTGTGTACTTCAGCCTGGGTATAGAGGATGGATGGCTAGTGGTTCATTGGGAATGAGCTGTTTACTGTTTATTTCCTCTTTTGGAAGGCCTTTGCCAGTCATTGATTTCCAGTTATTGGCCACTGCTCTGGACCCGGCCCTGGTTGTTTGATGCTTAGAGACAAGATAGTGGGTAAAACAGCCAGACCCATCTGTCTGCAGACAGTAACAGCCCAGTGAACAGAGAGCTGGAATGGGGGAGACGTGGGCAGAATGGGGGCTGTGGATATTGAGAGAAGTACATTCCTGCTGACATTAGAGAGGGCTTCTGGGAGGAGGAAATGTGTTGGCCGAAGTCTAAAGGGGAGAGCTAGCTAGAAGAGGGTGCAGTCTGTGGCATTCGTGCTGTATTCTCAGGCCATCTGCCCCTTCCTTAGCATGCATCTCAATCAGTCAGCCTGCACACTGCCTGACCACTCTTCAGTGTGCCAGACTCAGCACTGGTCATGGAGGATTCATTTTTCAACCATGTGGTCCTGGATTCAATCTGTTGTGTATGCACAGAAAGGAGGGGAGAACTAAACAATTTGTGGAAGGAAAGATCTAGTTGGGGAGAGATGGTTTTGAGACTGGGACCCAGTCTAGAGCATGATGATAGCAAAGGTGATTTCAGGCTTGAGAATATCACATACAAAGACCCTGAGGTCATGTAGAATTAGTTTGGAAATCTGGAAAGCCCAAACGTGGAAGCATCATGCATGAATGGAACTTTGACAACAGAAGGTACAGGATGTGGGCCAGGCAAGGTCCCGGAGGTCTTTGGGCATTGGCAGCACATCCAGCATTAGACCTTTTCACATTGTGGGGTTGGGCAAAAGAGGGGGGCAAGTGAGAAGTGGGGGCTGTGGGTCCTGGCATATGAATACTGTTCCAGAAGAGGTCATTGTCTTCCACACTGCCACATTCAGGGTCTGTAATAGGAAATGCCTGTTGGGCATCTGCAAAGATGCTCATGCTGTGTGTGAGAGAAAAGCCAATTAAAATCATGCCGAGATAATGTTTTCCCTTCCCAGAAGGGCAAAGGCAGAAGGCCGAAGCAGGCACTGGGGGCAGTGGTATGGGAAGAAGTGACTTGTCCAGTCAGGATCTCTCTGACTGGTCTAGAACGCACTACAGGGCTCAAGCCGGCCTTGAATTTGTTGTGATGCCCTTCTGCTTTCTGAGTGCTGGCATTACAGGCATGTATCAACACTTTCTGTAGAAGGGGACAGGGGCACTCTCTCTCTGCCTGACCTATTCCTAACCTTCTTGCCCAGCAGTTCCACTCCTGAAGATTTTTGTCTACAGATGTTCCCAAATATGAGAGATGACAATGTCCAAAGGTATTTTTTATAGTGTACTTGCCAGGTAGGACATGGTAGCTATCTTACTTGGCCCTTGGTGGGGTGCAGAGTGACTGGGTTCAGTTTGTCTCTACACTACACAGCTGTGTGCTACTGTAAGGACCTGATAGCATGGCCCACCACTGGTACAGTATGCCACCAAGTGTGAAAATGGAAAGAAAGAGGGGCACCATTTCTTCCTGGTTCTCAGCCAGAGAAGTTTTATTGATAAGGGGAGGGAAGTGCGATTGAGGCCCGCGCAAGCCCTGGCCTGTCAGTGGCCAGGGACTGCTATCTGCCTCAGAAAGCAAGTGGAGGGTTTGTCTTCTGGGAAGACAACATCGTCTTCTCCTCTGGAAAAGCCTCCCACACCGTTGGCTTGTCATTTGCCAGGAATAGAAGGGTGGAGACGGAGGCCACAGAGTCTGGGTTTTCAGTTGTGGTTCTGAGAGAAGACAGGGATTTTAACCAGAACATTCATAGGCGATGTGGTTACCCCAAAACTCAGCTCTGCCAACTCAGTTTGTTTTCTGCTTTTTTTTTTTTTTTTTTTTTTTTTTGACATCAGAATCTCTCTGACTAGTTGAGAACGTGTTACATGGCTCAAGCTGCCCTTGAATTTGCTATGATGCCCTTCTGCTTTCTCAGTGCTGGCATTGCAGGCATGTATCAACACTTTCTGTAGAAGTAGATTCCTTATGCTAAAAGAAAAAGTAATTACCCCTTCAAAAATGGAGAGGGTAGAAATTTTGTTAAGATACTAATTCTGTTCCTCCTCAGAGCACTCTGGAATCTCATTAGATTCATTTAGGTTTCTATTCTAGGCTCTATATTTTTAGCTAAATGTGTGTATAAGATACGCACATAAATGGTTGGGAGTATAGCTTAGTGGTGGAACACTTGCCTAGAATCCACCAGTGAGAGATTGGGAATGGGACTCAGTAGTAAGATACTTGCCTGGCATATGTGAGGCTCTGAGTTTCATTCCCAGCACTGCCAAAAAGAATGAAAAAAAAATATATATATATATTTGTGTGTATGTATCATATATATAAGTTGATAAGCTGTGTAAGCCAAAAGAGTCCTTTCTGAACACTGTCTAAATGTTCTTCCTCCTCTTCCTCCTCCTCCTCCTCCTCCCTTTCTGTCCAGACTTTATTTTTCTTCATAGTGCTTATCACCATTGCATCATGCTTGTTTACTTTTCGCACCATCCCCCTGAGAATGCAAGCTCCAGGAGAGTGGGCTTGTATGTTCTGTTCTCATCTTCCCAACATCTGGCCAGTAGCAGTTGTTTAATAAGCATTTGGTGGCTGAATGCAAACAGGCCTGCCTGGGAACCATATCTCTTATTAGGGAGGTAGGCTCTTTTCCCTCCTCACAGGGACTCTAAGGAACCTTGGGAAACTGAAGAACCACTGCTCTTGCAGCAGGGGAAGAGTCAAGAAATCCTTACAAATGACTGCCTTTTTTTACTATTACGGTTCTCCCTTTACCCACAGCTGCTTTTCAGAATCTGCTGCTTTTGAGAGATTGGGTTCAGGCTCAGTCTTTTGTGCTGAGCCCTCCCTATCTGCCTGAGACGCCTGCAACCAATTCCTCCAGCAGTCTCTCTCCCTTTGGCCCAGAAGGCATTTGTTCTGGACAGCCATTCCCTGGAGAATAGGTAGAGTGTCTTACAGTTTCTATACATGTAAAAATATATCTTGGCTTACACAGCTTGCTGCTTTTTTCACTTATTACAGAAGCAAAGGCTGTCTGAAAATGTATCTAAGTTTTCCTAAGAGCTGCAAGAGTGTTCGCTTAATACATGTTCTTAGTGTCTTGTGGGTACTCAGCTGAGCCAGGGTCCTCAGATACTGTTTTGGACAGAACCCATAGAAGTTACCTTCATACAAGTTCAGTAGATGGTAATAAGCAGCTACAGCAGTAAGTAGTCTGCAAGAAATAGGGTAAAGTAGGAGCCACCTAAGCTCGAATGCCTCCCAGCGGAGGGGCCAGTCATAGGAAGATGGAACTGGCAGGAAGGCAGCTTTGAGAATAGGGGGAAATGTGCATAGACCCTAGGACAGTAATTAACTTGGATGAGAAGAACACTTAGGGTGGTGAGGTTGGGGGTGTCAGAGAAGCTTCAGCCTACTAGACTCAAGCCATCCTCCCATCTCATCCCTCTGAGAGGCTGGGACTACAAGACCTGTCCCATTGTGCCCAGTGGAGGTGTTGAGGAACGTTACATGAAGAAGGCACCTAATGTGATTCTTCTTTGATCTGCTTTCTGGCTGTCTGCAGAGCAGGATCTAGGAAGCAGTGAGCTTGAGACCAGCTCAGGTGGTCATGCGGGATACAGGCAGGTGACGGTGGTCGATTAAATGTGGCTCCTGAGTCACAGGAAGATGCTGGCCGTGTGGACATTCTTATCTTCTCCCATCCCCCACCTTTCCCAGAGCTGTTTTCACACCAAGGCCAAGCCCCCTTTTCATCCCACGTCCCTGTTTCTAGCTACTGTGGCAGAGTTCAGGTCAGCATTGGTTTCCCAAGGCTTCAAGCGAAAGCAAGCTAGGCCTTTGGCTCTGGGCCACACTGTAGGAGACTGAACGCTGAAACTTTCTGAGTGAGTGAGAAGGCCTTTGGCGTGAGTTGATTCTCCCCCACACTTTGTCCCTCTTCCTCTGGCTCTCTGGCCTTATTCTTGAGCGTGTTCATCCCACAGACAGTGCTGTTGCAGGCCTCTCTTGCCCTTTCTGAGGGCTTTGAGCATTTGAGGGACTCGAGCAGACCAACCATCAGACCAGCAGCTCAGTCAGGGTGAGTTTGAAGTAGCCCACATGGAGAGAGACAGACTCCTAGGCTCTTCATACATACAGTCCTCAGACCCCGAAGGCCTGGGATCTACCCCCACCCCCTCTGCTAGGATGTGCTGTGTAGGCTATTGCTCCAAATTAGCACCACTGGGAGTTCACTGCCTACTTTCCCCATGGACTGAAGGATTATGATTCAAAAGAAAGTAAAACATGGCTTCAGTTCATACCAACTTCAGAGAAGGGAGGGAGACAAATAAAAAAAGGAACAGTTTTGAGGAGGAAATACACAGGTCATCAATGAGCTCAGTATGCTGCTCTTGCTGGAGGATGTATGAATCATTGTGACTTTTTTAGAAGATGGTCTGGAGGGAAACCCCTTCTTCCTTATTTCTTTGAGTGAGCAGACCATGCATGTGATAGAACATTCAAGCTTCCTTCCCTGTTCCCTGCCACCCTGCTCTCTCTGCAGTAGATCCTGTTTTCGGGTGTTCTAGAGAGAGACAACAAAAGGGCAAGCTCTTCGACCTGACTTGGAAATTAGCCAATGATGTAATGACGTCCAGCGAAAGTCTTTGACCAAGCACAGCCACTCCTGGCACTCTGCACAGGAAACACTGCGCCCTCTGTGAAGGCACATTTATTGTAGCATCGTCCACAGTGGCAAAACAAACAATTCAAGCCTGGAAACAAAGCAGATGTCTGCTATGTGGGAGTGATTAAACTGTGGCACATCTGCAGCTGCTCAGGAAGGGGTGAGAGAGTGCCTCGTTAGTTCATCCGGTGGTGCTTCTCCATGTTGTCAAGCAGAAGGCAAGAGCCCAGAAAATAAGGATGGAATATGATAGATGACAGGAGATAAGACATTGTCATTTCTGAAAATTTTTCTTATGAGAGAGAGAGGGAGAGAGAGAGAGAATGCATGCTATTATTCCATTAGCTCACTTTCACAAAGTTGCTATCATTTTGTTTGACAGCCTGTTTAGTCTGACTTTCTGGGGGACCTGACAGTGTCCTCAGCTATAAGCAAACAAATGTACCTGCCTGTCAATGCGAGAGGCTCATGGGTGGGAATCCTTGGCAGTAGTGTTGGTGTTGACTGCTCACCTGACCTCTGTTGGGTAAAGAAAAGCTGATGTTCCCTTGTCCCAGAGGCCATGATAAGAGGTTGCTTCTCCCAGGTTTCGACAAGCAGTCTGATCTCTTTTGACTGTACCTCCTGCCCATGGACTAGGCATGCATTTGCTCTCCCTGCAGCCACTTCCTACCTCCCACTCCTGCAGTTTGCTCAGAAGCAGGAGCGTGCATTTCTGGCCTCTAAGAGAAGGAAGCACCAGTTGTTCCTGAGTGGCTGATTTGCCTAGGGAATTAAAAAATTTTATTTTATTTTTTCATTTATTCAATTGTGCGTGCGTGCGTGCGTGCGTGCATGTGTGTGTGTGTATGTGTAGAACCATGGGCGAATTCCGGAACCGCGGTCAGGGACCGCCTCTACCCCGGGATTCACAGGCTCCGCCCTACCAGGACCAAAAACACAGGCCGCCCCTGCTTCCGCCCGGCGTCTATACATGGGGTCTAGGATCCGAATTCAGGACCTTCCACCTGCAAGGCAGAGACTTAACCCCTGGGCCACCTCCCAGCCCCGGGAATTAAAAACATTTTAACTTAAATTATTGATAGGAAATTTACCTTTTGCCTCTGTATTATCCCATACCATTTTTTTTTGTTGTTGTAACTGTGTGGAATCACTATATGACACACTTAATAGTACCTAATAGGAACCCGTGTGTCTGTTTCAATAGTGGGAATGCTTGCTGCACAATGTTTTTATTCCCCATCTTGGTGTGTGTAGGTTCTGCCAACAGTCATTGTCTTGCTGAAAGCAAAAGAATGGTGGGTTGCCCTGACCTCTTTCTGCGTTACCTACCACTCAGCATATCTAGATGGCTAATTGAGTGTGGCCAGTAAGGAAGGATGTAATAAGGTTTCTGTGTCTTTGTATTGCCTTTGATACTGTTTTCTATGTTACATGCAAGTTCTGGCTCTGATAGAGGCACCTCTCCATGTTGACAGTATCCCTGTCTGCTCTGTTGCAGATGTGGCTTACCCTCCCCTTCTTGGGTCTACTGCTGCTGATTACCATATGTTGCTGGTACATGGGAGTGCTACACTTCTGGGCATCACAAGTACTGTATGAGAAGTCAGCAGGCAACAGAGGAGGCATGACATGTATTTCCCCTGCAGCATGCTCTGCAGGGACATGGAAGACCCTGCAGGGAAAGCTCCATTTACTGAGTCGAAGCAGGTCAAGGAGCCCAACAAAGGAAGTTTGGCCCTTGAATTTCACCTAAAAAGACAAGTTCAGGTCTTCCTTATGGATCAGTGATAGGGAACTTGCTGAACACATGCAAAGACAGGGTTCCACACCCAGCACATACTGAAGAAATTTTTGTTTTCAAGAATAAAATTAGTAAAAATTTTGAGACAATGACAGCATTAAGCTAAGCGAAGGGCCCTGTGTGGGTGCTTGGGTCTCAGACCCATGAAGCCAGATCTGTACGTGTTTGTCACCGGAGGATAATAGTCAGTTTAAAATAGGATTTTGTTATCACAGAAATGGCTAACTTAAGGTAGCCATTTAACACTAAGAATTAAGGGGCAACGAGATGCAAGTAAAGAAAGGCACTTGTGCACAAACCTGGCTACCTGAGTACTTCTTAGAACCCCCATGATGAAAGGAAAGATCTGACTTCTGAAAGTAATCCTCCGATCTGACATGCATGTCCACGTATACCAGCCTCCCCACCCCCAAGTAAATAAGTAAACTTTTTTTTAAAAAAAGATATATTTAGAGCCATATACATTTTCAGGTATGTTCCTACGTGGATGGGACCCAGGGTATCATGCATACTAAGCAGGTGTTCGCAGCCCCTCACTGCTGGATTCTAGGCAAGTGCTCTACCACTGAGCCATGCCCCCAGCCCTGACTTTGTTCTAATCAGTCACTGTCTTTGGTTTGTGCCTGTTTTTGTTCCATACACTGGTATATAGAAGTACGTTTTTAGCAGATGATACAGCTAACTCTTCATGTGTTCAAACCAGAAACCTGTGTATATTTGCATGCATATATGTGTATAATACTGAGAATTAATATATTTATCAAAAATACCAAAAAAAAAAAAAAGAAAGTGCTTTACAGAAAAAGGTGAGACTTTATGAAGGTTATTCTGAAATCCCCCTTTTCTCTTTCTTGTACCCTTTAGCCAGTCCGCCAGCAAGGCACATTTGGACCTGAAGTTGATTCAGCTTCTTTTCTTCATCCCACTGCCCTCAGTCTGGGCTTAGCAGTGGCACTCAGTGCATCTCCCTGTATTTTTTGAACCATAGCAACCTCAGTGCAATAGCCAGGGGACTTCTCAGACATGGAAATCAGAACACCTCAGCCCCCTGCCTCTCTCAGACTTCCAGTACAAAGCAAATGGCTGACCATGGCCCACACAGCCCCACGACTTCTGCTGTGGCTCCCTCCCACAGGCTGTTTTTTTTGGGGGGGGTTCTGAACAGACTCCTGTGTCTTCCTCATCTCATGAAATACTCTCAGTTTTGTTTTTTGTTTTTTTCCATTAGCGACTTTATGGCCAACCCAGTAATCTAGTTTGGATAACTCTTCAGGTATTTTTTTGAGGTATAATTTACATACTACAAAACCTACCATTTAAGAATGTACATTCCAGGCTGGAGAGATGGCTCAGAGATTAAGCCTCTGCCTGGAAATCAGAAGGTCCTGAGTTCAGATTCTGGATCCCACATATAAATGCCAGGTGGAAATGGCAGTGGCCTGCACTTCCAGCTTAGAAGGTGGAACCTGGGAAACTCCAGAGCAAAGCAAGAGGAGGTAGCACAATCCAGGGTGATTCCCAAAAGTCACCCTTCATCCTTCACAGGCACACACAGTGTCCTTTGATTCACACACACATAAACACACATGCAAAAAATAAAAAAATGTACAGTCCAAGCTGAGATCAGTGGTATAGGCCTGTGAGTTCCAGGTGTTTGAGATGCTGAGACAGGGGGATCACAAGTTCAAATATGGGCCACATAGCAAATTCAAGGCAACCTAAGCAACTTAGAAAAACCCTGTCTCAAAATAAAAAGTTGGGGAAGAGGGGGATATAACTCAGTGGTACGATGCTTGTTTAGCATTCATGAAGACTTGGGTTCAGTTCCTGATACCACTCCCACTTCCAAAAGAGTGTATTGTCAATGATTTTTTTTAAGTCTTTTCCCAGGCTGTACAACCACTACCAATATAATTCCAGAACATTTCAGTGTCTCAAAAGGTTTTATACCTATTATCAGTGACCAACCAATTTTTCATAAGCTATAAATTTACCACCCAATGGATTTGTCTAGTCTAGACTTTTGCACAGATGAAATCATATAATGCACAGCCATCTGTGATGGGCTCCTTTCACTTCATGTCATGTTTTTAAGACTCATCTGTTGTTATACATGAATCAGCCTGTCATGCCTTCAAATGGTTGAATAATATTACGTATTATGGATGTGTACTTTGTTTTGTTTAATCCTTGTTCAGTTAATGGACATTCTTTTCTTATAGTTTTCTTCTCCTTTTTTAATTCTGACCTTAAGTGCATGCTTGTTTGTCTTTATGGTAGGTGTCTGTTTATTTTCTGCTCCTTATTTGGTGCTACCATAGGCTTTGGAAGGATGTATTTGTATGCCTTTTTTGTCTAACACACCATGTCTGATGTAGGGCAGTGCTCAGGACTTGATTAATGGACAACTGTCAATGTACCTCATTTAGTTCTTGTGTCACCACCTCATAAGGCAAATGGTTGTGACCACATTCTGAGGCAAACACTGAGGAATATTGTTTGCAGCTTTCTCCCTGGTGTCATGGGAAGAATTCTTTAAATGATGGTAGGTGCCAGCTGGATTTCTCTGGCTGCTCATCTGGTGTCATCTAAATTTGACAAATCAAGAATGGGCAGAGTGACACACACCTGCAACCCAACACTCAGGAGCCAGAGGCAGGAGAATTACCACAAGCTTGAGACCATCTTAATCACATGGTGACTTTGTCTCCATACAAATGCCAGACTGCTTATAGCAAACATCATAAGAAATAATGGTGTAAACAGAACCGTTTCTCTGACAAGTAAAATGTCCAGGGGCAGCATGGCCGCTTGACAGTCATCAAATACGAGGTTTGAATCCTTCTGTTCATCATCTTTGGCACAAGGCTTTTCCCCTTAGGGTGGGCTTCAGGGAGGAATTTTCCTCAAACTCTAAATTTTTTTTTTTTATTCAATTGTGGGTGTGTGCGTATGTATGTGCGCGCGCGCATGTGTGCGTGCATGCGTGTGTGTGTGTGTGTGTGTGTGTGTGTGTGTGTGTGTGTGTGTAGAACCACGGACAAATTCGGGAACCACCATGGACGCCTCCACCTCCTTCTGCCCAGGGATTCACAGGCTCCGCCCTACCAGGACCAGAAGCGCAGGCCGCCCCCGCTTCCGCCTGGCTTCTATACGTGGGATCTGGGATCCGAACTCAGGACCTTCTGCCTGCAAGGCAGAGGCTTAACCCCTGAGCCACCTCTCCAGCCCCTTTCCTCAAACTCTTAGCTGAGGGTAGGAGATGTAGTCTTGGAAGGAAGACAAGAATGGCTGCTGGGTGGGCAATTGACAGCTGTTAGATCCATCACCTGCACCCTGAGCCACGGCAGCAGCTTCTGTCATTGGCCTAGGCCATGGTCTTCTGTGTGCCTGGTTGAGCAGAGGGTGGAATTTTTGAGTTTCATGGTGTTCCACCACATCACCACCAAGCAATGGGAATAATAAGTAGGCTCACATTTATTAAGCCCTTTCTGCACGATAGATCCTGCTGCAAACAGTTGCTACAGAGTTGTTTCTCTTAGTTCTCCCAGTACCCTTGTTGCCACCACTATATAGATGAAGAAGCATAGAGATTTGGTAATGAGACGATTCTCACTAGTGATTATTTTCCCCTTATTATTCCCTTTCACTATATTATGAATAAGAGGATTAAAAACGCCTGACCTATTTTGGTGCCCTGACCACTGTCCTAACTTGTACCTGATTAGCTGGGGCCTGGAGAGTGCTTTGTGAAAATGCACCCAGTGGTGGAAACCACACTGACAAGCTGTTTTCATGGGAGTGCAGAAAGGGGCTTAACTTCTGGCATATCCAGCAAATGACTAGTGACAGAACGGATCACCAAGCTCTGTATGATCTCGCAGAGTGCAGGGCAGTATACCAGTGGGCTGGGCTGGGCCTTAAAAATTCCCTTCACCCTGAGGGTTCTCGAAGACTGGGACAGACAGAAGCTGGTTCTAGTTCAGGTCCTTTGAGAATTAGTTCAGGTACCATGTCATGTCTTTCATGAGGCCTCTGACTGGCTGTGCTTGCAAGGAAACTTTGACTTCTAGCGTCCTTCTCTTAAGAGACACCTTCCAGTCCCCGCCTCTGGCTCTGGGCAAGCTGTGTTCATAGAGCAACGTGAGGCTTCTGGAGCCTGGCTGGCTGTCAGGTGTCTCAGCTAGGGATGCATTCGCCTGTGAGTTTCCCACACATCGATGGTGTTGTCGCTTTAGCCCACCGATGGTCAGCCCTATCACATCAGGTCACCGCCAACATGGTTCTCTTGCCTCCCTATGGCCACCTTGGTGCTCTACTCTCCCTGTGTACCCACCTTGGACAGGAAGCCAGGGATCCCAGAGGATTTAGCTGTCTCTTTTGGAGACAAAAGGAGGCCATCTCAAACCCCGTATCATATCAACAGTCCAGCTGGGAAGAGATAGCGTGGACAAAGGACGATGGGGATGAGCCTGTCCTTTCTGTGAGTACAGCACACACTTTCCAGAATCCCTGTGCAAGAAGCCATAACCTGAGATGTGCGGTAGTACCCTCTAACCCCCAGACTCAGGAGGTTGAGTTAGGAGGAGGATCATGTGTTGCACACCATCCTGAACTACATGATGCTCCCCTCCGCCCCCAGTCTCAAAAAGCAAGCAAACAAAAAAGAGGGATCCTAGAACTTCCATGAGTTATTCAGGGGTGAAATGCATCAGTAGTCAGGAGTTGAAAACTTTCCATATAGCCAGAGACCCTGGGACAGCAGTCAGTGGGAGGGCAGAGCATGTCTCCAAGTCCTTTGTCTTTACTACAAGTCTCTGAGCTGGCAGCAGTGACCCAGACCATAAAATCCAGTGCTCAAGAGGCGAGAGAGAGAGAGAGAGAGAGAGAGACAGAGACAGAGACAGAGAGACAGAGACAGAGAGAGGGAGAGAGAGATTGACAAATTCCTTTCCAAAAAAAACATTTGTTCCAGCTTTGCTGCCACCCACAGTGACTGAGAGTTCCCCCATTCAAACCCTCGCACAGTTGGTGGTATCAGACTCTGACATTTTGGCCAATCTGCTGTGTATGAATTGGTCACACAGTATTTTCTCAGAGCAGCTTCTCTGCAGAGGTCTGTGAGTCCTGAAAACTACCTGGGCTGGGCTGCAGGCAGGAAGTCCCTTGGCAGAGTGGCTCTTGTAACTCTACATCCTGAGTCCCATCCCATGTATTTGAACCTTAAGAGGCAAATCAGTCAGGAGCACAGGGGGTGAAGGGTGAGGTCCTCAAAGCCAGTGACCCAGCCACCACCGTCACGCAGTTGGCATCTGTCAACGAAAGAGCTCACTAACCTGTTCGGGTGGGTTATTAATAGAATATAGGTCAGAAGAGAAAACATGATTAATTGCACTGTGATCACAGCTGCTTTGAGGGCCTCGCTTTTCCCAAGGCTGCGTCCTTCCTTCCATTATCAGCTCTTTGTTGGAATGTGGGCAGAGGCAGTTGAATGAACAAGTCTTTTCCTAAATTGCCATATTGAAGACAGGATGGAGCTGGGTGTGGGGAGGATCATCTCTAAAGCCCTTGATGGCCAGATGAGAAGCTGTGGTTCTGCTCACATGAGGAGTGTGCTTTTCCTTCACCCAGTCTCTGATGCCCAGACAGCCTCGTACCTGCCTGAGAGTGGGTGTCTGTGGCCAGCTGAACATGGTGGCACAAGCACTCATCAAGAATAATCCTGCCTAGAAACACAAGACAGCCCCCTCCCATCTCTGGCTTGAGCCTAGCAGACTAGTGAGCCTGTCTAAGCAGCAGTAGCACTCACAATCTTTGACCAGTTGGATTAAGTATCTCTTCTTTCCCAAGGAGGACTTGCTAACAGGGAATTGTTTTAATTTGCAGTTCTGTGACAAAATACCTGAGGCAATCAAATTAGAAAGAGCAAAGACTTACTTTTGTAGACTCAGAGGTTTCATTGCATGGTTGCTTGGCCTATTTGGAGCCTATGATGTAATTCATCATAGTGAGATGATACGGTGTAGGAAACTGCTTACCTCCTGGCCAAGAAGAAGCAAGGAAAAGACACACACACCTGTCACTCTAGCTGGTGAGGTGGGGACCTGAGTCCTGCTCACTGCCTCCACTTTACCTCTGAGATTCCCTAAGGGACTCCCCCTCTCTCCACTATAGGAAACCCTTAAGTGTCCCCCAGCTGACTCTGGACCCCCAGACAAGCCTATATCAGACCTCGGTCTCTTTACCCATCAAGTAGACAAGTCAGGCTAGGTCAGAGTGCCCTGCCAGGTTCTTGAGGATGTGGACTTCAGAGATCTTGGACTTCTTTGAGATGTTTGACACTTTATGCTACCCCTCTCCCCCACATCTATGACACAGATGTGGCATAGCTTCTTCAGAAGGTCACTTTTCAATCCTTGAGGACTCTCCCTATTTTGTAGTTTCTATTTGGACAGTTTCCCCAGCCAGAACTGCAGAAGAAAGTTAAAGGTTTGAGGATTCAGATCTCAGAACTGGCCTCTGAGGCCACCACTCAGGCATTTTTACCAAGAATTTGCTGTTCCCTCCACCCCCCCAATTGGCAGATAAATCCTAGGCAGTCCCCAACTGCCATGATGCCTCAACCCCTAGTGGCCCCAACAAAATTCCCAGGGCTACCTGCACCACAGAGAACCAATTCCTGTGGCCGATGGAGGAAGCTTTTTATTTAAGGGTCTCTGCCAGGATGCGGACCACCTCCTACCCTTTACTCCCTGTCTCCCCCCTCCCCCCCAGGATTCCATCCTTGGTATAGCCTGTGGAAAGTGAGGTGCTTGCCTGTGAGTGTAATGGATGTGATAGACGAGCCACAGCCAAGGGCATGCAGGGGTTGCTAAGCACCTTCAATGGTTTCCTCCCTATCCCAAGTCGTCTCGAAGCTCTAGGATCTTGGCTCTGACCTAGCCCTTCTTCACTTCTGTTCCCAGGGCTCCCTGTTTTCCTCTCTCCTGTGTGAAGGACCACAGGCAGATGGGCTTCTCCTGCACCAGAATAAGGAGCCGTCACAGATCGCTGCTGATGCCCTCCAGGAACCATATGCAGCTAGGAACAGTGGGGGGCCGAGGCAGGAGGATCCTGAATTCCAGGCCTGCCTGGACTAGGCAGTGATAACCTATTTAAAGGGGGAAAAAAGTGTTTTGCTATAGAGCCAGAGAAAATAATTAGAGTATCAGAAAAGCAATTTCCATTGCAACTTGAAAGGCCCTATTTGAATTTCACATGAGCTTTATTGTGGGGGCTTCCTGACCATCCCAGAAACTGGTTAATAGGAAATCGGATAACCATAAAGGAAACCATTCTAAGTGTTTCTGGTTCTTTTGCACCGTGGAACATCTTGAAAGTCAAAATCGTTAGGGCCTCCTCATTAGCCAGCCAAGGATCAGCAGCTGCCCAAGGGGCTACTTCTGAGCGGTTCTGAAGTGTGCATTTTCCTGTATTGCTGTTTCTATGTATAGTGACTGTTTCTAATTTTATTTTGTACTTCCCTAAATGGCCTGGTAGTGAGCTCTGGGAATCAGTAAGAACAGCAGTGGCCTCTGCCCTTCTCTGTTCGGATGGGAGCCATTTGGTTGTGTGAACAAACAGAAATGCAGGCCATCTGGCTTCACTGTGTATGAGAGGAAATGTGTGGAAAATGCTCTGGAGAATGCAACAATGGCTTCAGGGATGGTGGGATCCAGGGCTTCCAGTGAGGTTGCGCAGATACCGTCTCCTCCTCTTCTGTATTCAGGGGCAGGAGGCCAAGGAGCCACAGGGACAGTCAACGATCCCTTTTCCTGTAGTCCCATCACCTGTCATGGAGCTGATACTTGTTCAGCTCACCTGGCTTCCAGATCAGCCCCACCTCCACCCCAGCCCACAAGTGCTAATGTTTACTCCGGGATTCCATGGACTGAGTCAGAAGGGTGAGGCTCTAGGGACAGAAGGGCTAAGGGAGGGAAGTGGGACTCAGGACCCCTTCTAAGAGTTTTCCTTCTGAGCCACGCCTTCAGCTCCTCACTGGTGGAATTTAGGCAAGTGCTCTTCTACTAAGTCATTCCCCCAGCTCCTTACTGGTAGGTTATAGACAAGTACCCTACCACTGAGTCACACGTTTAACCCCTCACTGGTGAATTCTAAGCAAGCATTCTGCCACTGAGCCATGGCCCCAGCCTTAGTTTTTAATCTTGGA
This sequence comes from Typhlomys cinereus, assembly GCA_023101885.1. Classification (NCBI taxonomy): domain Eukaryota; kingdom Metazoa; phylum Chordata; class Mammalia; order Rodentia; family Platacanthomyidae; genus Typhlomys; species Typhlomys cinereus. The sequence goes on along the minus strand of JALPQD010000299.1, from coordinate 2,886,274 downwards.
TTTATGAATCCTTGAAAGGTAAACATATAAACAGTCATGAAGTTGATTGGAGAAAGAAATACTATGCCTCCATAACAACTAATCAAAATTTAGCATTTCTTTTTTCTAATGAATGAGGACAACAAACATCAATTATGTCAGCAATAGCTGTGATTTTGCCAAATGCCATTTATGCTCATCTACTTTTTTTTTTCCCCCGAGATAGAGTCTCACTGTATAGAGGCCAGGCTGGTCTAAAACTAACTTTGTACACTTGTCTGGCCTTAGACTCATGTACCACCACTCAGCAACTCGCTCATCTACTTCAAACCCAACCCTAGATTTTATGATTAAAGCATTGATCAAGAAGCGCAGATGTGGGTCAGGGAGATGACTCAATGGGTAACGGCCCTTGAAATCTGGCAATGTGAGTTCAGTTCCCACATATCACATAAAGGTGGAAGGAGAGAACCAATTCTACAGGTTGTTCTCTGATACCCATACTCATGCCATGATATGAGGGCTCAAATGCACACAATAATTAAAAACAAATTAGAAAAGAATCATGAAAATGTCTGGGTGTGGTGGTACACATCTGTAACCCTAGCACTTAGAAAGCTGAGGCAGGAGGTCATGAGTGTAAGGATAGTTTGGGCTACAAAGTGAGACTTTGTCCTAAAAAGCAAAAAAAAAAAAAAAAAAAAAAAAAGAGAGAGAGAGAGAGAGAGAGGGAAGGAAGGAAGAGGCAGTTGATTTGCTCTATTTATTTCTGTTACTTAATATTATTGGGTGCCTATGTAGTCTTGCATATTTGTCCAGTGTGGACCAGCTGTAGATTGTCCTTTCAGATCTTGTGACTTTCTAATTCAGGGTCAGCACATGAAACACACACTGTGACTTCTTAGCCTGAAGATAATCATCTTTACTGTACTCATTCAAATGCATAGGACCATACCAAATAACCTGGGCACATAAACTTACAAGGCAGGGAAGTCCTGCGCTTGTCATTCCTCCACACCCAGCTCTTTGAAAGAAATGTTCCTAAAAAGGTCCCACGCATGTCCCTTGCTTTCCACCCCATGTCCTTGCTCAGCTTACACCAGCCAGTCAGGAAGTGGCCTGAAAGCTGTTTCCCAGTATTTATTTACCTTCCCTATCCAGGTGTCCTTCCTCTTTCCATGGAAGCTCTGCAGCCTGCTGTGTCAAATAGCAGCCCTGTCTATCTTCTCACCTTCGTCTTCATCTGACACTGACACACACACCTCATACCCCTCGACATGTATTATGTGCTTGTTCAGGGTCCTCCTCCTCCACCACAATGTCTATTCTCCAAGGACAGTGACTGTCCTGTTATTGATATGTTCTCACTGTTTACTGAGGAGATGACCAGTGGATGTTACAGCAGGAAGGCTCCAGATGGCCCGAGATATGACTTTTTTCTTTTCCTTCTGCATAGATGTACCGCTTTTGACCTTGGTTCTCGTGGGATCCTCTACTAGTTTCCAGAACATACTGAGGGTGAGTACTGTGGTTGTTGGCTGAAATTTCACAGCTGATACACACATCTTTTTATTATTTAAATTATACAAAGAGTATCAGAAGGGACCCACAAAATGGCTCAGTGGGTCAAGATTACCTGCATACAAACCTGGTGACCTTAGTTCCATCCCTGGAGCCCATGTATTGGAAGCAGAGAAGCAGTTTCCAAAAGTTGTCCTCAGACCTCCACAAGTGTGCCGTAGCACACATGTCCCTATCCCCTCAAATAAATAAAGCATTTAAAGAGTATCAGAGAAAACAAATGATGGCTTCCTTCACTGCCCCCTTCACCCACAGCCTTAGAGGTAAGCACCGTGGTCATCCAGCAGCATCCTGCCACCCCTCTTCCCACTCTGGAGCACTCCTCTCTTGCATGTGCATACCTCATACTTTGGCTTGCTGGCTAAGAAAAAGCTATGCTATTCAGCTGCTCCAGAACATGTTTTCACCGTCTCGGTGTTGGCAAGCCTTTAGAGAGCCTTGTTCTTGACCATATGATTACACTCAAGAGTTGGGGGAGTTGTTTGTTTTTTACTGTTTGAGTTTTCTTAGGGTAAATTTCACTCCTTGTCATATGGTTCCTTAAGTTCAGACAAATGGTCCTGTTGTGAAAGTGCTGCATAGTAAGGACTGCACAGCCCCATCGCCCCACCATGTGAGCATGCTGCTTTCGCTGTAGGTTAAAAACACATGTTAAGAGTTTGCACAAATGGTATATGCTGCGATATGTATATTTTAACAGGTTATATTTATGGAGTGTTGGTATTTGTTTTGTTTTGTTCTGTTTTTACTAATGAACCTCTTTCATTTCATGCCTTTATGATGGATTCCAGGCAGTAAAGTTGGTTTTAGGATACATGGCTTTCTGGTTTAGAATGAGGTGTTCTGAATGGTGATGCTAGTTTTTATTTCACAGCAGGGTGCTGAGGAGATGATGTTGTGTGGTCCTGAAGGACCAGGAGATCTTAACAGTGTGGGAATTTGGAGGGCAGAGTATTCTGGCATCCAGACTTTGGGTGCTGGGAGCAGGGCCAGCTGCCTTACAGAGATGGCTCCACTGAGCTGTGGGGCCTCAGTGAACACAGGGGACTTGTGGGGGCGGGGTAGAGTCTCCTCAGATTCCTTCTTCTTGATGAAACTCATCCGGTCCCTGGAACTTGTTTGGTTATCTCTGGGGCTGGAGATTGCTTCATTTTAACACTTTTTTTTTTTTATTGTAAAAGTGTTGTGGAGTCTTATCCTTCACCCAGCTTCCTCTAATGTTTGCATTCTGTACTACATCCAATGGCATCCTGAGCAAAACCAGGAAGTTGGCACTGTTCCAGTCTGAATTTCATCAGACTTCACCAACCAGTTTTTCCACTCGATGTCCCTTTTCTGTCCCAAGATTCTATCCAGGATCCTGTGATGCATTGGCCATTTTCAAAAAATGGTCTTTACCCCTGGAGGCAAGGGATTGACAGCCATAGTAGTGATCTTATGCTTAAGGGGAACGAGAAAGGGCTTATGGAAATGCCACTGGGTCCTTATATGTCATCGGAGAGGAGGACCCAGTGGAGAGTTAGGCTTACACAATAAAGGACTCTCTGGGAATTGGGGGGGAGGCACTGGGGGAAGGGGAGGGGGAAGAAGGGGGAGGGAGGGAACTGGTAAAAAATTTTTAAATGTATAATTAAATTTTTAATTAAAAAAAAATGGTCTTTAACACATGGACTCACTCAGTAGCCTAGGCTGGACTTTAATTTACTATGTAGCCCAGGCTGGCCTTGAACTCATGCCAGTCTCCTGCCTCAATCTCCTAAGTGCTGAGGTTAGAGGTACGTACCACAATACCTGAGTTTATCATTTGTGTGTGTGTGTGTGTGAACATGGATGTATGTGTATATATGTTTGGAGGCCAGAGGTCACCTTTGGGTGTCATTTCATCCACTTTGTTTTTGAAATGGGGTCTCTCACTGGGACACGAGGCTCAGCAATTAGGCCAAGCTGGCTGGACAGTAAGTCCCAAGCATCATCTATCTGTGCCTCCCTCCCCAGAGCTGGAATTACAAGCCATGCCTGGCTTTTTAGGTGGATGATGGGGATCAAACTCAGATCTTCATTCTTGCATGCACTATACTGACCAAGCCATCTCCCCAGCCCCTGTCAGATTATTTTAACCTCCTCCAATCTATGCCTGGTTTCCCATCTTCCTTGTCTTTCATGACCATGGTACTTGGGAAGGGGACTTCTCTGCACAGTGTCTGGATTTGGAGGTTTCTCTCAACTCAGCTGAGGTGATCTGTCACTTGGAAGAACATCACAGAAGTTATGGCCCCATGTCAGGGCATCACACTAGGGTGCATGATGTCCACACTTTAACCAGTACTGGTAGTCACCTGGCTCACTTAGCTAAGGTGACACGTGCCAGGTGCCTCCACAGTCAGGCCCCTGTTTCCTTTTCAAGTTATCGTAGACATCTTGGGGAGATCATTTAGACCCTGCCAGTATCCTGCTTCTCCTCAAACTTCCACCCACTGGTTTAGCATCTGTTGGTAGATCTGTCTCTCCTGCAACAGTTACTCCTAGGTGTCTCCATAATGTTCCTCATTCCATCCCCATTTAGTAACTAGAATTCTTCAAGGGGAAAACATGTCTTCTTGCCCTCATTTATTTCCTCATTCAGGTACTCATTTGTATCACTTGGACTTGAAGAGAGGTGTTAATCTAGCACATTTTTTTTTAATGCAAACAAAGGTCCCAGATTCCTACTGAATCTCTGGTATCACCTCACACTGCAGTGGGACAGGCCCTTGTCCCATGCAGGAAGTGGAAGGAAGGAGAGGAGGTTTCCTTTGCTCTTTTTTTTTTTTTCTTCCTTTTGGCTTTGTATTTCAGCAGCTTAATTGAGATATAGGTAACAGGAATTCAGCAATGAACAAAACAGACAGAATCCTTTTCTTCAGGCAGCTCATGTTCTCCTGCAAGATAAACCAGTGGAAGGGAAGTTGAGAGTACAGACCAAGTCTGATGGAGTTGAATAGCATAGAAATGAAGATACCAGAGGGGGAGGGGCTAGGCATGGTGATGCACACCTGTAATCTCCCTATTTGGTAGGCAGAGGCAGGAGATCACTGTAAATTCAAGGCTAGTCAGGGCTGTTTAGTGAAGTGAAGGGAATAAAAGTGAAATTTTGAGCTGCAAATGATAGCGCTTGCTTATAATCCCAGTACTTAGGAGACAGGCAGGAGGATCTTAATCTCAAGGCCATCCTGAACTATATAGAGATCTTACCTCAAAAAGGGGGGTATGGGTTGGAGTGATGGCTCATGGGTTAAGACTCTACATCACAAACAGAAGGACCTGAATTCAGATCCCAGGTCCCATGTAAAAAATGCCAGGTGGAAAGAGCCAGTGGTCTGTACTTCTCGCCCTGTTGGACAGAGCCTGGGAAATCCCAGAGGGAAGCAAAAAGGAGGTAGAAGCAATCCAGGAGGATTTCTGCAGTCACCTTTGGTCTTCCACAAGGATACACAATGCCCTCTGATACACACACACACACACAATCCACACAAGGTTTTCAGGAGAAGGTCTGGGATGTGGCTCAGTTGACCAGGTGCTTGCTGAACACGCAAGTCCTGGGTTTGGCCCCAGTACCACATAAAATCTGATGTAGTGGTATAGGTCTGTAATTCTAGCACTTGAGAATGGAAGCAGGATAATGTGCAGAAGTTCACATCATCCTTGACTACATAGGGAATTTGAGACCAGACTGGACTACATGAAATTCTGTCTAGAAACAAAATCAGTCAGGAAGCGGCAGAGCTGGGAATGAATGTAGCTTACTGACCAATCCTTTGCCCAGCGTTCACAGAATCCCTGTGTCCCATATCTAGGACCCAAAAGGGAAAAAAAAAATCAAAAAGAGGACTTGGAGTCATAAGGTGGAATGTTAAGGTGATGGGGGGGGGTCTCTCTGAAGGGACCACTGGCCAGCCAGTATGATCTCAGAGGAATCATGTCACTTCTGAACAGGGATTCTGGAACCATGGCAATTTGGAAGGTGTGTTCTCTCTCCACAGCTGTGTTCAGCTCTAGTTAGTTGGCAGCCTGTGAAAATACCACATTTTGTCAGATCTTGTGATATTTTGCCCCCATTAGAAGAGGAAAAAGAAGTTTTTGCTATTGTGTTATAATTAGATAATTTTCAGTGGTATACTTTCCAAGCTTGAAGAGTTGAGGCCAGGGATGATGGCACACACTTGTAAGCCCAGTAGACTAGATAAGAGGATCTCAAGTTGAAGTCTACCCTGAACTACATTGTGAGACCCTGTCTCAAAAAAAAAAAAAAAAAAAAAAAAAAGTGGGAATTGATTTTTGATTTACACAAATGATTTAGTTACTGACTAAGCAGATGCAGCTGGAAAGGGTAGAACTTAACCAGGATTTCATGTGCATCTTGTTGGCCCAGCTCCCATTCTTTTCCCCATAGATCAGAGGTTCTTCCGCATGGGTCCAAATAACTACTATGGCTCAAACAGTGCTATACCTGAGCCATTTGTATCATGGTGGGAACATGAGCCAGGAATACTTTCAGCTTCAAGAACAGTTCACAGTAGATTAACCAGTTAGCATTGATTTGTGTCCCACAACAAAACTGGAGGCACTAGCAAAGCCGTAGCTAGTGATCTTAGTGTAGTAGTGTCAGGGCTTAGAGCTTCTTTGTTTCTCTGGGCCTTTCCCCTCATGGTCATGAGGTCCCTGTATAGCATCAAACAGCACAAAGAGGGAAAGATCCACTCCAGTGATATGTATGTTTTGGCCCTAGGTCATTTAACCAGTCCTGCAGTCGTCGTGCCCCCCACCCCATCTTGTCCATCTCATTGGCTAGAACTGTGCCATATCGCCACCTCTCTCAAAGGCAGATGGGAAATTTCATTTAACTTTTCCATCTTTTTCAGAAGAGAAGGCCAAAGAAGTGAGGAATGGGGAGGCAGATGGCCAGCCGGATCTGACTCCATGGGAAGGAAAGGCAGTCATAATTGGCATTAATGGGAACCGACTGTGTATCAGGCCCTGCTGAAAGTACTCTCTATACATGAGCTCATTCCGTTCTTACACCCACCCTTTGAGGTCACTGCCGTCCATCCCTGTAGTAATGGCACAGGGTGGGGAAGCTGCTTCCTGAACAGCAGACTTGGGTAGGATTCCTGCAGACTGTGTCCAGAGTTCTGGCCTCAGCTGCTACCTGGCCTTGACTCATAGGAAGGCCTCAGGCTCCAAGCTGCGCTCACCAACCTCCCTCTAAATTTTTCCCTCACTAGCGCTGGCAGCTGCATAATCTCTTTTACACTTGTGTATTGGTCCCTCCTGGTCTCAGTCCTCTCCTGGGGAATACCACCACCCACTTAGCTTCCTTGCACCCCCTTCCTTGCAAATGGCCCTAGAAACCCCTTCTGGCCTCCCTTTTCCAAACAAACTGTACATGGGCTTTTAATTCTTCCTAGAACAAGACTTGCATCCTTATTGCCTATTTGGCATTCTGCTAATGGTTCAACATGTTTCCCGTGTGCCTGGGTCTCATCTCTGTTGTGTGGCATGTTGGCAGAGTCCTGCAGGTCAGTGGCGAGAGGGACAAGTCCTAACCGGGGGAACACAGAACAGACACCCAACTTTCACCTTAGGCATTAGAAGCAGGCATTCCCAAGGAAATAAAGTCAAGACCAGTTAACACGATGGCCAGAGCACAGGCTCAAGAGGCCAACCTGTCCAGTTTAAGTCTCCATTGCACCACTGGCTGGCCCTGTGTGGGCAACTTAGGCCTTAGAAATGCTGCTCACCCCTGCAGGTGGCTGCTTGACATCAAGTAGTCACTCAATAGCAGCAGCAACAGACACTGTGTCAGGAGTCAGGCAACTTAAGTCGTGGACTGTGAGGTCATAAGAGTGCCCTGGTATCCTTGTGATCCTTTCCCACCAAACTCAAGTGTTTACTTTGGGACTCACCTGGAGCTGTCATGGTTCCTGGATCTACCAGAGCTATGTTCTAGGAATGGGAATTTGAAGTCCAGGCCTGAGCCAGGAGTTTCACAGGAAAAAACAGGAGTCTCATTGGTGTGTGCCAGGAACCCACGGCTGTTGGCTTCCCAGTCCTGTTTCTTGTGTAGCCTGGGCCTTTCAGCACTGGCCTTGAGAGCGTGGCTGCCCTTGACCTCCGTGGCCAGAACGCATGGATTCTCTGCACAGCCCATCACCCGAGGCCCAAATTAGACCTGACAGTGTGATTTATTCTTGGGACAGAGCCGGGAGGGCACAGCCCCAGTGGGCGATTCTGCAGGAAGGTTGTCAGCACGAATTAGCCCAGGCCCTTCATGTACCCTTGCTTGTTCAGCGTCCTCCAGCTAATAGAGTTTTCCAGGGTGTTGCTGGCTGCTGAGCAGCCTCCTCTCTGTCCCCAAGGGCTGGGGCTTGGCTAAGATCCTTCAAGAGGTGTATTTGATGAGCACTGTTGCAGCCTTGTATAAAGGCATCCGCTGTGAATCAGACTTTTCATCTTCCCAACAGGAAGTGGAAGTGGCGCATCCCAGGGAGTCACTGTTCTGTCTGCTCCTCCCCCAGTCCTTTCACTGTGGACACACACACACAAACCCGCAGCTGGAGGCCACCGCCTTGCTCCTGATGGCTTGATCTCATCGTAGTGTCTCTGTCTGTAGCTGCCTTTATTCATTCACAGGAATGCCAGCAATCTGCCGAAGTCTAGGGCAGCAACAAATAACCTTGAAATCCTAGACATCCGGTGCTACCAATGTTCTTTCTTACTGGTGATACATGGCGGATCAGGCAGGGGACTTGATTTTGTGTTCAGAGTCTTCTCTCAGCTTTACAGCTGACAGACACAGCCTCTGAGGCCACTTGGGCAGAAGAGAAGCAGTGTGTGACATGGCAGGGCTTCTTAGACCCTTCATCTCGCCCAGAACTAGTTGCATAGTCCTGTCAAGGCAAGGGGGCTGGAAAAGTAAAAGGTCACAGTAGACATGTGTGATATTTATTCAGCACCTACTGAGTGCCAGAACTTCTCTGGACTTTTGAAAATACAAAGTGGTCTCCATCTTCCTGGGAGCTCAGAGTTGAGTGGAGTAAGCAGAGTACAATTAAGTAATTACAGCAGCCACTGTGTAATTATGGCTGCTGTGGTAAGTACAAAGGCATCCAGAGGGCTGGGGGTATGACCGAAGAGGGCTTAAGATGTCTGTCACATGTCTGACTTTGGGAGGAGATCTTGAAGGATAAGTAGACTGAACTGAGTGAGGGGTGATAAATAAGGAGAAAGTTCCAACCCATTGTTGGCAGAGTTTGAGTGTCAGAGAGTTGGGGATGAACTTGTGTCCTGAAGGAACTGGAAGGTCATTAATCCTATAGACTACGTCAGGACAGATGGGTGTAGCATGGGAAGAGCTTGGTATTGTGGCACTTACCTTTTTAGCTGTTGACAGAATTCACTGAACTCAGTCCTTTCAAAAAATGCTAAGTATTCTTATTCTCTGGCAGACAGTGTTTCTAGTACTTGGGACAGATTAATGAACAAGATCTACAAATAACTCAGTTCTTACAAAGCTGACAGTCTAGAAAGGAGAAGCAGACCATAAACAAGAAATTAGTTTTGCCTAGTTTCTAGATGAAAGAAAACCACTGACCAATGAACAGGATCTTGTCAAGGAGGGCACGTGGTTAGCACACATCTAACCATAGGTGATCATATCCCCCATTCGTGTGAGTAAAGCCACCAGGAAATGTGAGGAGTCCCCAAACTCAAGGCCAGTGGTTCTCTGTACCACCTTCTGGGCTGGCACAGCAGCTCAACAGTGACACCAAGACCCCTGGCTTGTTCTCTGGTCTCTGCTGACCTGATATTACCTTTATCTTAAGGAAATTCCATGGTCACAAGGGGTTCTTTGGGCAATCTCAGGTGAGAGTAGATGCTTTTCACACCCCATATTTCAAGGATCTCCTTCTATATCGCCTCAGGAGGCAGTGGATTAATGTATGAGTCAGTGTGGGAGCAGAGAGGAAGCTGTTGCTGTGGCCTGGGCGGGACTGCAGAGCTTGCCGCCAGCATGGCCGCTTGACAGAAGGAATGCTGAGTGTGTGCACATTCACACATCCACCCTGTACTGTGTCCTCCTCTTATAAGGGGCACGGTGAGGGCTGGAGAGATGGCTCAGGAATTAAGACTCTTGCCTCGGAAGCAGAAGGTCCTGAGTTTGGATCCCAGGTAGAGACACCAGGCAGAAACGGTGGCCTGCACTTCTGGCCCTGGTGGGCAGAGTCTGGGAAAACCAAGAGCAAAGCAAAAAGAGGAGGGTATAAGCAATACAGGATGATTCCTGAAGTCATCCTTGATCATCCTCCCCAGGGACATACAGTGTCCTCTGATACATACACACACACACAAGTAAAATAAATAATAATAAAGAAAACATATATAAAAGAGTCTTTGTAAACATGAGCTTGTCACATGACCTATCTACTACTTAGCAAGATTTTTCCTCAAGACCATGTATTCTTCAGTCCAATTATGGAGGCTTTTTATTTTCAAACACTTGCAGTGACACGTTTTATGACGTACTTTAGAAATTTTTTTTTGCTTTAATAACCACTCTTGTCTTTGTGGCACATTAGAATCCTGTGAAGGAAATGAAGTCAGTCGTTCTCATAACAGCTGAGAAGCTTCAAGGAACTCTAAGGCCCATGTCCTCCCCCAAACCAGTGCAGTCATTGACTTGTTTGCTTTGTTGTTTGAAAAACTGTGCAGATGATTCCAGTCAGTGGCAGAAAGTAAAAACTGCTACTTTAACCTGTCCTGTCCTTGTGCTGAAATGGCTGAAATGGCTTTTGGCATTTTTGATTATTCAGGTATTTATTGTGTGCTTGTTTTCTACATATATCAAAGGACCCACACTCACCCAAAGTAATCACTTTTGCAAGCTTGTGTGCATTGCAGATTTAAAAATATATACATCTACACAATACAAATACACACACACATACATATTGGAATATATATATTCTAAAAGAATACTATTGTATCCAAAAGCAAGGGGTATGACTCAGTGGTAGAGCACCTGACTAGAATCCAATATGTGACTTGGGGTAAAGCTCAGCAGTTAGAGCACCTGCTTAGCATTCCGGATTTCAACCTCAGCACTGCCCAAAAGAATTTAATTCAAATTGTTGCTTATTTATAGTCTCATAGATCATGACTGTTATTCACACTCTTCATAAGCCTCTTTTTCATCATTACAGTCACTTTCTGAGTCACCTACACATGTTCCCAGAATGTATCATCTCCGTGCCCATATGGAGTGTTTGTGATGTGGCACTTACTGAATTGTATGTTATGTTGTATACACTATCCCATCCCCAAAGTGCCCACACATATGCTTAGTTGTATACAGATGATCTATATAGCCACCAACTTACTATGTTACATTTCAAAATAAACACAAACTGATGAATTTTAAAGACATATTGGAAACAATACATGATGTAAACCTATGAAAATGGTTGGGGACAGGGAGTAAACTCAGTGGGTAAGACACTTGCCCCTCAAACGTGAGGACCAGAGTACAGATTCACAGAACCCATGGAAAAACAGGGCAGGCATGATGGCCACTCATAATCCCAGCCCTGAGGAGCCAAAGACAGAGGATCCCCAGAGGAAGCTAGCTAGGTAGCCTAACCAACTGGCAAGTTGTGGGTTCAATTTAGAGACCCTTCCTTAATAATAAAAATGGAGAATGATCAAAGAAGACACCCACTATCAACTTCAAATTGACACACACAGGTGCATATATGTGCACATGCATCTGCACACATGTGCCCACACACATGTGAACACACTCACACCCCACACACAACACACATACACAGGTCAAAAAATAAAAATAAAAAAGCAGATGCATAAACACTTGCTTTGAGTGATTAGACTAGTTATTCAGATAATAATAAATGATGACTTAGGGAAATTAAATTCTTTCACATTGTTTATCCTACATAGCAGCACTTGCTCCAAAACTGTTCAGTATTACCTCCCATATCCCCCCATTTTACCTTTTAAATGACTATTTCATTGCTCTGTATATAGCAAGACTTTCACTTCAAGTATTTTGTTTAAACTGTTTAACATTGCTTAAAATTATTTGGCCTTATTTCGATTTTTAAAGGAGTTTTTATGAAGGGCCTTTTTCTGTTTATGGTCACATACAAGACTTGGACTGGTGTGCCTGAGCCCCTGGGAGTAGTTACCAGGCTGTCATATGCCTCCTTATGTGTCCTTGCCAAAACTAGCACACCATTTAAGTTTTCAGAAGCTAATGTATCTTTACAGAGTACTTTTTCACAGTAGAAAAGACTGTGAAAACCAGCTATTATTTCTAAGGATAATTTTTGGAATTGTCTTGTTTTGTATTTGCCACAGATCTGGTGTCCAGCATAAACTAGGTTTGCCACATGTAAGTAATGAGACTCGGTGGTGTTTAGCCTTCCTGCTGAGAACTGTCATTGGGGGGAACCGAGCTTTCCTGCTTCCACAGGTTAACCCCACTTAGTTTTTCCAGCACAGATTCGTGGAAGGTTCCCTTACCCTGGAGGGGTTTTGTTTTGTATGTTTTAGTGTTGGACATCAAGCCCAGGGCCTCAGCAGACCAAGCAAGTTCTCTCCACTGAGCCATACTCTTTCCCCCTCACAGGTGCAAGCACTATACTGTTGCAGCCCCAACCAACCACACTTGTGGACAGTTTTATCCCAAAGATATTAAATGAAAACTTCCAGAAATAGTGCTTTAAATAAATTTTATTGCAATGTATTGTTATAATTGTCCCGTTGTATTACCAGTTGTTAGTCTTGTCCTATGCCTAATTTTTAAGCTAAGCTTTATCATAGATACGTATGTAAAGAAAAAAAGCCAAGCAGCTATTTCATGACAGTTAATGCTTGTAAACCTAGCAATCAATTGGGCAATAGAAGCAGGAGGATCAAAAGTTCAGGGCCAACCTGGACTCACAGTGAGACTCTTTCTTGAAAACTGCAGTGTATGGTACATACATACCCATGGTGGAAAAAATCCCTGTCATATTGACTGTCTAAGTTCAGGTGTACTGCGAGTCTTGGAATGTTGTATTCCACAGACAAGCAGGGTCTGCTGTACTTGTCAGCCGCCTGAAGAGCAGGATGGACTGTTGTGGAAGCTCCCTCCAAATATGTTAGTCCCAGCTCTCTACTACTTTCAAGCCTTTAGCTTTCCTGTGCATCGGTTTCCCTATCTGTCCACTAGAGAACAAAATCTTCTCTAACTCAGAGTGGCCATGGGCACTTATTACCAGTGTTCCCCAGATCCCTTTCTAAAACTCAAAGTCACCCAGAAATCCAAAATCTGGCCCCACAGCTGCATCCACAAAACACATGTCAAGTGCTCACCTGACCCATATAAATGCCAAATCAGCATCGACCAGCAGTTTATTAGCATTGCTGTTACCCTAGACAACCTCACCATCCTCATGGAGATGCACGTGATCATCACAGCAGGCAAGGTGCTGCCATCCTCTCACCTTGGTGGCTCAAATGCAGAGCCAGCAAGAGCAGATGAGCACAGGGTTTCGTGTACACCCCTGTAGCCCTTTCCCTAGAGGGCTGATGGGAGGCTTCTGAGGAGAACAGGGCCAGAACCATATGTGAGTGGGGTTCCCTGGGGCTGTGAGAGAAATGAGAACTCCTAGTGTCCATCCTATTCAGGCAGAGGATGGTGGGGGAGGGGCAGCTCCCGAGTATGTCCAGTGAATCTTGCAACCTGGTCATGGGCTTGTGAGAAAGGAAACGACTGGAAGTTTGGAACTAACTGCCAGGTGAACAATGAGGGCATCATTAGGAAACACCCAGGGTGGGGGAAGGCCTTGCAAGGTACCAGAGAAGACCCTGTGAAGTCTTGAGCATGCTGTAAGCCTGCTGAGCAGCCATGAGAGGTAACATGGAGGCAGGAGCATGTGATGTCTGGAGTGGACAGGAGCGGTCCCAGTGAGAGAAGGAAAGCAGAGGTCCTCAGCAAAGATATAACACCAAGAAGTAGGGGCCCAGGATTGTCTCTGGTGGAACAGTGTTTCTAGAGATATGAACAGCCACCCAGAGATGCCAATGGGGTGAGAGAAGGCCTTAAGAATGGAATCCCTGAGGCTACACTAGCGGATGTGAAGCTGTGACAGCAAGGCTCTTTGATGGGAGGTCGAATGACACATGCTCTGTAGCACTTCCCTCAGTGGATGCATTACATAATTATGTGGCCCTGCACATGTTTGCTGTGCTCAGGCTATTCATGGCTCTAAGTAACTGCGTTAAAAACATATTAAATGTTGAAAGAATGTCTCCCAAGGCGTTGGCACTGCTGGAGACCCTTAGAATGCAGTATTCACCCCAGATGTATTCTATATGCCTGGGCTCTTGTCTCCAATAGAAATTAGGGAATCAGCAGTGTTGGAAATGTTACATACTTCTGGGGCTGGAGAGGTGGCTCAGGGGTTAAGCCTCTGCCTTGCAGTCAGAAGGTCCTGAGTTCGGATCCTAGACCTCACATATAGACGCCGGGCGGAAGCGGTTTCTGGTCCTGGTAGGGCAGAGCCTGTGAATCCCAGGGCAGAGTAAACGAGGAGGAGGTGGAGGCGGTCTGTGGTGGTTCCCAAATTCACCCGTGGTTCTACACACACACACACACATACACACACACACACACACACACACACACACACACGCATGTGCACATAATTGAATGAATAATTTTTTAAAAAAAGAAATGTTACATACTTCTGAGTGCTTCGCCAGACTGAACTCTTCCCTTTTTTGTTGATTTAGTTTTTTTTGTTTTGTCTTTTTGCACGTGTGTGTGTGTGTGTGTGTGTGTGTGTGTGTGTGTGTACGTGTATGTGTATCAGAGGGCACTGTGTGTACCTGTGGAGGTCCAAAAGTGGTTTTGGGAGTCATCCTGGATTGCTTTACCTCCTTTTTGCTTTGCTCTGGAGTTTCCCAGGCTTTGCCTTCCCTGGGCCAATAGTATAGGCTGCTGCTGTTTTTATCTGACTTTTTACGTGGGACCTGGAATTTGAACTCATGTCCTTCTGCTTCCAAGGCAGAGACCCTTGAGCCATCTCTCCTGCTCTAGACTGAGCTCTTCCTGAGTGCCTGGTGCCGTGGACAAACCTACTGCCACTGTCTGTGCGTTAAAAACATATTAAATGTTGAAAGAATGTCTGTCTCCCAAGGCATTGGCATTGCTGGAGACCCTTGGAATGCAGTATTCACCCCATATGTATTCTATATGCCTGGGCTCTTGTCTCCAATAAAAGTTAGGGAACCAGCAGACATTCTATCTGAAGAATGATAGCACCAACCCTTAGAGCTGTCATGTAAGGATCCTCTAAGATAATGCTGGAAGCACTGTGAGTTCTTACTAAGTGAGCTGCTATTAAGAGTAATACTGCATCACTAAGATTCTGACTGCATGGCTCTTAGTAATCGCTCATGTAGCCATGTAGCTGACCTGGGGTCTTTAAACCACAAAGAAGTACAAAGCTGGGGAGATGGTTCAGTGAATAAAGCACTTGCCATGCAAGAAACAGAATTCAAATCCTCAGAACCCATGTAAAGCCAGATATGGTAATGTACATTTGTAATCCAGTTGTTCTTTGGGGAGCTAGCCTGGTTGTCTTCTGACCTCTCTCCATGTTGCATGTACCCACACTCACATGCCCACACTCATATGAACATGTGCAGACATATACACATAAAGGAAGAAAAACATACAGAATACCTGTAGAGAGAAAGCAGAGGGTAGAGATCCTCTTCCAGAATGGGGTGGGAATAGGAGGGTCTCAAGATGCTCTCTGAAACAGCTGCCTTCAAGCCTCAATTTGAATAGCGACTAGGAATCCTTGCAGTGATAGACCAGGACCCTGTCTGTTGATGTAGAAAGAATAGGACATGCAAAGGACCTAAGGAAGTATTTAAGTCAGAATTCTCTAAAGGAACAGAACCAAGTGTGTGTGTGTGTGTGTGTGTGTGTGTGTGCGCGCGCGCGCGCGCGTAGAGAGAGAGACTGAAAATATTATTGAATAATAAAATAAAAGCAGTGTCCTTCAAAGTAGCCACAGTTCTTGAGCTGAATGTCTTATAAGATGTAAGGATCCCAGGAAAATCTCAAGCCTCAATCACACTAGAGGACTAAAGAGATTGGATTCAGATGCCAGTGATGAACAACAGCAGGGCTGAAGATACTGGGCTCAAACGTCATCGATGAACAGCTGCAAGGCCCAAGAGGCCAGACTCTGAAGGCAAGGATGAACAGCAGCAAGGCTCAGGAGACTAGGCTCCAGCAGTAGTGAGAACAACAGTAAGAACGAAAGGGTGGAGCTCTGATGTCATCCAAGAACAGCAGCAACAAAGAAGGCAGCAAAGCACTGGCAGTGGAACTCACACAGCAAGTCCACACAGTGCTAGGGAAGAGCAAGTCCCTCCTTGTACTTCCTGATACCTGGTCCACCACTGGAAAGCACCACCCACTCTGGGCTAGGTCTTCCATATCAATTAAACAGTCACCCGCAGGCTTGTTCAAGCACTTGCCCTAAGATTCTTCACAGCTGTGCCCAAACAGCCTGCAACTATAAAAGTTGACCCCTGAATCTATCAAAGGTAGGAAGGTGTCAAGTAGTGCTAGAGATTAACATCCCAGCAGCACAAGGAAAGGGGAAAAAGTAACCAAGTCGGCTTCAGTGAGTCCAGTGATAAAAAAGTTTAGACTCTCTTCCCATAGCCCCTGGGAGCTATGTAAGGATTTTGCTTAAAGGAAGGTTTGACTGGTTCTGTTTTAGATAGGGTCTTGCTATGTAACCTAGACTGACCTCGAGTCTGTTGTTTTAAGCTTCCAGTGTTGGGGTTGCAGATGCATGGAAGGATTGTAAAGAAAAGAGGTAACAGTTTCATTTTGAACTCCTCTGTGCACACTTGAGACTTGGCATCCTCCTCCCCAGGACAGTCTGTACTGTTCTGTTGGTTCTCAGCCAGGCTCAGGGTTAGAGACAACTTCTTCCCCCCACCCTCCCTTTTGTGCTGTCTCCTAACCTGCAGGGTTGAAAGGCATTTTCTGCATAGGAGAAGGTGCCCTGGTTCCTTGGGAGAAACACCTACTTGCTGACTACTCCAGGCTATGGGACTGAAGGCTCACGAAACAGGTCATTGCAGCCCTAGCTGTCCTCAGGGCCATTGACTTCTCATCCATCCTCTTAGAAATCAGACCCCGCCTACTCGCCACAAGGGTGCCCTAGTTTCCTCCCAGACCTGGAGCTGCCAGCTGCCCCCCCCTCTGCCCTACCTCCCTGTTTGTTTTGTAGAATGCCAGCCAAAATACCTTTCCTGGTCCCTCTTGTGGGCCAGATTTGGGCAGAAGTAGACAGACCAGGAGGGATTCCCAGATTACCTCTCTCTCCCAAACACGGTGCCTTTTTGTAGACCCAGAAATGTGTGTTGGGGTGGTGGTGGTGCTTGGTCACTCACTAAGGGCCCACTTAAGCCCAACATGGAAAAGATGTCAGGTTCCCAGAGGGTGGGGTCTGCTGGGTAAGTGGAACACCTTGCTGTGCCCATGGTTGCCTATTCCCAGAGCATGTAGGCCCTAGCCCAGGTGGAAGGCGTTCCCTTCAAAGCATGGCTCGTTGTATGACTCTCAGAAACCCACACAGTTCACAGCTGTAAAGCTTCTTGGTGGTGCTTCCCTTGTGACCGAGAGTCTCTGGTTCCACCCAGGCCTGCCTGCTGCAGGTTTGCCGTGGGCAGCCACTCAGTCCTCCCACCCAGACATTCTTTTGTGTGTTTTGATACTACTGGGTGTCATAGCTAGATGAAGGTGTCAATTTAACAATTGAAGGTTCAAGTTCAGGGCACATTTGTAGAGAATTAATAGTTAAGCCCAGAGTGAACCTTCAGGAGGTTGTCTGGTTGATAGGACAGGCCCACTCTGTGGTGGGTGGGACTAGGCCCTAACAGTTGACTAGTTCCCTGGTCTTCTGATGTTAGTGTGCTCTCTCCTGCTAAGCTGGACAAGCAAGTGTAACCAGGAATTCTAAGCCAAAAATAAAAACTCCTGTTTCTTTAAACTGTTTGATGGTGACTTTATCAGCAACAGCCCCAGTAACTGCAACCCTAGACATTGAACCTAGAGCTCTATGCATGCTATGCAAATGCTCTGCCACCATGTTGCAACCCCAACTCTCCTTTTGCATTCTGAAACAGGATCTTCCTATGTTGCCCAGACTAACTTTGAATTCACTTTGTAGCCCAGACAGACCTTGACTCAGGCCTGTTTATCACCAAGTTTAACAAATAGGGAAGCTCAGATGCATGTAAGTCAGGTTCTTTGCTGGAGTCACACAGTAGATGATGGTGGAGTCAGGATTTGAATCCTCGTCTGACTTCATAGTCACCCCCACTGTCTCCTGCCAGCTGCTCATCCCCTTCTTACTATGTGACCCTGGGTCAGTGAACTTAGTTGTTGCCTGTCCTCACCCTTCAGTCAGTAAGCTCCCATCTAATGCTAGCAATTTTGTCTTTTTCTACTTATTTACTTACTTACATAGAGTTTTGAGACAGCATCTTTCTGTGTGTTCCACACTGGCCTCAAGCTCTCAATCCTCCTGCCTGAGCCTTCTGAGTGCTACAATTATAGACATGCACCACTATGCCATCTTGGATTTTTGTGTCTTGTCCATTGGTACATCCTCAGCTCTGGAATGGTACCTGGCACACAGGAGCTGTGTTGGGGCAAGGATGTGAAAAGCTGGGATACCTCAGTCACTGCTACTGCAACCATTCCAGAAAGCACAAGGATAGTTTAAATTCTTAGCTGACCTGTGACCCAACCAGTGCACTCTTGGACACATAGCCCCAAGAAATTAGACACAAAAACTTATATACTTATATATTGTTGTTCATAAAGCAGCTTATTTCCTTCCTTGCCAAAACCTGAAAACAGCCCAGATACCCTGTAGGAGACATACTGTGAAACTAACTACAGAGTATTCGCACTGTGGTATCCTCAACAGAAAGAAGAGAGCTCCATGTGGAGACCCTCGAGGCCTGGAGGAACCTGTAGATTATGCCAAGTGAAAAAACCAGTCTATGGCCCCATAGCAGTACAGGGTCCACAGAGGTATAATTTTCTAAATGGCAAAATTAGAGAAATGGAACATAGATGTGATTGTCCATAGTTAGAACAGGGAGAAGGGTGCTGGAGAGAGGTGAGTGATTATAAAAAGAAGTGTGGGGTACCTTTATAGTATCAGAACTGTTCCCTTTTTTTTTTGCCAGGGGCCAGTGGAGGGGTGGCGATGTAACCAAGAGCTTCACAGATTCTAGGCAAATGCTTCTGTCATTGAACTATATTCCCCAGCCCCCATCTCTATCTTGATTGTAGTTGGCCATACACACGATGAACTTACAGAGAAGGAACACACACACACACACACACAGAAAGTCTGAAAAAAAATCAAGTCAAGTGTGACTGTGATCCTATTATGGTAGACAGAACAAAGAAGTCCAAGATTTGGAAGACTTTAGACGGAAGATTAGAGTTGACCTTTGGAACCCAAATGAGGAGGATTGTGATAAGTTAAAAGACGGTCTAACCTAATGAGTTCAAGGACAGTTTGGGCTACAGAGTAAGACTCTTATCTCAAATAAAACAAAACAAAAAGGAATAAAATAGTATACTGCATCTTTGTTATGATATTATAATACCTTTGCACGATGTTGTTGTTATGGCATCCCTCTGGAGTCTGTGTGTCCAGGTTCTTGTGCGGAAGTTAAAGATTGAAACCAGAACACGTGTAGAGGACTAAGGCAGAATTTGTCAGAGGAGAGAAAGAACAGAACTCGCAGACATTAATCCGTGAGGGGCAAGAGAGCCTTGGAGAACTCAGGGACTCCAAGGCATGGAATCCATAAGGGGAGAGAGAAAAGTCAGATAGGAACTCATAGACTCCAGGCGTGGAGTACCATGAGGGAATGCCAAAGATGGCTGCCACTGTCAGGTTTATTTATAGGCTTAGGCATGGGTGGAAGAGTGGCTTTTCTTCATTGGTTAGCTCCATTTTATGCAAACCGGATTGGAGCTTTTAGTCCTCTACATCTCATTGCTCTGTTTATATTGGGCCCCAACTCAGCTGATCTCATGTTGGGCTTATTTACAATGGAGAAATCATTTCCATATCCTTTTAGGAACAGAGGGTTGGGGGAAGATGGCAATTTTTATCTCTGTGAAGGATTAGAGTCATTTCCTCCAAGTCAATAGGGTGTGTTCCTTCAGGGTAATCCCAGGCCTGGGGATGACCTTCAAAGACCTTCAGAGACCATCGTAGCATGGATGCTCTAAAACTGCCTAATTATTGTATATATCTTACAATTCCATATGAATCTACAGTAGTTCCAATTTAAAAAAGTTGTCAGAGATTAATGGTATTCTAGTCTTGTAATCTTGACACTTGAGAGGTGGAGGTAGAAGAAGGATCAGGAATTGAGGTCATTCTAGGCCACATGGTGAATTCGAGGCCAGCTTGGGCTATGTGAGACTCTGTGTCAAGAAGCAAAACAAAAACAACAACAAAAAGTTAGCAGTGATACCAAGTCTTGTGGCATACTTTGTATTCCTGATACTTGGGGGTCTGAGGTAGAATATTGAGTTCCAAGTCAGCCTACACTACACAGTAAGACCTTGTCTCAAAACAAAACAAAACCAAAAGTTACCAGAGACAGGGAGAAAGGAGAGAGTAGAGGGAGGCTCAGTGGAGACTGGAGTTGAGCAGGATAGAGTCCAGGACTTGGAGGTTGCAAAATAGAGCTTAAGTGTTGACCCTCAGGCCAACCATGGAAGGGGCTTGGGCTCTATAGAGGCCTGGCCAGGTTTTGCATTTCTTAATGATGACTCTGGCTGTTGCACAGAGATTGGAGTATGTAGTGGTTAGCATTAATGATCCACCTGACATCTAAGAGGCAGGCCTCTAGGCGCACTAATTGGAATGAGAGGACTTTAGCCCTTTGTAGGCAGGACAGATCCCTAAGCAGGTGGTCCAGGACTGTTTAAAGATTAATAGCACAAGTAACTGTACATTGGATATGATGTGATCAGCTGTTTCAATGAAGCTCCTGCGGTTGCGACTTCCCTGAAAGGACGAACTATAACTGGAATTGTGAGCCAGTTAAACCTTTTACTTAAGTCAGATGTGTTGTTTCAGTAGCATGTAATGAAACTAAAACCAGGTCCAAGAATTAGGTGAAAGAGAACAACAGGTAGGGTCCAGCTAGCTGGAGGACTTTAAAAGAGACAACAGTCCAGCTTCCAAATGATAGGGTCTAGGTAACTTCCAGGGTCCTAACTGGCTGGTCACACACCTGTGTTTACCCACGTGGATGGGAAAGCAAGAAAGGAAGAAAGGACTTATGGGCATAGGAAAGCTGCTCTTGCCCCAGCCTTTTCATCATGTGGAAATAAGTGTATAATCATCTTGGGCCATCACAAGACCTCAATGCAGGCATACCTGTGATATACTTTCCTGAGATGGGAACAAAGCAGTTTAGAAGTGGTAAGGACAAGATATTAGATTAATATCTATCATATGTAGCATGAGTTACACACTTGTAGACATGTCACAATTCAAATATCTCCAGATACTATGGTGCTTGCCTATAATTCCAACACTCTGGAGGCTGCTGCCGGGGGATCAGGAGTTCATAGTAAATTCTTGGCTGGCTTGGGCTACACCAGACTCTGTCTTGAAAATAAATAAATGAAGTGGGGAGCGGCTGGCTTAATTGGTAGAGTACATACTTGGATTCGATCCCTGGGCAATTCATACGCCAGGTATTGTAGTGGCACACCTATAAACTGAGCTCTTCGGAGGTAGAGGCAGGAAGATCAGAAGTTCAGGATCATCTTTGCCTACATAGGCAGTCCCAAGCCAACACATGAGATCCTGTCTCAAGCACATACATGCATGCTCAAATACACATACACATACAACACATACACACACAAGTGTATGTTCAAAGGGATACATTTTACTGTATGTAATAATATTTCGGTAACTAAACACATTTGTACTGTCAAATACTGTGGTCCCAGCATGCTCTGCTAAGTATTCTCCAAGTTAGCCTGACAGCACTGTGATCCAGGTAATAGATGCAGTCCGGTTCTAATCACTGGTCCAGGTGCACTGAGCTGTCTGCTAGTACAGCAGTGATTGGACCCAGGACAGCCCTAGTCCAGAGAGCATGTTCCTTTGTCTTCCCATTCAATTCACTCACCCTTTTTCTGACAGTGATGGGATACTGGGAGTCGTGGGAGGTCCCTGCACTGAGGTCTCTGGGCCACGTGCAATCTCAGAGCTCACAGTGGTGGCCCAGATCCTGAAGTTGGACCTTTGATGAAGGAACAAAGCAGCAGCAGGAAAGCCGGTCTCTCATCCTCAGCCCTGCTGCTATCAGGAGAAGTAGAACATAGGAACTAGCTGCTGTAAAGATGGGATGATGGAGTGAGCCACCACCGAGATTCCCCTGAATCCCATGCACAAAGGACGGGCAGGCGACTGTTCCTGTGACCTCTGCCAGGGCAGGGGACACACAACTCGAGGTCTGCCAGTGTTCTTACACGGAGATGAACTGGCCTTCCTGCTCCTGCCCAGGCCTGCTCCCCTCTTGTGGAGATTTTCCTTTATTAACTACAAAATGGCTGGCTTGCCCACTGTGGTGGCTCACGCCCATATCCAGGAGGCAGTGGGATTGCTGTGTTTAAAGCAAGACCCAGCCTCAGGGGAAAGAAAAAGGTAAAACAAAACAGCTGATGGGCTGGAGAGATGACTCAGAGTTAAGACTCTGTCTAGAGCGCAGTCTTTCTTTTTTTTTTTTTTGCCACATAAAGGGCAATTTTTATTTATGTACACAAAAGTCAGCAGTGTCCATCTAGCCCAGCTTGGTGGCCAGCTCCTTGGCCTTGGCTTTCTCCAGCTTGGCGATCCGAGCCACAGACTTGGGACCCAGGACGTTGCCTCCCCAGTGACGACGGATCTCATCATATCTGTCGTTGTAGTTGGTCCTGACAGCCTCCACCAGCTTGGCCAGCGCCCCCTTGTCCTCCGAGTTGACCTGTGCGAAAGCAACGGTGGTGCACGTCTTCCTGTGCACCAACCGCCCCAGCTGACCTTTCCCTTGATGATGCAGTAGGGGACCCCCATCTTGCAGCACAGGGCAGGCAGGAAGACCACGAGCTCGATGGGGTCAACGTGGACAGGCTCTACCTCCTGCCTCCCATCCTGGAACCACCCAAGAAGAGAGGCAAGTAGAGTCTACCTGTCAAAAACTTCTTACCTGGTGATAGGGAGAAATAACTTCTCTTGTCATTGGCTACAATTTGCCCTTTCCTTTGTTAATTTGTCTCTCTGTCCACTCACTCCTACCTCCTTTCAAAGTGTGGTACAATCCTGACTATAGCAATATGTATTGCAAATGTGCTGGAGTTCAAGTGAAGTGTTGAGGTTCTGGTCACCTCCAGAAATGGCTTCTGAATATATCCTTACTGTTTCTTATAATCTGATCTGTGCTCAAAAGCTAGCATGCTGGCTACTTTGTCTCAGACAACATATATACCAAGGCCCATACCTGATGATGTTCACACCTGATGTTCATCGGCCACACCTTCTAATCCCCTAGTGTAAGGTGGTATTAAGTTGACCCCAAGCCCACAACTCAACAAAAAGCATTTCAGTGAGCACCCACCTACCAGTGTCCCTGTGAATCCCGTGAGAGTAAACCCAGGGTCACGGTTGGCAGGGGGAGGGTAGTCTTTCTCCAGGCTGCTGTCCCTAAGGCTGCTCTGGGCCATGCAGATCCGTGTGTGTGTGTGTGTGTGTGTGTGTGTGTGTGTGTGTGTGTGTGTGTCTAGAGACCAAAACAAGGACCTAAGCATGCCAGTCAAGTGCTGAGTCACGGGCCCCCAACCCCTCTCTGGCAGATTCTAAGCAAGTGTTCTATCACTTAGCCACTTAGCCACAACCGCCAGCTCCACACTGGTGGATGCCAGTACTGTTGACCATGCCCCCTAGCCCCTCACTGGTGGATTCTAGGCAAGTGTCAACTATAATATTACATCCTCAAGTTTACAGGCAAGCACCTTACCTGCTGAACTGTCTCACTGGACCTTCCCTGTTTCTTCTTTTGTATGTCTAACAGGTGTAAAATGGGGTTTGGAGGTATGTTTGCTTTTGCTGTGCTGGGAATTAAACCCATGACTTCACACATGCTAAACCAGTACTCTGTCATGAGCCATACCCCAGCCCGCATTTCTTGTTGTAGTAGTCTTGATCGATACGGTGAATACAAGGCACTTCTTTTCTTTTCTTTTCCTTTTCTTTTCTTTTCTTTTTTCTTTTCTTTTCTTTTCTTTTCTTTTCTTATTATTTCTTTATTTTCTTTTATTATTATTTTTTTTTTTTGTATTTCCACTCATACAAACTTAACAGGTACACCGGTCCCCTCCCTCCCTCCAACCTCCCACCGCCCTATGCCCCCCCTCCCCTCCCCCTCCCTCCCTATCCCTCAGTGCCTCCCCCTCCCATCCCTGGAGCATCCTTTAATGTGCATGCCAGACTCTCCTCTGGGTCCTCCTCTCCGATGAGGTGCAAGGACCCAGTGGCATTTCCCAGAACCCTTTCCTGTGTTCCCCTTAAGCATAGGAACACTATTGTGGCTGTCAACCCCTTGCCTCCAAGGATCTTAGAAGGCACTTCTTTTCATGGGAGTGTAAGGATGAGGTCATGAAGGGAAATTGTGTAGCGGAGAGTCTGGATTTAAAGCCTGACATAGCAAATAACCTGGCAAACCTTGCCTCAGGCTGTGATGCCCGAAACCAGTATGTGTCCCAAGTGTCACAGTAAAGCTGTGCCAAACTGAGACTTTTTCTCTAATTGGGTAGAAGCAAAACCAGTGTTCACTGTCCGCCTCTTGCAGCAAGCTCAGTACGTAGAAGTCCATTGTGCCTAGTTTATGCTGTGCTGGGGATCAAGCCCAGGGCTCCTGCTTGCTAGGCAGGCAATCTACACCCCAATCCTTACTGTCATTATTATGCATTCTTAGTGAGTGGAAGTGTGGAGAATGTTTGAGTTGTTATTGTTCGGTTAGTTTTTTGAGCAAGGGTCTCATTCTATAGCCCAGGCTGACTTCAAACCTGTTTGTCATGAGGCCAGTCATGTGTCCTCAACATATAGGTAAAAGTACCCAAACAGAGTCGGTTGTATGGCTCACACCTGAATCCCAGCACTTATAAGACTGTGTCAGGAAAATCCCAAATTCAACTTTAGTCTGGGCCGTGTAGTGAGGCCCTGTCAAGAAAGAAAGAACAAAATAGAAAGACAAGACAAAAAGATATTTATTGAAAGAAATTTGGGGGGAGAAAAAGATAATAAAGAACACATTTTCAGAATTCACTGATCATTAGCACCAAATCTGAGAGTGGTTGTTTTCAGTCTTTTCTCTGTGAATGCAACAGTCTCAGCAATGTGAGCAAACTTGTAGCCACCCACCCTCCTGAGGTCCATCTTGGGACTGCTGCTGTTATTTCTTTGTTTTTATTTGCCTTTATAAACAAATACCTTTCTTTTTTCTTCAGCTCTAGGACCTCCCACCCCCTTTTGGGATCAACTCCCAGAAGTAGCATTAGAGAATAAGAACATTTTTTTTTTTAAACTTTTGCCAAATTGCCTCTAGAAAGGTTCTGTCAACTGCGTTTTTGGGTTTTTTTGTTTTTAAAGACTTATGTTCCTGTGAGGGGTTCACTTCCCATGTGCTGAGCTAATCCGTGCTCCAAGGTTGCTGTTCCCCTGGTCTCCTGAGAGCTGTGTGCCTTCCAGCTTGTTTTCCTCCACCTGGCCTGTGGCCCCAGCCTTTGTGTAGCACTGCCTTGGGGCAGGGTGATATACAGAGCAGCCAGCCCTCACCAAAGGCCTTGCCAGGCCTGTGGGCCTGAGAAGAGACTGAACCAGTCAGAGGTCAGAACTATATCCTTCTAGAACCTTCTGTGGCACTGCTGCAGGGTGGGAACTGGCATGCACATTCCTTCCAGTCCCTGTTTCTCCCATCACAGAAAAGCAGACAGGACCCCACTTTTGCTCCCCAAGTGGATGAAGGTCCTTGTTTTTATCTCTTTCTTTCTTATGGTAAGCTGTCCTAAGACTATCTTTGAGGGGGCTGGTCTGAATCCTCCAGTCCTTGCTACTTCCGCAGTAAACCCAGAGGCTGTTCATCCAAGACCCTGCCCATTGTGGGAAGGAAACCTTCTGAAGGAGAGTCGCAGGCCCAGTAAAGTGTCTGTGGTGGCCCTGCATATGTGCGCACACATGCAAACTCAAAACTAATCCTCAGGTCTTCAGAGAGAATGATCAGACAGCTGAAATTTTTTTTAACTTCATTTATCTGTGAAGGGAAAGAGAGAAATGAGAATGAGAGAGTGCAAACACAGATACTTGAGATCAGAGGACCACTTTTGGAAGTAAGTTCTCCCTTCTACCATGTGGGCTTCCAAGGATTGAACTCAGGCCACTAGGCTTCAAGTAGGTGTCTTATCTGCTGAGCTATCTCACTTGGTCTAACAGCCTGTGACTTCAGCAGATTGGGAAGGTGTGGGGTTAGGATTCTCCACCCAGAGAACTACACTGTCAACCTTCTAGGTTCTTCTGCATTGACCTAGATTAAAAGAAGGATGGTGAGTGATGTAGCGTAGGTTTTTTTAATGCTACAATTTTTTTAACGTGGAAGATAGTATGCTATTCCTTTGAATCACATGTTCATATGGTTTCCTACTTCATTCTCTGATAAAAAGTCACCAGTTCTCTTGAAAGATTCCACTTCAGAGTGAGGGTAAGACTGACAAGACAGTTGTGAGTACTGCCTAAAAGCCAGAAAGGTAGGGGCCACAACATGCAGTAAGTAATGGTGCTGCCGCTTGCATATGTGTGTACATGTACACGTACATCCTCGAATACACTTGTGTTTGTAGAAGCCAAAGTTGACTTCAGGTATCTTACTCTATTGCTGTGCACCTTATTTTATTGAGTCAGGATCTCTGACTGAACCTGGAGCTAAACCAACCAGTTAGTAAAGTCTGCCCATCTCCACAGTGCTAGAGTTACATATGTGTGTACCACCATGCCCAGCTTTTACGTGGATGCTAGGGATCCTAACTAAAGTCCTCAGGCTGGTAGGTGCAACAAACACTGTATCCACTAAGCCATCTTGCTTGCCCCTGTTGTTGTTCTTTTGAAATAGCATTTCATATAGCACAGGCTGGCCCCAAATTCATTGCGTAGCCAAGGATGGACATGAACTCCCATTCTCTTGCCTCCATCTCTGGAATGCTGGGATTACAGGTGTGTATTAGCACACCTAGTTTTGTTCTCTGAGCTTCATGCATGCTAGACAAACACTACCAACTGAACTACATCCCCAATCCTTTTTTAAAAAATTATTTAAGGGCTGGCCAGACAGCTCAGTGAGTAGGGCATCTGATCACAATCCTCACAACCTGAGGTCAGTCCCTGGAAGCCCTCATGATAAAAGAGAACCGATTTCTGAAAGTTGCCTTCTAACCTCCACCCACACATTATGGTGTGTATTTTCTCTTGAATAAGTAAAAATAAAATTTAAGACATAATTTTCCTATTTAACCTAGACTTGAATACCTCCTGTCATAGCTTCCCGAGAACTGGGATTATAGGCATACATCACCAGACCCAGGTATGCCAGCATCTTGTGCTTAGCAGATGGTTTAGTATCTACCTCCCTCCATCTTTCTCCCAACAGTAATCTTGGCCACTTCTCCACTCCCTGTCTCTTGAAGATGTCAGGGACTTGGGCTCTGGCAAGAGGCTACAGAGGACCTTGGCTAACACTGCCTGGCCTGGGACACCTCCTCAGAGATTAATTAATGTAGTGTTAGACCCCCAGTCCAGAAATGTACAGAGTTGTGGCCATCTGCAGTACATACATGAAAGACAGAGAGAACCCATATGAAAAGAGGGAGGAGAACAAGGACAGAGCTGCAGAAAGGTGGGTCAGGATGAAGAGTGTTTGGGACATGTTGCAGAACACAAGGGTCAGTTGACTGGCTAGTTATCTAGTCACCTGGCTGATCAACCACCTAGCTGGGTGAGGGCTGGTTGCCTAAAATGGTATGTTTTCCTGGTTTCGTTAAATGCATGGGTTTGATCTCAGCTGTTATGGAAAAAGTGACCAAGTGTCTTACAGGTCTGTGAGACAATAGTCAGGTCAAACAACTTAAGAGAGAAAGGGAGATTTATTCCGCTTATGATTCCAGAGGGGAGATATTGTCCATTATGGCAGGAAAGGCATCGCTGAGGAAAGGCATCGCTGAGGAAAGGCATCGCTGGCTGGCAGAAGCTGGAGGCAACCTAAGTCACGTCTCTACCCTACTTGCTGGAGGCTGCAAGCTGCAAAACTGCTAGCTACAAGAGCAGACTTGTCCCAGCAGTAAGGTAGGGCTAATCAACCTCAAGGCCCACTCCCTGTGACTACAAGGCTCCACTTCCTGAAGGTGCCACAGCCTTCGCAAATAACTAAAGATTCATGAGTCTGTGGGGGATATCTCACACGTCACACCATGACGTTGAGTGTCTGAGCAGTGCTCCTTGTCCCTCCCCATGAATAGTATTGTAAGTTCTTCTGTCATGATTATTGTTGATTTTTATTTTCATAATGGGGGTCAAACCCGGGATCTCCCACATACTTGAGCAAGCACTGCAACACTGAGCTATACGCCCAGCCCTTCAGGTCTTGTGTGAGGATGTTATCCATGCTTATGGTGTGCCATTTACCATGCAGAGTGCCACACAGGGATCCTCTTGCTGGCTGCACAAGCAGGCTGACATGTAGTACAGATATCCTCCCTGGTACAAGGTGGGGCTGCACTCTCAGGCTGCTGGAGACTAAGTCCATTTCTGCCAAAGCCACCCAGGAATGGAGCGCAGACATTTATTGAACCCCTACCACACTCACAGACGGCAACTGTAGCAACAGGAGATTTGCTCTCACTGATGACTTTCATCAGGTGGCTTGCTGCTCTGGGCTGTTCCGGTCTGTAAAGTGAGGAAGTTGTTGGATCACAGTATCAGGAAGGGGTGAGGTCAGTCTCCAAGGCCAAGGACTATCCTTGCAGTGTGCAACACAGGGGACTAGACCACAGAACTGGCACAGCCAGGGCTCAGCTCTGCAGAGGCCAGGTTTTGCTCCCTCTTGTGATACCTTACGCTAGCTAACAGATAACCCTGCTCCACAGGGCTGACCTTGGATTCAGCCATACCTGGTTACAGATCCCAGCTCTTCCGTGGGCCATCTGAGGATTTAACTTTGCAGGTATGTGGACACAGTACTCCCTGGAGAGTAAATGGAGACCTGAGTCCTGGACTTGTCACATGCTCTGCACGAGGCTTGCAGGAGGCAAGGGGGAACTGGGCCCTCTTAAAATGAGCAGGGAACACTGCAGCTGCACGGTGCCACCCAGGAGACAAAATCCCCCCACCCCACTCAGAGTCCTTCCTTCTCTGCAGGAACCTTTCTGGTCCTGGCACTCCTGAAGCTCCCACTGGTGCCTCTCCATCGCCCCCAGCCCACAGCCATTCTCAGGTGAGGAGGACATACAGAGTCAGAGAGGCCCCCGCTTGGCCCACATGAACAGAATGGGGTTTGAACAGATGTTCTTTTACAAGGATACCCTGGCTGTGTTTAATCAAGATTGTCAAATATTGATTTAATCTCCAGGCCCAACAGATGTGATCTTAGCAGGCTTCAGTGCCAATTAGCTGGAATTAGCTTGCAAGTCAGGCTCCATCCTGACAGGACGCCATCTTCTTTCTATCCAGGAGCCTGTCCTGGCCAACAGGAACCAGTCCTGCAGAGGGACCCCTAAGTGTTTATCCATGGGCTTGGTCTGGACCACTGCCAATGTGAGCAAACCTGCCCACTGCTTACCCCTTACCACGATGGTAGGGCACTCGGAGTGCAAGGGCAGCAGCAGTGAACCAGAAAGTGTTTGCATGCCGCCCAGCCACCTGTGTGTTACAGTTGACAGTGGGCTTTCTGGAAACCAGTGAGGTTTCCCACAAGCAGCATGGAGCAGAGGCTATGCTCCCCAACATATCACTACCCCAACAACAGGTCCCTCACCCTGCCTTTGAGGCCTGGGCCCTGACTCTGTCACACCCTCCCCATCCCCCGGGCATGGCTGCTGCTCCTGGGTGGGCCTGTTGCTTACACTCCCATGCCAGGAAGCATCTCTTTCCAATTGTGCATTTCAGAGTCCCATTTGAAAGTAGTGGGATTGTGTCCAGATTGGAACAAGATGCTCATGGCACATGTGCTTCAAGGGAATGACTGACACCTTTGTTTACCCCACCCCACAGAGGTTCTGGGGCCATCTCTTCTAGCCCAGACCCTGAGTTGCTGGTAAGCAGAACTTGCTGCTCCTCTGGTTCAAAGGAAACTACCCCAGATGTCGGAACCCTGAGCCCACAGGAACTAAGAGCTGACATAAGGCCACATTTGGTTTTCTTGGATTTATGGAAAATTGTTAATGTAAACAAAAATGATGATAATAATAGCTAGTATTTTTATGTCTCTATGGGACAGGAGTGTTCTGAATCTTTACATATGCTAACTTATAACTTTTGTATTAAGCTGGGAGACTGAGGCATGGAGAGACTCAGCTATATACCCAAAATCTATCTGGTTCATAGGCTAAGCCAGGAATTGAACCTGAGTGGTCATTGCTTCCAGCCACTGTGCTACAGCTGCCATGCAGGAAAGTCCTCTAAGGTTTGGTGGTGAGATATCTGAAGGAATTGATTCTTTTTTTTTTTTTTTAAATATCCTTTTGGACTAGGAAGATAGTCCAGTGGGTAAATTGCTTACTGTGAAAGCTTGAGGACACGAGTTTGAGTCCCTGGCACCCATATGAAGAAAACGAGTCATGTGGACAAAGGACTGTAAGCCCAAGAGTGGGTAGAAATGGAGACAAGCAGACCTGGAGACTTGCTGACTAGCTGGTGTGGCCAAAACATGAATTCTGGTATCATATAGATAAAAAAAAAAAAAAGGGAGAGTAGCTGTGGAAGATATTCCTACGTCAGCATCTGGCCTTCATGTATCCCTGCACTTACGAGCACTATGTATGAGCAAGTACATGTCCATGCGTGTGCAAGCACATTATTGTAAATGTCCTCTTTCAGCATGGGATCATGTGCTCCTCTCAGCTCTGTAATCTCAACTAAAAAGGGAAAAAGGTTAAAAACAAAGAAAGTGTGGCAGTAGAAGTTTCTCAATGGATGTAACCTCTTCATAGTGGGTCTGAACATCTCACCAAGCCACCAAGGAATCTGCTACCATCTGGAAAGATCCATGACCCAAGAGCAAAGCCTGTTTGTGGACCACTCAGTCATAGAGCCAGTGAGTCGCCTGCATTTGTTTTGTTTCATAATAGGGTCTGTCTGTAGGCCCAGGCTGGCCTCAAAACTCCTCATCCTCCTGTCTCAGCCTTACAGGTGCTGAGATTATAGGCACCCACCACTGTATCTAGTACATGGGTTTCCACATTCTTCTCAGGCTTGTCCCAGAGATTAAGCCGGTGCATAAAGCCCTTGCCTCGTGCCTGACATGGAATAATCATTCATTCATGTGTGCTCTCAAACCCAGGTTCAGGCTGTGTGTGTGTTTCCACCTGTTCCCAACTTCTCTGCCTCGCTCTTAGGACAGATGCCTTGTCCTCTCTGAGTCAAGTCATCCAGCTTCCCTCAGCCTGTCTTCTGCAGACCCACACTTGGCTGCTATGACTCTTCTGTGTAATAGCAGTGTAAATTTCCATGCACCTACTTTGATGTACCATGCTATGACTGCGGGACACATCCCTAAAAGTGGAAATGCTAGATTGAAATAAAATGAAATACAGGGCAAAAATCTTCAATGCAAAATCCCCCCTCCCAATTGCTCCTCTTTCCCTTAAGGGGAAAGAATCACACCTATTTAGCACCTTTAAAAGTAGGAGGGGTCACTGAGGACCTGTGACCCACAGAACATAACAGCCCTTCCCAGCACACACTGCCCTTTTCAATTGGAAACACAGACTTTCCAGTTCTATGGCAATGAATATGAGAGTGCAGGTTTTCACAGCCACAGCCAAGACCCAGCTCTTTGCCCTGGGGCTTGATGGACTGTCTTTGCCTCAGCACTTCCTAATGAGATTTCCAAGATTTCCATCCGTGGCTCCTGAGGGAACTATAACTTGGTCTGGGGTATTGCTCAAACTGCAGTGAGCTAGGGGACAGCATTGCCATTGCGGGCAGAAATCTAGTGCTTCGTCTCAGACCTCTGAGCTGTTGCTCTCTCTTCTAGAATTCCACTGGTGACTTAAACCGCTTGAGTATTCTCACGGCACACTTCCTTGAAACCACTAGACTCTGTTTTAGAGCAAAGTAGCCAAGGGTAGAGCCAAGCTGTTGCAATGTGGATCCTACCTGCCAGCTACCTGGCCTGGCCACATAACTGTCCTTGCCTCATAACTGTGGAGATGTTGCTTCAGATAGCTTAATACTTACAGGTGTATACACCTGAACCTTGCACGTAGGCACAGAGCATCGATGTCAGCCTTGCTGTTAGCCTTTCATTGTGTTATTGTCCTTCCTTTTCCCTGAGAACAAACGTGGAATACCCCAGTCCTCCCAGCATCCCATGGACTCAGTTCCAAATCTACAGATCCCTGGGAGCTCAATTGGTGGGAAGAAAACAGATGTAGCGAGGTGGCTGTCAGGCCATAAGGCAGAAGTCCGGTTCTAGCCCAAGCTCTCTTCTAGGTGATTCCATGTAACACCTGCCATTGTGGTCACGAGCTGCTTCTGCTGCCATGCCTTCCCTAACATGATAGAGTCCTCTCAGACCAAGAGCCAAAACAAATCCTTTTTCCTCTAAGTGGTTTCTGTTGGGTATTCTGTCACAGCAATGAGAAAAGTATCTGATGACCACTTGGCCCTTCCAAGCAACACCTGTTACCTGATCTCTCATATCTGCCCTCCTGCCTCCCGGCTCCCACTCCTCTGCTCCCCACTTATCTCTTGGGCTTGCTGTAAGACCTCTTTACTCCCTGCACCATTTGTCATCAGCATTGGTTCACAATAGAATCAACTGCAGAATTTTAAATTTTTTTTCTGTGTGTGTGTGTGTATGTGTGTGTGTGTATGTGTGTGTGTGTGTGTGTGTTTCAGAGGGCACTGTATGTGCCTGTGGAGGCCCCAGGGTGACTTGGGAGTCATCTTTGAATGAACTACCTGGAGTTTCCCAGGCTCTG
The DNA here is from genome assembly GCA_023101885.1 of Typhlomys cinereus. NCBI lineage: Eukaryota > Metazoa > Chordata > Mammalia > Rodentia > Platacanthomyidae > Typhlomys > Typhlomys cinereus. The sequence continues at coordinate 2,853,294 of JALPQD010000299.1, read as the reverse complement.
CCTTTTGAGGACTGAAAGTACAGGCCACCACATCTCCACTTGGTATTTTTACATGGCATTCGAGATCTGAACTCAGGATCTTCAGCTTCAGGGGTAAAAGCTTAACCCCTGAGCCATCTCTGCAGCCCAACTATAGAACTATAAAAAACAATCAGGCTTAGTGTGTGCTCCAGAGCACCTGATAATCTCCAGGGTCAAATGTGAACAGATACCTGCATCTTCCCACAGTTCTTTTTATTACCTTTAGTAATATTATCATCAGAGGGCAAAAACTCTACAGAGCTCCCTGACACTGACTTCCGTACTTCCTGCTATGAAAGACACCACCACAAACATACCACAGACATATCAACCAAGCATTGTATGAGGGAGGCACTTAAGAACTGTATTGAACAGCTGGAATTGGAACTGAGTGATGAAGTGCTTGTCTAGTGTGCAGTAGGCCCTAGGTTCAACCCACAGCACTGCCAGAAAAAAGAGAAGAGGAAAAAAAAATCTTTGGCTGGGAAGTGGTTCAGTAGTTAAAGTACTTGCTATCAAGCAATAGGACTAGAGTTCGAATCTCCAGATGTGGAAGTCCAGTTGTGGAAATCCATCTCTAATTCTAGCCTGGGAAGTCAGAGACTAGGAATCCCCAGAGCAAGCTGGCCAGTCAGACTAGCCTATCAGCAAGCTCTGGGTTTGATTAGAGTCCCTGACTCAAAAAAATAAGGTAGAAGAATAATCAAGGATGATTCCCAAAATCACCTACACAAACCACACACACACACACACACACACACACACACACACACACACACACACACACATGCATGAGCACCCACCCACATACACGTGCATACATTCATACATACATGTACACAAAAATAGTAGAAAGGGGATGGGAGAGAGAACTCAGCAGGTAAGGTGCCTGTTGTCAAGCCTAGAGACCTGGGTTTGATCCCAGGAAAACCCCCATGGTAGAAGGAGAAACTTCTGACATTTGTCCTCTGGCTTCCACCCATGCACCATGGCATGTCTCCCTTCCTCTTCCCCTATAGGTAATTTTAAAACAAGAAAATCACAGAAGGAAGGGAAGAAATGAATGAATCAAATACAAGCCAGGATAGAAAGAAATGAATTGAGTACAGCAGACCAGGCCCAGTGCACACTCCTGAGATCCCAGCACATGGTGGGGAGGCCAAGGCAGAAGAATCAGTTCAAGATCATCCTTGGCTAGTGAATCTGAGGTCAGTCTGGACTACAACGAGATTTACAAACAAAAAACACCACTTGGAATAAATAGATGGGTTTTAAATACTCATAGCTGGCAGATGAGTGAGTCACATGTGTCTGATAAATATTCAATAAATAAATACATTTTTATGTTTTTTGTTTGTTTTGTTTGAGATAAACTCAGTATGTAGCCAGGTTGATAATCCTGGTACCTATCTCCCAGTTGATCTGATGACAGGCAGGTCTATCATACTTCACTCTTTGAACTTTTTTTGAGAGGAGGAGCATGTGTGTGTTCTTGTATAGGGATGGGTGTGAATGTGTGTTTGTGTGCATTTGTGCAGAGGTCAGGGTTGATGTTAAATTTTTCCTCCATGACTTTCTTTTTGTTTATTTCAGTGTTGAAGATTTCATTTGCTTGTTTGTTTAGGGGACATGTATGTGCATGCCACAGCTTACCTGTGGAGGCCAGAGAACAACATTTAGGAGTTCTTTCCTTTCATCATGCAGATTTCAGGAACTGAATCAAACTCGGATCATCAGGCTTGGCAAACAAGTACTTTACTTACTGAGCTGTCTTGCCAGCCCCGTCTTGTTTTTTGAGACAAAATCTCTCTCTGGACCTGATGCATACCAGTTTGGCTGGACTGTCTGGCAAGCCCCCAGGATCCTCCTGTCTCCATCTGTACAACACTGGGATTGCAGGCTCATGCACCACATCTACTTTGTTAAGTGAAATCTGGGGCTCAAACTTGGATTCTCTTGATTGCAAGCACTTGATGGACTGAGCAACCTCCTAACCCCCTCTTTATAGGTCTATGGTGAATGTTCATGGCATCGTGAAGAGATGAGTAGATGTGTTTGAGGGACTGGTCAGCTTTTAGTGAATGACTTGTCTGTGCCCAAAAGCTTCCAAATCTCTAAGCGCGTGCCTGGGGTGGTTCTCCTTCCCATTCGACCAACGAAAGAAATGCTGTGACTTGATGCCAAGCCCTGAGCTCTTGGCTTGCTGAGCACCAGTGCAGTGACTGAATCATATTTCCATGGCGTAAAGGAATGCCAGGAGCCTACCAAGGCAATCCTGGACACTCACTCTGCCCTGATCCTCCCCTCCACAAACACACTTCAGGCATTGCTTCCAGCTTTTCCAATATGCTTTACCTTCCAGGAGTTGACACACTGAAATAACCTTACTGATAATCAGGCCATATCCCTGACTGAGCCAGAACTCCGTGGCCTCCAGTGAGTCTGGCATCTCACCTTCAGTGGGTAGTCTTTAACAGTCACTGTGTATCAGGCATGTAGTCATGATCCAGGCACACACACAAACATGCACACACACACACACACACAGAGGGACTTCACAAACTAGCACATGGCAAACAAGGAATTTCATGGTAATTCCACACATTGGAACAGCTGCTTCAAAGAATAACACAGAATGCCCTAGGAGTACAGATTGGGGGCTGAACAAGGCCATGGAGGAGGGAAAATGAGAAGGAAAAAGTAGTGTTGGACTGAGTCCTAAGAAGGAATTACGTAGGGAAAAGAAGGAACAGTATGGGCAAGGGCACTGAGGTAGCAGGAGGTGGGCTGAAAGAGGAACTGAAAATAAGGCTTTGTGACCAGACTCAGAACAGGGGCTGGTGAGGGAGTCTGAAGGTTGAAGCAACACGGAGTTCTGTGCATAGGTTCCTCTGTCTAAGGGGCACACATAGGAGCACATGCTGAAGCAGATGACCACCGAGGCTAAGACAAATCACAGCACCTGAGAGCAGGGTTGAGGGCCCAGCCTTGACTGCTGTGGGGGACTGGAGTGTGATGGAGAGAAAAGAGCATAGGAAGGATGACATCAATGTTTTTGATCTGAGCCGTTGAAAGGAGGGGGGGGAGTATTTTTACCCCAGATGCAAAAGCTGCAAAAAGACAACTGCATGCTGTGCTGACAAATACCAGGCGACCCACCTGCTGGCATCAGCCCGGTCTGTGTGACTTTATTTGGCTTGTGGAACATGTACAGAAGTGACAGGTGTGGCTCCTAAGCAGAAGCTTTAACTGTCACGGCATGTTTTAGCCTTGTCTCCGTCCTCTGGGATAGGCAGGGTCCCAGGCAAGGCTGTTGTGTACTGAGAGCCAAGGTGACGTACCTGGGCCATCAACCAGCCTGTGATAGAGCCTGAGAGAAGCAGGCCTTTGGGGTTATTTGTTACTGTAGCAGAACTTACTTCTGAGAAGGAAAGGAGTTTGTGGGTAGAGAAATGGGAAGAATTCAGACTGGAAAGGGTCCATCTACTGTGCAAGGGAGTCTGCACTGGTGATGTCATCAGGAGCTGGGCAGCAGAGCAGTTGGACCTGGAGGTATTTCCCCATCTGCTCCCTTGGAAGCTAAGAGGGGGCTAATACCAGAACTCAGGACCCACTTACGCAGGGAGGAGCCAGGCTCAGACCCTTTGATTTCAGACACGTTACTTCATTCATGTGTTCCACACTTACTTGTGAAATCATGAGGCTTCACAAAAGAGTTGTTAACAAATGTAAAGAGTTAGAAAAGGATTTGGCTCATAGAAAGATCATAGTTAAGGCACCCATTGTTCCAACATAATGCTTTTGCTTGTAATAGTTTTTTTGTATGGCTGAAATGTTTGGTGAAGAGGCGTGTGCAGTTTGATATAGACACTTAAATCATCCACCCTCAAATTCTGTTAGTTCCCTTCATGAATAGTCTCACCTCACAGTTAAAAGGTGACTGCATCATTCTGTCCTTTGTGTCTTTGAGCATTCCTGGTAAAGGAATATCAGCGGGTCTTAGTAGTTTTGATCACCTCACGTGGTTTATTCTTGAGCTAGGGAAGGAGTTCATTGGGTAGTAGTCAAGAGGGCAGCTTCCAGGCTGGAGAGATGGCTCAGAGGTTAGATCTCTGCTTCATAAGCAGAAGGACCTGCGTTCAGATGCCACATAAAAATGCCAGATGGAGGGCTGGAGAGGTGGCTCAGGGGTTAAGCCTCTGCCTTGCAGGCGGAAGATCCTGAGTTCGGATCCCATATCCCACGTATAGACGCCAGGCGGAAGTGGGGGTGGCCTGTGTTTCTAGTCCTGGTAGGGCGGAGCCTGTGAATCCCAGGGCAGAGTAAACAAGAAGGAGGTGGAAGCATCCATGGCGGTTCCCGAATTCGTCTGTGGTTCTATACACACACACACACACACACACACACACACACACACGCACACACGCACAATTGAATAAATAAAAAAAAAAAATGCCAGATGGAAATGGTGGTGGCCTGTACTTCTACTCTGGAAGGCAGAACCTAGGAAATTTCAGAGTGAGGCAAAAAGGAGGTAGAAGTAATCCAGGATGATGCCTGAAGTTACCCTTGGACCTCCACAGGGACACAGAGTGCGCTCTCCTCTCTCTCTCTCTCTCTCTCTCTCTCTCTCTCTCTCTCTCTCTCTCTCTCTTTCTCTCTCTCTCAATAAATAAATAAATGAAATTAAAAATTAGGAAAAAAGAAGGCAGATTCCCAAAAGGAAATCTGGGCTGTTGTTGAGAAAAGGAACCTGAGGCTAGGGACACACTACGAATGTTGCCCACTGGTCGACTTGTGTTTTTCTTCTGCCCTGCCCTGTGAGCTTCGGGCAGATACCATGGTCCCCCAGGGCAGCACTCTATGGTATCAGGACACCCAGGTAGCAGTGCTTGTTTGTCTGTTCTACCATCAAGCTCTGGGGTCCTCTCGGGGAGCCCCTCCCTCAACTGCAGTCCCCAGCACTTTCCCAGGTGACAGTGTATGAGCACAGATAACCCACAGCCTGCTCTTCTGACAGCCTGAGACCTCTCCACTGCCCACATACAATCAGATCTATCACAGCCTGGCTCTGCTTCCTTGAAACTGGAATGATCATGTGACCGCATTCTAGCCAATAACATACAAGTATTCAGATCAGGGGAATATTCTAAGAATGTCGAGTCTCTTCCTTGTCCAGGGTTCACCCACAAAAGCCCTGAGCCTGCAGCATACTTCATAAACAGAGGGACAAGACAACACATAACAGATGTCACTGCCCTGTTTCTCACCAAGCCTAGAGCCGCCATCTCTGCCCTCCTAGTTAGGAAATAATTAGGTCATCATCACCACCTCTGAATGGAATCCTGCTACTTGCTGCCGCATGGGTCCTGTTGGCTCCACCACTGCCTTGCTTTTCCCTTGGCTATGTTCCTGGGGCTGCCCTGCCTTTCCCTACCTACAATTCCCCAGCCACCTTGCTAGCCCATGCTTCCAGGCCTTAGTCAGGGTCCTCAGAGCCCAGCAGCAGAACTGATCTTGGGCAGAAGCAGAACTTAATGGGGACTCACAGAATCACAAAGTGTCCAGAAAAACAAAAACATGCAAAGGCTGAGGAAACACGAATGAGAAGAAAGCAGGGTTCTCAGGAAAAGCCAGGCCCAGATCCCCTGCCACCACACAACACTCTACAGCCTCAGAAGAGATTGCTGAGCTCCCCCCTCCCCAAACCCAGCTCTGCCTACCCTGTCCTATGAATGTAATGAGGGGAGGAGATAAACTCTCTCCAAAGCTTTCCGGAAGAATGGGAATGCAAATGGAATCCTGAATGCTTGGCACCCAAAGTGCTTCAAATTTGGGTTGTTTAGATTGTGGAATATTGGCATATATGAGATGTCTTGAGGAAAAACCCAAGTCTAAACACAAAATTCATTTATGCATTTTACATAACCCAAGGCAGTTTTACCAATATTTTTTGTACACCCACTTTTGATTGCACCAGGCCCTTATGTCAGCTGTGAAATTTTCCGCCTGTAGCATCATGTTGATACTTAAAACTTTTTTGAGACAGGATCTCATGCAGCCCAGGTTGGCCTGGAGTCACTATATAGACAAGGATGACCTTGAACTTCTGATCCTTCTGATTCCTCCTCTCATGTGCCAAGATTACAGGAGTGGGTTGTCATGTCCAGCTTCACACTTTAAATATCTAAAATTTTGAAACATTTTGAATTTTCACACTAGCAATGCTCAGCCTTTCTTCTACAAGGAGGGAGCAAGCATTGTCTCCCCTCACATGTTGAAATGGGTCTGTGTTCAATCATTGATCCTAGGCATACACTCTGCTTCTCTCAACAGCTTTCATCTTAGAAAGATCTGGGTGTTTTAGCAAAGGGCAGCTTGATAACAAACATCCAGAAAGGATATCAGCATGCTGTAGTCCCCAAATCTCAGAGGCTGTGGTGCTACAATTTAAAGCAGCACAGGGAGACCTAGTTGTACCTGCCTGGGGAGGGATTTTATGCAGAGACCCAGGCCTTGCAGAATATCTGTGTGTGTTCACAGAGAGTAAGAAGCAGATAGAAAGCATCACAGAGCTGGGAGCCAAATGGCATCAGCAGAGCACATGTGGCAGAAGATCCTTGCCACAGCAAGCCAGGTTTGCAACTGGGCCACTGTCTTTTGTTTTTGTTTTTTCCACCCATCCAGCCTTGGTGTAACCTCAGAGAACAGAGTTGTCTTCTGCACAGTGCCCAGGCCTCCCACATTACTTCAGAGCACATCTCTGTTCAGGCCCTCCTGGCAAACAGCCCTGTATTCTAGTCTTGACAGTTTAGTGTCAGAGGCAATCAATAGATATGAACAAGAATGTGTCCATTCTCACACCCACCAGTCACCAGAAGCAGCAAGTAGCCCAGCATGCCTGCCCGTAATACACAGCCTACCTTCATTTGGTAAACCCTCATTGTTGGCTTTGTGAGTAGGGTTGCAAAGAAGTACTCATTCAAGCCTGGTGCCATATATGTATAATCCCATTATTCTTATAATCAAAACGCTCCAAAGGATACTGAAACAGGAAGATCATAAGTTCAAATGTAGCCTGGGCTACATAGTGAAAGACTATCTCAAGAAGAGTGAGGGGGGGCTGGAGAGGTGGCTCAGGGGTTAAGCCTCTGCCTTGCAGGCGGAAGGTCCTGAGTTCGGATCCCAGATCCCACGTATAGACGCCAGGCGGAAGCGGGGGCGGCCTGTGTTTCTGGTCCTGGTAGGGCGGAGCTTGTGAATCCCGGGGCAGAAGGAGGTGGAGGCGTCCATGGTGGTTCCCGATTTCGCCCGTGGTTCTACACACACACACACACACACACACACACACACACACACACACACACGCAATTGAATAAATAAAATTTGTTTAAAAAAAAAAAAAAAAGAGTGAGGGGGAGCTAGAGAGATGGCTTAGGGATTAAGTCTCTGCCTCAAAAGCAGAAGGACTGAGTTCAAATCCCAAATAAAAATGCCAGGTGGAAAGGCCAGGTGATGGCCTGCCCTTCCAGCACCAGAAAGTGGAGTCTGGGAAACCTCAGAGCAAAGCAAAAACGAGGTAGAGCAATCCAGGATGATTTTTAAAGTCACATTGGGCCTCCACAGGCACATACAATGCCCTTTGATGCACACAGACATACAAACGCACACGCACATGCACAATAAGGGAATATAAAATTTGACTCCAGTGTGGCTCAGTTGTAGAGCCCTTGTTTATAATTTCCCAGTGAGGAGCTAGAGGCATAATTTCATGCAAGGTTCTGAGCAAAAGAAGAAAAAAATAATTGTTAATTAACTAGAAATGCATGTGTATGTTTCAAGAAAAACAATGGCCAGTGGTATACCTTGTAGAGCAAGCCCTCCCCTTCTTGTGCATTTAGATGCCTTGAACATAACTGTCACATTCACTCAGGTGGGAAGCCGTTTGTGAATTAGAGAAATAAGCGTTGATAAGTGCTACGAGAAAGGCAGGGGAGTGGGGAGAACAGACACACAGCTCTTCCCTAGAGGTAACCTGTTAGAAAACCTCTCTAGATCTTCTCTGTACATGGCAGCTTGTTGTTGGCTGCTGTCACTTCTGGTTTTGTTTTTCAAATTGGGAGGTGTACATGAAATTCTAGGTTTCTGATTTCTTTTGGAAAAAAAGTGATCTGATTGGATTTTCATGATCTGGAGAGACTCAGCTTGGGGGAGGTGAGGCCCAGCCCTGCCTCCTTTCTTGTTTCCTCCCTAGGATCTGACCTGTCCCCTGCATGAGCTCCCTGGATATCTCAGGGATGTATCTATGCTTACTTCTGGGGACACCAGCAAGAGAGAAGCCACCTTGCTACCTCCCTTTCCCTTCTGCTTTTTGCAGTCTTGGAGGCTAGCACCTCTCCTCTGTTTTGCTCCATGAACCTGCTTCATGCTTTCCTCTGCTTCTCACTGCAAGTTCAATCTGTTACCACTAGATATAAATTAGGGAAAACCCCCTGCTCGCACATGCAGTAACACACAAATGCACATACCCATACAAGGCCATCCTCTTCCTGGCATAGCAAACAGACCAGAGGAATGGCTGTTTCTGGTCCTAGAGGCCTTGGTACATGAAACTTACAGGTCGCCTGACCCAGGCACGCAACCCACCCTAGAACTGTGCTATCCTGAACAGTCAGTCTTGTTAGCAGGACGAATGGAGTAAGAACAGCCTGCTGGTTGAGCCTCTGAATGTAATAATTACTTCCCCTCCTCTCCGGTGGGGAATTTCGCCTCCCACAAATTCAAGGTAGAAACAAAGATCTTCAACTGAGGGCAAAAGTGTGAACTCCCTTCCCACAGGCCAGTGCATTGGGGTGTGTTCAGCCTTAAACTAGACTGGGGCTGAACAGAGACAGGGTCTCCTGGACTCCAGTGTGAGAGAGGGCCATGGCTATGAGCAGATAGATGTCCCACTTCTCTAATGCCAAGAGCGTCACAGTGCAGACAGTGAACACATAAGACACAAAATAGTTTCCGTTGTTGGCAGGTGCTAAGAAAAGTAGAGAAGGCAAAGTAGGTAACAGGCCTAAAAGGTGGCTTGGGACATCTTTCCATGACTGGTGATCACAAATTCCCTGGTGGAGAGCCGATGAAGGAGACCCTAGGTATCCTGAACCAAGCTTAGCATGTGAGACAGACAGAAATGACTGGCATTGATAGAAACTTCATCAGGTGAGGGGAGGGACAGAGGCTAGATCTGGTGACTTCTGGCCAGGGGAAGGCATTTGGGTTTTATTTTAGAGCAGTATACAGTATCACTAGAGTGGAGGCTCAGCACTGAAGCATCAGCATGGGATTTACAGCGTCTGCTAATCCCTAAGATCACTGGAAGCATTCCCTCTGCAGCAGCTTCCCTCCCAGAACCCAGCAGAGCTCCCATTGGCTCGTCTGTCATTTCCCTTGTCTCTCTGGCAGGAGGTGGGATTGGGCTGCAGAGCCGGTCATCGATAGTCTGCTTTTTCTGTGCATTCACCAGGCCACAGGACATACAGAGACAGGGAAGATGTTAAATAGAGCTATAGGAATCCTGAGGTGGACACTGCACAGAACAGATGACCTTCTGCATCAAAGGAAAGTGGCTATGATGAGTGTAAGACAGGAAAGGTATCTTTTGTTGGTCTTGTTTGGCTCCTTTTCTGAACAAAACAATTCAATAAAAAATCCTTTGAGATAACAAGGGTTAGGTATCCAAAGCAAGGTATTGCAGAGTAATGAGAGAGAGAGAGAGAGAACTTACATGCACATGCATATGCACATGTGCATATGTCTGATGTGTGGTGTATGCATGCAGAATCCAGAAGAGAGCCTCAATTATCTTGCTCTATCACTTTTCACCTATTTTTTTTGAGATATAAGCTCTCCATAAACTTGGAGCATATATTTTTTCAGGAAAGTGGCAGTCAGCAAGCCCCAGTAATTCTCTTTTTTGCCTTCTCCTCCCCCCGCCCCCACTTTGTACTAGGGTTACAGGTGAGCTCAGGACACACCTAGTTTTTTGCATTGTGGTGTGATCTGAACTCAGTCTTTCACGCTTGTACAGCAAGTTTTCATCTGCTGAGCCATCTCTCCAGCCCCAAGAATTCTTGTAAATTTTAATAGATATAAAAATGGCATTGTATATATTTTTAAAGATCATATCTGGGGCTGGAGATGTGGTTTAGGGGTTAAGCCTCTGCCTTGCAGGCGGAAGGTCCTGAGTTCAGATCCCAGATCCCACGTATAGATGCTGGGCGGAAGCAGGGGCGGCCTGTGTTTCGAGTCCTGGTAGGGCGGAGCCTGTGAATCCCGGGGCAGAGTAAACGAGGAGGTGGAGGCGTCCATGGTGGTTCCCGAGTTCGTCCATGGTTCTACACATATATACATACATGTATACACGTGCACCCACACATGCATACATGTACAATTGAATAAATAATAATAAAAAAAATTTTTAAAAGATCATATCTGCTAGAGATAGGAGCTTGGAAGAGTGGAGAGATGTCTCAGGATTTAAGACTGCCTTACAAGCAGAAAGATCTAAGTTCAAATCCTGGATCCCACATAAAAATGCCAGGTGGAAATGGTGGTGACCTACACTTCCAGCTTTTGAAGGCAGATCTGGGAAATCCCAGAGCAAAACAAAAAGGAGGTAGAAGCAATCCAGGATGATTCCTGAAGTCACCCTTGGGCCTCCACAGGCATATACATTGTCTTCTGATACATACACACACGCGCGCGCATGCGCGCGCGCACACACACACACACACACACACACACACACAGAGATGGGAGCTTAAAAGCCATTTATGGATGAAATAACTTGATATCTGGGTTTTGCTCTATCATATTATCAGAGCTGGAGTATATCTCAGTGGTAGACTTGCTTGGCATAGGCAAGTCCCTTGGCTGCATCCTCAGCACTGCAGAAAAAAATGTTGTCAGAAACAGAGGCCTAAGGATATAATTCTGAGTTAAGTGCTTGTCTAGCATACAGTGGCCCTGAGTGCAATTCTTCATACTGCCAAAAAAAAAATTTATCTAGGTGAACATACATATGACACAGGAATGGGAGGGGGTCAGCTATTGGAGTTGGTGATATGATCATGCATCCTAGTTCTTTCTCTACTTTCAACTGTGACCAGAGCTTTGCCATATCTGGTGTTCCATGCCTATAACCTAAGCACTCAGGAGGCAAAGGCAGGAAGATAACCATATGTTCAAAGCTGCATAGCATGACCTGTCCTTTAAAAAGAATAATAGAAAATTATTTAAAAGTAAAGCTGGAGAGAGAGAGAGAGAGAGAGAGAGAGAGAGAGCCTTATTTCTCACCATTTGGGAACAGAGCATGCTTTTCACATCTCATGTTTTTCTTTTTTTCCTTCATAGCATGGCTGGAAAGATGCACACTAGCCCTGGCCCACAGCTGCTTCTCTCTCTGCCCTGCTGAGCACCTGCGTCTGGAGCCCCCAGGACTGCGCCCACCTCCTGAGGTTGCCCTGGTCTTACTGACTACAGCAATGTTGAAAAACTGGACTCTACAGGCTCACAACCTTTGTGTGCACTTTCAGGGGCCAGCACCCTCTGCCCTGGGACTGGTGGCCCTGAAAATGGCAAGCCAGGGAACCCCGTAGACTTGCAGCACAGCTTCTGGGGGCAGCAGCACTTCAACGCCCGTGGACTATGACCACCTATCGGCCCCTTCCCAATGATGGCATTGACTTGGCAGCCAGCTGTGGGGCCAGGAGCGCTGACATCCTCCCTGGGCCCCACTCTGGGGACTACACTTCCATGGGATTCTGGGCCCAAAATGGCAGCATGTCCCAGACTGTTGGTGAGAGTCCAGCTACTACCACCACCACCCGCCCCAGTCCCACTACCCCTGCGATGCCCAAGATGGGCGTGCGTGCCCGCGTAGCTGACTGGCCACCCAAACGAGAGGCCCTGAGAGAACAGAGCAACCCTAGCCCCTCACAGGACACAGATGGCATGAAGGCCCTCAAAGTGGCCCATTCCATAAGGAGCCTACAGAATGGACAGCCTTCTGCCAGCACTCTGGCTTCCTCAGGGTCCAGAGCATTCCATCGACTCTCCAGGAGAAGGTCCAAAGATGTGGAATTCCAGGATGGGTGGCCCCGGTCCCCTGGCAGGGCCTTCCTCCCCCTTCGGCACCGTAGCAGTAGTGAAATCACCCTCAGTGAGTGTGATGTGGAGGACCCTGCAGAGCCACGGGGGACCCGGCACACAGGGGTGCTGCCCCTCTTCCGAGAGTACGGGAGCACATCCTCCATTGATGTGCAGGGTGTGCCTGAGCAGAGTTTCTTTGACATCCTCAATGAGTTCCGAAATGAACAGCCTGAAGCCCGTGGCTCCCAGACCCTTAATGAGCTTCTTCGGGTGGATCCCGGTCCCCTTCTTGCAGGGGGTGCCTGTGGAGCCAAGGGGGATGCACGCAATGGCCAGGCCTCCAAAGACAGTCTCCTGCCTCTGCAGTCGCTCAAAGAAAAGGAGAAGGCCCGAAAGAAGCCTACTCGGGTCCTAGGTGGTGGGGACACTGTAGACTCGTCCATCTTCCGGAAGCTGAGGAGCAGTAAACCTGAGGGGGAAGCAGGACGACCTCTGGGGGAGACAGAGGAGGGGCGGAGCCCTCCAGAAGCTAGCAGGCCATGGGTCTGCCAGAAGAGCTTTGCACACTTTGACGTGCAGAGCATGCTGTTCGACCTCAATGAGGCAGCTGCTAACAGGGTGTCGGTGGCCCAGCGGCGGAACACCACCACTGGGGCCTCCGCCGCCTCGGCCGCATCAGCCATGGTGTCTGTCTCAGCATCCCGGGCCCACAGCCTGGGGGGCCTGGACCCGGCCTTCACCAGCACAGAGGACTTGAACTGCAAAGAGAACCTACAACAGGACCTTGGCGACGACAACAGCAACGACCTGCTGCTCAGCTGCCCACACTTCCGCAATGAGATCGGAGGCGAACACGAGCGCAATGTGAGCTTCTCAAGGGCCTCTGTGGGCTCCCCCGGGGGCAGCAGTGAAAGCCACCTAGCCACTGAGCCCTCCCTGAGCATCCATCGCACCAACGCCAGCATCTCGGTGCTAGAAGTGCCCAAGGAGCAGCAGAGGACACAGAACCGGCCCCGGCAGTATAGCATTGAGCATGTGGACCTGGGTGCCCGCTACTACCAGGACTACTTTGTGGGCAAAGGTAATGAATGGACCAAGATGGTTGGGACCCCAGTTTCTCCCAGACACTTAGTTGCTTGTTCATTCAGCTATGTCTCAGCACTGAGACACTGCTCGAGGCCTGGGAGGATGCAGCGAGCTGAGTCACACCCAGCCCTCCACCCTGTATGTGATGTGTGGCTGGTATCCGGAAACCTTGTCCACATGAGGCCAGTGTACACATTGAGACCAAAAATTGCGGTATTTGGCACAAAATAGTACAGCATATGCCAGGTACTTTCTAGAATCTATGTTTATCATACAGTTTCTTGCACAAATCCCATAAAGTAGCATGCCATGTCTTAGGTGTGCTTTAGTGTACCTCTGACCACATACCTGATAGAACCAACTTAGGAAAGTAGGGTTTCTTTGGGCTCATGGTCTCAAAGGGAAGGGGGGAGGGGAAAGGAGGGAGGAAGGTCATTTAGCCATTTCCTTCCAGCTGTGGCTAGGCACACCTGTAATCTCAGTACTTAGGAGGCTGGGGCCGGAAGATCTCCAGTTTGAGACACAGAGCAATTTCAAAGACAGCCCAGAATAATAAAATTTTGTCCAAAAATTTTTTTCAAGATGTCCTTTATAAAAATGACTTCTTTGCAGCTCAGGAGTAACTTAGAGTTTATAACTTCTTAATATCTGCTGCAACCCCTAAAGTGCTGGGCATTCATTCTGCCTAGATTGAAGAGAAAAACCTGTAACTGCTTCAGGGGTGAGCCCTCATTTGTGAAGTACAGTATTCAATTCAATATTCTGATTAATTTGTACCAATTATTTGGGATAGCCTTGGATTCACCCAAGTGCATTCTCATGAGAACAGGAACTGTCAGTTAAATATTCAGAACACCAGGGTGGGAACAAGAGACAGATAGATGTCCAGGGTGCTCTTGAATTTCTGGCAGTGGCTAGATGCCAACTTTGGACTGGAGTCATGCTGACTGCTAGCAGGTTCCTGCTATAAGCAGGAGACACTCGAGTTGGACATCAAGAAAAAACTGTTTCCTGGCAGAGTTCTGAGACAGCAGCATGCCTAGAAAAAGAGGAAGACAACTATCAGTGAGCAAGAGAGCAGGAGACTGGCCCATGACTCACTGAAAGAGCAGTATTTATATCACTAGGTCTGAAGAAACATGGCATCATCCAGGTGATGCTTAGGGATTTGCGTTAGGACCCTGAGTAAATGCAAGGCCCTAGGATACTAATGACCAGCATTTAGCTATGTGCTTACTGTGTGCCCACCTGGTGTCATGTTAACGCAGTTAATCCTCACAGCAGTGAGTTAAGCCTATTTGACTACTAAAAGTGCCATCTTGTTTGTTACCTTGCTGGGGCATATTGCTAATCTCACCCCAGATTTGGACAGCCTGGAGACTCTGAGGCTCAAGGCTTAATCGCTTCACTACAGCTAATGGCTATAACCAGCACATCATTAACAGGCCCAGGATTGATGCTGGAGACACTGAGTGTATGACCCACTGCATCCCTGTAATACGTGTTTTGCCTTTGTAGCATCAAACTTCCCATTTCTTGGATGAGACACTGAGGCTCAGAAAGTTCCATGTCTTAGCAGAATTGGTACAGAAAGCCAACTTTTGACCTCTTGATGGTTTCTCCGCTGGCCTTGGATTCATGAGTTTTTCTGACTGTGATTCTGGCCCCTGATGCCCTATCAGCAGACTTGCCCTGAGCCAGACCTTCACCCTCTCCTTCCAGATAGCTAACTACACTTCTCTGTTCTCCCTTCTCAGAGCATGCCAATTACTTCGGTGTGGACGAGAAACTGGGGCCTGTGGCCGTGAGCATCAAGCGGGAGAAACTGGAGGACCATAAGGATCATGGCCCTCAGTATCAGTACAGGATCATATTCCGAACCCGAGAGGTAGGTCCTGTCATCAGTGTGCCCGTAGGGTAAATAGTAACCATAATCCCCTCCTAACCCTTAGCCCTGCTGTGGTCAGGCCAGAGATTTCCCAACAGGTCTTGGAGCACAATCCTTTCAATCTCTCCTTTGTACAGAGAAAGAAATTAACACTCAGAGGAATTACATGAGTCTAAAGGACCAGCCAATCAGAAGGCAGGACAGGATTTGAACCCGGCGGGTGTGACTTCAGAGTCAAGAGTTGCAGAGTCTGTTTGCAAGAGATTAAGTCCAGGGAGCATAAGAAACGGGTTGGGGGAGGTGAAAGATCACTTCAGAACTCCGAGGTGGCCCGCATCATGGAAAAGATTAAGTAAGGCTCCGAGCCTCAGGCAGGGCAGGCCTGGAGCATCTCAACAAGCCCTGCTGTCTTGCTGAGCATCTCAGAACAGTACTGCCAGCTGGCCCACTCCATCCTGATCCCACAATCCCATTGTCTTACTGTGCCACAGGGCTTGCCCTCGACTGAAGGTCAGCTGCTAAGGGAGAAGGCATATTTGAACACTCCCACATCAGTATGGGAAAATTGTAAGTGACAGAAATGTATTTCTAGCTGGCTTAAAGCCAGAAGGAGAGTCACTGGTCTGTGTAATTACAGACCAGGGGTGGAGCTTGCTGCAGGTTCAGGTCAACCCAGCTTCCAGTGAGCCATAAAAACTCAGTTCCTGAACTGTCCCATTCAGACTTGGCTTTGCCTTCTTTTGAGTGGTAATGACATTCTCTGCTGCTCAGATCTCCCAGACTTTGTAGCCTTCCATTTAGAAAAAGTGATTTACTACAGAATTGCTGATTGAGGGCTGGAGAGATGGCTCAGGGGTTAAGACTGTCTCAAAGAATTGTTGATTGGCTCTATGTAGCTCCTACACTCACATCCTATGCCAGACACTGTGCTTGGGGATGACAGAAATAACTAGATCTAGGATACTCTACTCTAGGGCTTGGAGCCCCAGTCCTAACACTGAGATTGACAATTCCTTAGGAACTGGGAGTGGAGAGAGGTAGGAAGAGGAGGTCTTCAGGAAAGAAAGGTGGCTGTGTTTCTTTTTGAGACCTTTCTCATGTCACCAAAGCTGTCCTCAAACTCACTGTGTAGCAGAGGCTGGCCTTGAACTCCTGATCCTCTTGCCTCTACCTTGGAGTGCCCCACAGAAAGTTCAGTTTTTTCTGTTGTGCTTCCCTCCTGAATTCAATCCCAGTACTACCAAAAAAAAAAAAAAAAATAGCAGCAGTGACAAAGAGGTGACCACCTCTGAAAGAGCCATGTAAGTGTGCTCTTTCACAGAAGCACAACCATCAGTTCACGTAGACCCAAATTTGAATTTCCTCTGCCCTGCTTTTCCCTGGCCCCTATGTCCTTCACCCAGCATAGAAACCCTGTAGGCTCTTGCTGCCAGAGACTTTAAGTTTGGGAACAGCTGAGATCTGGATCTCACCCAGACGGGCAGATGCAGCACGGAGGACCCTTGCCTCACCCATCAGAAACCTTCAACAGGATGACATGGAGGCTTTGTGGCAGCTGAGGAGAATGGGCCCCAAAAACCACATAACCAAACTGCATGTGGTCCCCAGCCTTTGTCTCTCCAGCCAGATTTTTCCTCTGCTCACTTTTTTGGCCAGCTGATCAGAAGCAACAAATCACAGAGCATCAGAGTGATGTAGCTGCTTCTACTCATGAGAGGCACATATTACAGCAGCTGGCTGCCATGGCCGAGGCATGCTGCCTTGGCTCTAGGTGTCGGGCCTGTGCCCTACCTTCATGTCAGTCAGCTCATGACAATCTCATCACTTGTCCAATGGCAGCTGCTTGTCCTCTTTTATGACAAAACAGACCCAGAGCAGTTAAGACTGTCCAGTGAATGGTAGGGCCCAGGTGTCTGTACATCCTCTGACCATTTCACTCAGCTGCCTCTGGGAGTCACCTGTATCTATTTTATGAATTAAAATTCGTCTGGAAACATTTTTGTTTTAATGAAATAGAATAACATATATAGAGAATTTTTTTTTCAGGTTTTTTTTTTGTTGTTGTTGTTTTTGTTTTGTTTTTTGAGGAGGTTGAAATAAAGTCTCAGTCAGCAGCAGAGGCTGGCCTCAAACTACTGTCCCCTTGTCCCAGCCTCTGAAGTGCTGGGATACAGGCATGTGCCACTGTGCCCTAGAGAAGTGTGAACTCTTTTCTTTTACAGAGTACCATATAGCTAAGGCTAGCCTTGAGCCCACTGTGCAACCCAAAATGATCTTGAACTTCTCATTTTTCCACCTTCACCTCCTGAGTGCTGGAATTACAGACATGCACTTATGCAGTACTGGGGTTTGAACCAAGGGCCTTGTCCATGCTAGGCAGATACTCTACCAACTGAGCCATATCCCCAAACTCCTAGAATGAATCTTGTATATGTATGTGTGTTCAAGTCTGTGGATATGTACAAGTGTGAAGATCAGAGGTTGCTGGGCATGCATGAATGTGGAGACCAGAGGGTGATGGTAAGTGTCCTCCCGTGTTGCGTTCTACTCTGTTACTTACTGAGCTAGGATCTCTTGTTGAACCTGGAGCTTGCTGATTCAGTTACCCTAGCTAGCCAGCTTGCCATGGGTATTCTGTCTCTGCCTTCTGAGTAGTGGGAGCACAAGCCAGCTGCCATGCCCACCCTGAGTTTGCATGGGTGTAGAGGATCTAAACTCCAGTCCTCATGCTTGCATAATAAGCACTTAACACTGAGCCATCTCCCCAGCCTCTGGAATGTCCCAAGGGTCTTGACGCATCAGTGCTTGTTCAGCAGGTCAGGGAATAACTTTTCTGCTTTGGTACCTGTTGAGTAAATTGAAAACTGCTCGGTGCCAGTCCTAACTCAGGCCTGTTTTGGGGGCCCTATTCTAACCCAGGCCAGGCACAGTGACGCTCGAGTCCTGCTCGCCTGAGATTCGCTCATCTCACTTAGGTTGACAGGACATCACCACTTCCAAACTGAAGCTGGGCTTTGCAGAAACTACAGAGACTGAGTTGGTGACTTAGTTTCATATTCCATTGTTGTCATATGGTGCATTACATAATGTAATGTATATATAACAATTTGGAGGGACAAGGGGATTTTTATTCTGGCTTATGATTTCAGGTTGCAGTCTGTTATTACAGGAGAATTAGCATCAGTGGCCAAGGGAACTGCAAGAGCTAAGAAAAGGGCAAAAACCCAAGCATACCTTCTAACTTTTCCAGTCTGGCAAACTCCATCCAGCATTATTTTCACCCTACCTGAGGAATGGTCCCACCCACTATGGGCTGTGTCTTCCCACATCAGTT
Source organism: Typhlomys cinereus (assembly GCA_023101885.1). NCBI lineage: Eukaryota > Metazoa > Chordata > Mammalia > Rodentia > Platacanthomyidae > Typhlomys > Typhlomys cinereus. The sequence goes on along the minus strand of JALPQD010000299.1, from coordinate 2,834,824 downwards.
AATGCAAGTGCATTAGTTTCCTTCAACTTTGCCTTAACTAGAAAATTCCTCATAGGATGCCTGCAGCTAACTCCTACGTGTAGCAAGAGGGCTCAGGGACTGTACTCTAATGGGAAGACTGTAGTGGTATACAAGATAACCTTCATGCAAAGGAGGAAGACACAGCAGGGACAAGGAAGACTCTGGCAGAAGGTCACATCTTGAGACAGGATGGTCAAGAGAGTCACTGCTATCAAGATGGCATCTAAGACCTCAAAGAGCCAGTATGGTAGCTCCCACTGGTAATCTCAGCACTTAAGGGGTGAGACAGGATAATTGCCAGGATTTCGAGGCCAGCCTGTTACAGAACAAGTTCAACACACACACACACACACACACACACACACACACACACACACACACACACACACACCTCTGCTCTCACGTGAAGTCCACACACAGAGCTGCCCTGTGAGTCCTGTAGGCCTGACCTCCCCATACACATACACACACCTTCTGGAGTTGGAAGGAGAGCAGTGGCCTTAAAGGTTTGCTTTGCTCATTTCTGGGGTCCTTTCTGGAGCAGAAGGTCAGATAGCCCAAAGTTGGTACCAACAGCAGTGAAGCAGCCACCAAAGCTTTCAGCACGTGTTGATCCTCTCAGCTGTATCATGGGATTCCCACGTCTTTCCAGTCCACAGACGAGGAGTTAAGTCCCAGAAAGATGATTCCCTTTCAGGGTTGCCTAGTGGCAGAGCCAGGTCAACATGGCCCAGGTTCCTCCACTCCTAAGCCTGGCATCTGACTTCTGCCCCCTGTACCTACTGGGGTAGTTGGATCAGACATCTCCAGGCTCTGCTTCCAGCCCCCCTATGGCCACGTAACTTGGGCAGGTGGCTTTTCCTCTGTACCTGTTTCTTCATATGCAAAACAGATTTTGAGTTGTAACTTGAGTCCTAGACAGGTAGGAAAGGGCTCTTGGGCTGAGGCCAAGAAGTGGCTGCGTAGGCTACAGGCCAGGAAGCACCCTGGGTACCAGATCCCAGCATGACTGACACAGTATCATTACCATGACCGTCACTGTCTTCTAGGAGGGCGGAGGTTATGCTGGAGATGGACAGGACCCCATCCTCCTGTCCACACACACACTTGCCTAAGGCCCCTGGAAACCAGGGCACAAGGCCCAGACTGTCTTCCAAGCCAGCTGGCTGGCCGGTCCCAGACGGCCACCCCCAGCCATCAAGCAGACAGGCTCCGGTGGGCCCACGTCTCCTGGCAGATGGGATGTGAGCGTTGGCAGAGCCCAGCTTCCCACTGAAGCAGGAGCCGACTTGTGTTGGGCTCAAGCACCGTGTGCCTAACCACCGGCTCCCTATGAGGCTGTATGGGACGAGGCCAGGCTGGGTCTAGCCTGTACCCACCCCCTTGCCATACTCCTCAGACAGTACACAGCACGTCCCAACCAGCCTGGGACTGTCTGTCCTCATGTACTCGCTGGAAAATGGGAGTTTCTGACAGACCTTAGGGTAGGTGTAATGCGAGTGTTGTGTTGTTTTTTAAATATTTGTTTACTTATTTGAGAGGGGGAGGTCAGAAGACAATTTTCAGAAGTCTATTCTCCTTTCCACCATGCAGACTTCTGAGGATTGAACTCATTGCATACAGGTGCCTTTACCTTCTGATCCATTTCTCTGGCTCAGCATAGATGCTCCTATCCCCATTTCGTCAATGACAAAACAAAGGAGGCTGAAACAGAAGGATTGACACTTCCAGATCAGCCTAATTTACATAATGAGACCATGTCTCAAAAACGAAACAAAAAATCCAGCGAGGTGCATAGCTGTAATCTCGGCACTCAGGGGGTAGAGGCAGAAGGATGATAAGTTCCAGGCAGAATCAACGACATCCAGCGTGAGGGTGACCTGAGCTATATGTGAAGAAACAGAGGAAGATATGGGCTGAGGAATTCAGCAACTTGCTCAGGGTCACAGAGTTGGGGAGGGAGTAGAGCTCGGGTTGGAACCCAGGCAGGTAGACCCCCCCCTCCCCGCGCACACACACACAAGAAACTTCTGAAGGATACACCAACCACCCAACACAGAGAGCCACCATCAAGCATCTGGTCAGACATGGGAGCTGACACAGATCCGACCCTCCCTGCTTGTGTGTCACGTGGTCCCTTTCAGAACAGAACACTGCTCTGACTGCCCACTGTGGAGAGAGTGGGCTGGCATTGGGACAGGCAGAAAGGTCAGGAGAGGAAGAAGATGATGGAGGAAACCAGAAGATAGAGAGAAGGGATCTCTCCTGACCTTCCAGGGCCTTGCTTCTCATCCCCAGTGCAGAAGGAAGCTGGGAGCCTTTCAGGTGGACATCACTGGGCAAATGACGAGGGCCAAGAATGACCATAGGCCGCCTGTCTGTTTCTGTTCCACACTGGCCCTTGCTTCCAGCAGAGGGTGCTGTGGGGCAGTGTCAGGAGGCTAGAAGATGCTCAGCCCCTGGGCACACAGCCCCAGGGCCAACCGGGCCAAGCACCTGACATCATCGCCACTCCCCAAGTTTCAAGATGCCTTGCTTATGATAAGATAGGTTTGTTAATTATCCAGGCCAGAACTGGGAACTCCTAACTGTGAGATCATTTCATTCCTCCAAACACATGGTCCTGTTTGAAGAGGGTGGGCTGCATGTCCTGCGGCAGAGTCATGGCATGCTTCTGCTGCCTCCTGTGTCTGTTGATTTAGGAGAGCGTGTTTTTGCAGCTAACCCTGATCTTCTTTCTTGTTTAAACCACAGCTCTAAGTGTATACAGGGTGGTTAGAACAGGCCCTGGAGGAGGGATTTTTTTTTTTTCCCTGTAGTGTTCCAGGCTCCCCTCTGTGCATTCTTGATGTAGCTTGCACCTGCTCTGCCTAGTCTCAGGCACAGCCTAACTTGGTGACTAGGAGTTAAAGCTAGTATCAGGAAGGACATGGAGCTACCCAGACTCTCGGGACTGCAGGATGTAAATTGGAACAACCACTCGGGGAAAACAGTTTGGCAGTTTCGGTGAAATTGAAGACTAGCATGCTTGGATGGTTTAGCAATTTGTCTTCTAGGTACAAACCCAAAGAAAATGTGTTTGAGTATACAGAGAGTTGCTCTGTGTGTGTTCCCAGCAGTACTTTTCACAGTTTTCAAATACTGGAAGCAGCCATGCTCAGCGACAGTAGGAAGGATTAAATCTTTAGCAGCACAAATGCAGCCTCTCACCACAACATGGTGGAATCACATGTGTATGGCATGAAGTGAAGAAACCAGGCCAGGCCTGGTAGCACATGCTTGTCTTCACAGCATTCGAGAGGCTGAGGCAAGAGGATTTCTAACATGCCAGCCTGGCATGTTAGAGTGCAACTCTGTCTCAAAAAAAGGGAGAAAAAGGTCAGACACAGTGGCACACACCTGTAATTCCAACACTCAGGTGATAAAGGCAAGAGGATCAGGAATCAGTTCAAGGTCATCTGGCTAGGGTCTCAAAAAAATAAATAAATAAATAGCAGTGACAAAAGGTAAAAGAGCAGGTATAGGCGACTTGGTTTGTAGTCCACTGTTAGAGTACTTGCTAGCAGGCCATGGGTTCTATCCCCAGTCTGCCTTTTCCCAAAAGAATGAAAACTTCACAAAGCTCAGAAATAAGCAGGAATAAACTGTAGTACTAGAAGTCAGAGTGTGAAAGGCTTTTGGAGGCAAGAAATAGCATGTCTCGATCTGGGTGGAAAATGCCCAGGCATTTACATGGTGATTAAGTCCTTCAATTTTTTGCATATGTATTATGTACCTTTCACATGTATATTAGATATGTATGAGCTACATGCATGTGTGTATCAGTGTTACCACTCGTGGTAACACATATGTGAGCTGATGGCATGTGCACATTTGTGCTCCTGCAAATGGAGGCCCATAGTCGACATTGGGTATGTTCATTTATTGTTCTCCACTTTGATTATTAAGGCAGAGTCACTCAGTTGAACCTAGAGCTCACTCACCAATTGTCTAGTCTAGCTAGCCAGCTTACCTTGGGGTAAGCTGTCTTTGACTCCAGCTTTTTTTGATTTCTGGAAGATCCAATTCTAGTCCTCACATTTGCAAGGCAAGCTCTTTATCCACTGAACTGTCTTCCCAGACTTTACACACTTTTATATATGTAGCCTGAACTTCATGGGGGAAAACATTGAAAAAAAGTCTCTTGAACTCATTTTCGAGGTACCTGCCTGTAGACACGGCACTCAAGACCGAGACAGAAAAACCACAAATTCAAAGCCTGCCTAGTCTGCATAATGAGAATGTGCCTCAAATGAAGAACAGCAAAAAAAAAAAAAAAAAAAGAGCTTAGGAGAAGTCAGACTTGAATTAGGATTCTGAGTCAGCCACTTGTTACCTATGGTGACTTGGGATGAGGCCCTCTAACCTCTTGGAGCCTCGGTTCGTCATTTGCAAAACAGAAATGAAAGCCTCCCCTAGAGGCCCATGTGATAAGTCTACGGGTAAGGTGCCCGTTCACAAACCTGGCAATCTGAGTTCAGTCTCTGAAAGAGCATGTTACCTGCATGTCACTGATAACTTCCAAAACAACTTAGGGGAACAAGGGGTTTTATTCTTTCTTATGACTCTGGTTGCAGTTCTTAGTCCAGCTGGCAAGAGAGCTCATAGCCACACCCAGGAGCAGAGGAAGCTGGTCACATCATATTCATTGCTGAGAGAGGGGCAAACCTCAGCTGCCAGACTGCAAGTCTGGCCAAGCATGTTGAAGAATGCACATTTACCACATCAGCAAGCTTATGCTTGTGGAACTCGCTGACCTCACTGGCTCCCACTATCTTATCCACTACCCAGGGAATAGCCCCACCCACCATGAGTTAGGTCCTCCTTATCAATTAGACAATCTCCTGGAGATTTGCTTAGGGCTTGCCTTTAAACACCAATTCTTCCCAGATGTGCCCAATGCTCTATCACAAGTCCACATGGTGGAAGAAAGAACTTTTGGAAGTTGTCTTTCATCCTCCATCCATGCATCCTTGGCTTGTATGTGCTCCCTCCACCCTCATAAATAGTAAAAAAGAAAGAAAGGAAGGAAGGAGTGAGGGAGGGGGGAGGGAGGGAGGCAAGGAGAGAAGGAAGAAGGGAGGGGGAGAGAAAGAAAAAGAGAAAAAAGAAAGAGAAAAAGAAAAAAGAGAGAGAAAAGAAAAAAGAAAGAGAAGAGAAGACAAAAGAAAGCCTCCCGGGCATACCATGCAGCACCCAGAGCTGCCCTGTATAAATGGAACTCTTTGGGAGTCAGCTAAGATTCTCTATGACTATGAAACAGAAAATCTGACTAAACAAAGCAGAAACAATGAAGGGTTATTGTCATTACCTCAGGAAAAAAATGGGAGTAAACAAGATGTGGTGGCTCATGCTCTAATCTCAGCACTGGAAAGGGAAGAGGCAAGAGGAGCAAGTTGGAGGCCATCCTGGGCTACATTAAATGTGACCCTGTCTCAGAGACCTGAGGTCACTTGGTCAAGATCATAGGAAGAAGGTAGCAAATCTCAGCTCTAGGGCCTTTAGCCCAAAACAAGCTTGCTTACCAACTTCCTTCCTTCCTTCCTTCCTTCCTTCCTTCCTTCCTTCCTTCCTTCCTTCCTTCCTTCCTTCCTTCCTTCCTTCCTTCCCTCCTTCCCTCCTTCCTTTCTTCCCTCCTTCCCTTCTTCCCTCCTTCCCTCCCTCTCTTCCTTCTTTTTTTTCCTTGTTTTGAGATGGGTCTCATATATTCCAGGCTAGCTTCAAAATCACTACGTAGTCAAGGATGATCTTAGACTCCTAATCCTCCTGCTTCTACCTCCCAAATGTTGGCATTGTAGCCCTTCACTTTTAGCTCTGTTTTTATGAGGGGTTTATTTTTTTTGTGTGTGGAGGGGTCTCACCAAGAGAGAGCCCATACTGGCCTCAACCTCAAACCATCCTGCCTCAACCTCCATAGTTCCTAGACAGGGTCACACTTAATGTAGCCTGCCTCAACCCTTTTCAGTGCTGAGATTAGAGCATTTACTCATATTTTTTTCTTGAGGTAATGACAATAACCCTTCATTGTTTCTGCTTTGCTTATTACTATTATTATTATTATTATTATTAATTATTAAGTATGTCATCACACCTAGCTACATGTGTGTCTGCTTATTAAGTGTGCCATCACACCTGGCTACATATGTGTCTTTGAAGAGAGGACTCTTTGTGTGCTTGTAGTCCCCACTCAAGACCCTGAAAACCTCCTGACCTTCCTTTCTCCCTCTTTCACAGCTCATCACCCTTCGGGGCTCCATCCTGGAAGACGCCACACCCACAGCCACCAAGCATGGGACAGGGCGGGGCCTGCCCCTTAAAGATGCGCTGGAGTATGTCATTCCAGAACTCAACATCCACTGCCTGCGGTTGGCTCTTAACACTCCCAAGGTCACGGAGCAGCTACTGAAACTGGATGAGCAAGGGGTGAGCAGGGGATTGGGGTAGAATCCTGTGGGTACCCAAGCCTATGGCCTCCACTCCTGGTGGCACTTTGGGTCTCTTTCACTGAATTTATTTTTAGCAAGTAACAAAAACCCACTTAAGCTAGTTTCAGAAACAGGAGAGAGCTATTAGCAAATTGTAGGGATCCAAGAGCAATGCCATAGAAATAGCTTAGGAATGAGATTGACATCAGAAGTCCATGTGTGTGTGTGTGTGTGTGTGTGTGTGTATGTGTGTGTGTGTGTGTGTGTGTGTGTGTGTGTGTGTGCAGCAGAAGGAGGGAGGGATACTCTATAATTATCTTTTCTCCCCATCTTTGTACACTGGCCTTTTCTGCAGCCCCCAATATTGCTATTGGATTTCCAGCACAAACCCTCAGATAGCTGAATCCCAATCCTTGGAACCAGTCGTTGGTCCCTACTTAAGTCAGGTGTCAATCCAAGGAGCAGGAGAGTCAGGGATATATGTAGCCAGCCTAGTTATCTATACCCCTACCAAACTAATAATAATAACAGAGACTATGCTCTGAGCCTACTGGGTTTTACTTTGCCACACCTCAGCCAGTTCTTGACCATCTGCTGTAGGAAGCCAGCCTCAACTGTAGGCTGTGCCTTGAGAACAAAATACACCAACACTCACAGCTGTGTAGTGACAACACTGGGTGTGGGTGCCTTCCTGTGCACCTCAGAAATGGGAAGGCAGAAGAGTGAGCTGAGACATTCCCACGCCATTGTCTTTTCCTCATTAGTCACGACTTGTGGTCCCAGAGTGCCCAGGCTCAGCACCTCAGAACTCCCCCTGCCCCATTCCCTGGAACCTCCCCCAGAGCCACGTAGCATTCTCACCTCCTCCACAGCTGTGCCGCAAGCACAAGGTCGGCATCCTGTACTGCAAGGCCGGACAGAGCTCCGAGGAGGAGATGTATAATAACGAGGAGGCGGGGCCTGCCTTTGAGGAGTTCTTGGCCCTCCTGGGGGAGAAGGTCTGCCTGAAGGGCTTCACCAAGTATGCTGCCCAACTGGACGTCAAGAGTAAGTGAGGGACGGGGTGCAACCCATGGGAAGAGTGCTTCCCTAGCATGCTGTAGATTCCATCCACACTGCCACTGAGAAAATAAAATTTAGAGCTGAGAAATGGTATTACTGAGGTGTCAAGAAGCTACCATGGCATGCCCTTGTGACAAGCAGTTCAGAGGGGTGGTGCTATGTAGGTGAGAATGTGGGTCAGTGGGACCTCTTGGCCACCACTGGTAGGAATGCTAAGCTAATAGCTCCCCCACTTGGATGGACAGTGTAGTGTGCTCTTTGCACGTTCATGCTGGCAGAGCGGGGGGGAGGGGGGGGCATCTGGAAAGCACCAGGGGGCACCACAGGACTATGTCATGTTCTTGCCATAGGGGCACGGGCGTCACCCATCACACATGGCGAGCCTCAGGAGTGCATGCACTGAAGGATGCCTCCCTTCTCAGCGCCAGGCCTTTTTATGAAGCATAACAGTGTAGTGAGCATGGTTTGCATACAGTTGAACACTGAAGAAAAAGCAGAGTCAGGTGTAGTGGTGCCTGTGCATCCTAGCCCTTGAAAGCAGTGGGGATAGAATCCAGGCTCACCAGAGCTACATGGGGACACCTCGTATCAAAAAAAAAAAAAAAAAAAAAGTAAAGGATAACGGGAGGTTTCCTTTTATCTAAATTTATTTCATTTTTTAAAAGAGTGGATTTAAGTAAAAGCATCAAGTTAAAAACTAGCAGATGGCCTGTGAGATGTGGCAGAAGCTCAGGGACTTTGGAAATGTGGTACTAACTGGTGTTTGCATCCCAGCCGACTCCACGGGGACGCACTCCCTCTACACGACATACCAGGACTACGAGATCATGTTCCATGTCTCCACCTTGCTCCCTTATACCCCCAACAACAGGCAGCAGGTCAGTGGTGTTTCCCTTCCCCACTTCCCACTGGCACACAGTTGGCCCTAGGGCATCTCCCTCCCCATGGCTGGTGGCTTCTGCCAGCCCATCTTCCCAGCATATGCAGGTATTCTATAAATCTGATGCAGGGAGGCCCCAAGCTTCAGTACCATGTTCATTTCTCTGGGGGTTAGAGGCAAGGCCAGATGTGGCTTGACACCTATCTAGTACCAGCTTTTCTAACTTGTCCTTGTCTACTTTGTTTACCTGTAGGTACCCCAACTTCTCTCCCCAGGGTCTCCTGAGTCATTTACAGTCTCATGAAAGAGAAGAGTGAATAAGTCAACATAATGTGACCATGAACTTAAACCAATGGTTTATACAAAGCTTGGGATTTATTGGGTTTATAACCTAAGGTTCTGAAAGAGAGTTGGCTTACATGTAGCTGGATTTGGACACTCAGTCTCAAGGATCCTGTTCATTTTTTTCCTTCACTTTCTTTTGTAATGCCCTCATTCATTGATCTTCGGAAGCAGTAGTAAAGATAGTTCTCACGGTCCATGCTCTCTTAGACGCCACTTAGACACACCAGGGGAAAGTGCCTTCAGCTGTCCATGGCATGTTTCTGGGCTGGTTCTTTCTGAACACTCACATACCAGACTCTGTAACTAGGATGGGCTTGGAGTGGACCCGTTGGACAAGCCTGGAGTACTTGGCCATTCTAGGGAGGACCTGTGGGTCTGAGCCCAAAGCATTACTCTCTCAAAAGGGTGGTTTGGACACCTGGAGGATGACAGTGACACGAGGGGGGGCCACAACAAGGGAATCATGACTTGACTGACTCTCTTAGACACGCCAGGCTGAGAAGGCAGCTCCTTCTGTTCTCTAGTGAGCAGAAATCCACAGAGTGCTGGGAATTTAGAAAGTGTGTCTTCTCTGTTCATACAAGTAGCACTGTAGATTCTGTAGGCCAAAAATGTCTTAACATCAACCTCCTAACACGTTGTTGTAAGCATTGACATTGGGATTAGATCTGAGTCTGAGTTCTTTGCCCCTGCTAGCTGTGTGATCCCAGATAACTCGAGGCACCCCTCTGAACTTCATGTCCCTCTTCTGTAAGTCGCTGCATTGTTATGCCTGTGTCTCACAAGCATTGGTAAAGGTGCATGCTTCTGGGCTTGTGCCAGAGCACAAGGCAGCCAGGAGGTTTTAACCTCCCTGACCCAAGTCTTCCCATCTGTGAAAGGTGGGCACACAAGCTACTGACACATAGTTCTAGGGGATGTTCAGTGAAATCATGAGTTTGAGATGTGACTGTGAAACAAGCCTCATAAGAAATCAGCCGCAGAAAGTAGTCTTTAGTAGCTTTTTTCTCACAGTTCAGATACAAAAGAGCCAGTAGGCCAGGAGTGGGGGTACAGTTCTTTAATCTCAGTTTTTGGGATGCAGAGGCAGGAGAATAAGGAGTTGAAGGTCATCCTTGACTACTTAATCGAGTTTGAGTCCATCCTGGGCTTCATGAGACCTAGCCTTGGGAAAAAAGAGAGAGAAAGATACAGTGTATCTCAGCAAATAATCAGGATCCTGTGAATCCACATTTCAGTGTCTCCCTCACACAGAAGGAAACAGAGGAAAGGTCACATAGCTCCCTAGGCCATTTGAAGCCACAGCTGCCAGACCCTCTCCACTCAGACTTGCAAGAGAGAGGTAGCCACCTGGGACTGTCCTTACTGGTATCCTCTGGTCAGACTCTGCTATTGTCTTGTGGTTGGAGCAAATGCTCCCAGCCCTGCTTATCCTTCAGTATGTGACTTGCTAAGCACTCCTGTTTGCCAGACTATTCTAGAACTCAGTCATAAGTAGCAACCAAAACAAAGTCCCTTTTTCCTGACCCTGACCTGAGTGGACAAGATAGACAAGGAACGGGGGGGGGGGGGGGGGGGAGAGGGAGAGGAGGGAAGGCAACCATGTGCAACATGTTAAGAACGGAAAAGGTCTTACAGAAGATTTGCTTTAAAATGGCAGAAAATCCCCCCAAAGACCTGAGGAGGCAGGAAAGAAAACCTTACAGGGATCTGAGGCAGCAGGAACAGCTTTTTGGATGTGTGTGAAGAGCAGCAGCGGCAGTTGGGAGGAGTGCAGAAACCATGGAGGCCATGGGGATGGAAGCTGGATGCTCCTGATCCACGACCGGACATTCCCCTTGGCGAGTGAGATGGGCCGGGACTGCTCTAAGCCACTCCTGTGCTCACAGGCGCCCTCTGCTGGGAGCCCAGTGAAGCGCTTTGGGAATGGTCGGAGCAGGACTTCTGAAAACAACTTGTGACACTTTCCTCTCCCCGGTCTCTGCCCCTTCCCTAGCTGCTGAGAAAGAGACACATAGGAAATGACATCGTGACGATCATCTTCCAGGAGCCAGGAGCGCTGCCTTTCACCCCCAAGAACATTCGCTCCCACTTCCAGCATGTCTTCATCATCGTTCGCGTCCACAACCCCTGCACCGAGAATGTCTGCTACAGGTATGGCCACCTCCACCACGCAGCCTATGAACAGCCACCCACTGTAGGACTCACTGGCATTTGGGGACCTCAGGGAGGCAGACCTAGATGTGCCCCACAATCCTGGACGACACTTCATTTTATGGCAGCTCCCACCTTCGCATACTCTCAGCTACAGAGCCATCAGAAAGAAAGCTTTGTTGGGCTGGGATTGTAGCGATTGATAGAGTGCTTGCCTAGCATACATAAGACCTTAAGTCCCCAGCATCACATAAAGTAGGCCGGGTAGTACACACTTGTAATTCCAGCACTTTGTCAGTGGAAGCAGGAGGATCAGAAATTCATGGTCCTCTGGGCTGGAGAGGTGGCTCAGGGGTTAAGCCTCCGCCTTGCAGGTGGAAGGTCCTGAGTTCGGATCCCAGATCCCACGTATAGACACCGGGCGGAAGCGGGGGCGGCCTGCGCTTCTGGTCCTGGTAGGGCGGAGCCTGTGAATCCCAGGGCAGAAGGAGGTGGAGGCGGCTATGGTGGTTCCCAAATTCGTCTGTGGTTCTACACATACACACACACACACACACACACACACACACACACACACACGCGCGCGCGCGCACAGTTGAAATAATAATAATAAAAAAATATTTAAAAAAAAAAGAAATTCATGGTCCTCTTTGGATACATAGCGAGTTCAAGACCAGCTTGAGCTATGTGAGATCCTGAAGAAGGGTTGTAAGGTGGGAAGGGGTGAGAAGAGAGATGATACTGAGAGAGAATTTTGATTTTGATTCCTGAAAGCTGAGCTGCAGAGTGTAGTTCTTCTGGCCTAGTTAGAGTCAGGAACCTCTGGTGCCTCTTCAGACTGAATGATTGGCACAGCCCGGACACCTGTCCACAATGGCAAAAAAGTCTAAGAGTGATAAACTGAGAAAAACCAGGACATGGAGGCCAGGAACCATTGTAGGGATAGCCTTACATGCAAGGTAAGGCTGGAGGTTTGGTTTGGGGACTTTTTTGAAAAATTATTTTCCTTATTCAAGTTGGTGAGACCATGCATATCACAGTATAGATGGCTTCCACCATGTGTACTCTGGGGGATCGAACTCAGGTCTCGAGGTTTGTATACAGGTACCTTTGTCCCTGAGACATTTAGCCATGCCCCCTCTTTGGAGACAGTCGCAGACTGGTCTTGAACTCGCCATTCTCCTGCCTCAGCCTCAGCCAGGATGACAGGCATTGCACCACCACCTCATCCAGCTGAGTTGGCAGTTTTAAGTCCAGAATGGACAAATAAGCTCGTCCTCAGGCCTGTTCTGTACTGTCACCAACAGCTTTGCTTCGAAAGGCTAGTGGCCAACCCCTAAGGACAAAGTCCTTGGGGACTAGGAAAAAGATAGAGCTTCTATCCCACTAGCAGCTCAGACTCAGGCCATCAGCTTGTTCTTGGAGGCTCAGAAATGGGGCAGGTGTACTGACTTTGCTTTTGAAATTTATATGAAATCTAAAGGATATGTGCCCAGATGCATTGTTCCTGGTCCTGATTCTTAATATTCCTCCCCTTCCGCTGTTTCTGTACAAGTGGTAATGGGCTATACCCACCACTCCTCAGCCTCTGAGACCTTTACATATTAGACCACTACATGCTTTTTCATTTGTTATGATGGCTCAACTGCCCTGCATGGATGGACTTTGGGGTCATTTCCTGGTGGTGCACCCACTTGTTTCTCTATTCATTGTGCCTGGGATCAAGTGCAGCTGTGAGGGAAATTCCTGCAATGAAAGCAGTGGATCAGTGGGATGAGCCAAGCGCACAATAGTCTTGGTTTGCCAGGGAGAATTGGCAGAGTTTACCAGTTTCTCCCCTCAGCTCCAGCTGATGCAAACCACCATAGTGGATGCATTGCCCAAGGGCTGCTAGGGACCCAGCACCATGAGTCACCTCCCAAACCCAAAGCCACCTCTCTCCCAGTTGGGTCATCCTGGGACCTACTATGGCAGCCATAAGGTGCTGGTACCTTGGGCTGTGTGGACTAGGGCTGTTTGAGTGACCCCAGGATTTTGCAACTTACTGTTCTGCAGCTGAAAGGTAGCCCTGGGGAGGGGACAAGACAGGAGATGCTCACACACCCAGGAAGAGGATGCAGCCTGTTGATGCCTCGGATGAGGGCGTGTAGAGTGTTGAATAAACCCAGTGGCCCTTCTCTCTTTCCTCTCTTCTTCTTCCCGTGGGGTCCCCACTGTATTGAGTTTGAGTACAGGACCTTTCTCATGCTAAGCAAGCCCTTTACCACTAAGCTCTTGTTTTGTTGGTTTGTTTATTGTTTGACGCAGGGTCTCAAGTAGTCCAGGCTGGCCTCAAGCTCACTGCGTAGCTCAGGCTGGCCTCAAACCTATGGTGATCCACTTGTCCCCTCTTCCCAAATGTTGGGATTATAGGATTAAGTCATCATGTCCAGCTTAATAAAGAATTGCCAAAACAACCTCAAATCAAGTCAAAGTTTTGGTATTCTCCCCACCTTTCCTTCTTACAATACTGGATAATTAAACCAAGGGCCTCACACATACTAGGCAAATGATACACCACTCTAGCCCTGCCCTGTTGTTTTGAGACAGAGTCTTGCCATGTAGCTCCTGTGTGTGGGGATTATTGGTATATGCAGTGTGCTCGCCTCCCTTACTCCCCTACACCTTCTCCTTCCTTATCATCCCAGCAGCCCACTCTTCCTTCCTACCTCTCTGGGCCAGCATAGACTTGGTCTCCAAGGTGACTTCTTTCTGATTCACAGCCCTTTCCTGTTGGGTTTTTTTGTTAACGATTTAATTTTAAAAGACTTTTATTATGCAATATTTTAAACATTCTGAAAAGTGCAGAAAATAATGGAACAGACAGCCATGTGCCCACCACCAGATTCAGCAGATGTTAGCATTTTGCCTTACAAGCTTCAGTGTTCTTTCTCCTCTTTCTTTTTTAAAGAAAGAAAATGTTAGCGATGCAGCTAAAGCCACTCTTCACCCTCCTTGCCCTCTCGTAGGATCCACTCTCTGTACAGGTCTGCCCAGTGCCCCTCCATGAGAGGAACTCTGTGGCCACACCTTCCATTCCACCTGTTCTGCCTCCCTTCCTCACCTCCCCAGTGAATGTTGTATCTGTACATATGGTGTAGCCTGAACTGACCTTGAACTTGCTGTGTATTAGCAGATACCTTTGAACTCTGGATTCTCTCTCCATCCACCTTGACAGTGCTGGGATTACAAGAGAGCTGACTATACAAGTACTCTATCCCACACACTGTAGGCAGTGAGAAAGTGATTGTTAAGTGAATACTGGTGAGTGTTCCTGAAGCAGTTGAAGCGCTATAGGGATCAGAAGTCCTGGTGGCCAAAACATCTGCTTGAGAAATGAGTTCTTGTCTTTTGTCATTTCTGGGTGACCACCAGCATCTTCCTGGAGCCTATGGGTTGCAAACAAGTTCAGCCACTCCTCTTAGAAGAGAGAGCAGCTGTTCTTACTGTCCACAACCTTTAGCAGTTTGCAACTTCATGATTGCATAAATTAAATCGTGAGTCAGGATTGTGAGAAAAGCCAGCCTGTCATTAAGCAGCCAAGCACTGAGTGAAATTGCCGAGTTCTTGTCACTCATGAAGCACAGTTGGCTGTACCATTAGAGTTGAGGTTACCTCTCCATGCTCTCCCGGCCTCATTGCTTTGTTGAACTGCCCTTTATGGTCACAAGGTGGAAATCAATTTCCTGTCCATGTCCCATTGTTACTTAGTGCTGGTAATTTACTGAGCCTGGGGGGGCACATGTGTGGCATCCCAGGGAAGGACACTGCTATGAACAGTGGTACTGGAGAGTGGGAGGCCCCCGTTTCCATTAGGGACCAAGCAAAAAGTGGCTGTCCCATGAGGATTGAACTAAAGGATGATAGCAAACTGACAGGGGTTTGAGTAGGCTCAGGGAATGGTGGAAAAAAAGATGTCAGGAGACTGGAAAGATGATTCTGGGGTTGAGCCTTTGCCTCACAAAAAAAATTCAGGTCCCAGGTCCCACATAAAACATGTTGGATAGATATGGCAGCAGCCTGTAATTCTGACTTGTAAGTCAGAGCCTGGGAAACCCCTAGAGTAAAGCAGTAAGGCAGTAGAACAATACAAGATAATTCCCAATATCACCCTTGGACCTCCACAGACACACATAGTCAAGTGACCTCTTGTATGCACACCTACCCACCAACACAAACACACATATACCCACAAACATGCAAAATACATGTAGAGAGAGAGACAGAGACAGAGAGACACACAGAGAGAGAAACACCCAGGACTAGCAGCTGTAGAGGACCAAGACTTCCCACCCTATGTTTGATGGATACAGAGGGATATGAAGAAGTTTCTAGAAGCTAGTGAGAACTGTGATTCTGGGAAAAGGGCTACCGAACAAGAAGAAGCAATGGCTGCAAGTAAGAAAACAAGGGCTAAAGAAAGCTCTTGCCTATCACAACTGCAGGGGAGGGAAAATAGAGAGGTGAAAAAATAGGTGAATACCTTAACTGGGACTGAGGAAGGTACCATTGGCTGATTTCCCCACAGTACAGACATCCTAGGGTGAACTTACACCAGCTAAGGCGGTAGCAAACTTACAATTTTATGGATTTGACATTGTATAAAATAACCCCTGGTTGCCCCAAACATCAAGCTCTGTGTACATGACTTTATGAGCCCAGTCTCTCCTTCCACCATTGTCGTCTATTAGCCAAACTTAAAAGCCCAATGTCTAGAGGATTACCCCCTCCCCAGATGACACAGATGTAGAGGTCTCCCTCCCAGCGCACAGCAGATGGGAAATGTGACATACCACCAGGGCCAGTGTGGTTTGCCTCTTTCTCCTTACTTTCTAGGCTGTATCCTGATCTTGGGCTCATTCCCCTCTGTGAATGCATTTTCTCACATGGGCCATGGTGTGCTCTTCCTGAGCTCAGAGATCTCAGCCCAACTGTCACTTCCTCAGCAAGATCCTCCTTGACTCCCCTATCCACAACAGAAGCTTCTGTTCTGTCATGACACACTGCCTGTCATTTTCATCTGTTTGTATGTCTGGTCAATGTGGAACTTCTGAGAAGACAGGGATCACTGTATCTCCCAAATGGAGAGAGGAGCATCCAGAAAGTCTTTGGCAAACAATTGGGTAACTATTATACCAACCCCTTTGGGGGTGTCTACAATGTCAGCCAAACCCCAATTAGCATTGTACTGTGATAGGTTGCATAAGGTATTGTTTAAGCCACAGCCTTCCTACTCCTTCTGTCTTTTGACACCAGGTTTCCTGAATTTCATTCCAGCCTTAAAACTTACTGTGTAGCTGAGGATGATCACTTCCTTCTGAGCTCCTGCCTGTGCCTCCCAAGTCTGGGCTTACAAGCATGTACCACCATATCCTGCTCCAGATACTCAAAATGACCTCTGTCAAGATGATTTCACAGACAGTATTGAAAACAACTAAATCATACCCATGTCCCACATCTGCCAAGGAGTCCTCCTTTGGTGCTGTGCAGAAATTGTCCCTAGGGCCCCTGCTCTATCCCACCCCTGCAGGTCAGCTGGGATCTGGTCAGACCTGGCTCCTTATTGCTTGCAGATTTTCCTCATTCTCCTAGGACAAGTAGGTCATCCTGGAATCTGACCATCCCATGACAGCCACAGGAACATAGGAGGGTAGCTGCTCCCCTTCATTCCCTCATCCCACAACAGTCTAAACCCTTGCTTGAAAGCCATTGGCCAGATCGAGTCACATGACCAGGCCCAGGCAAGGGGTAATGGGTATGTACTTCCTACAATGGCAGAGAGAAATTTTTTCTCAACTTTAATCTGATCTACCACACACTTATAGAAAACACACGTAACTGAAATTGAGTGCCAACAACAGTGGCACACTCCTGTACTCCAAGCACTCAGCGAGCTGTGACCAGCCTGGTCTGCATAATGAGACTGTGAAATCCAAGGGCCAAATATGTAGTTGAGTGGCAGAGGACTGTCTAGCTTGCATGAGCTCTGGGTCTGAGTCCTATCACCACAAAATTGCATGTGTACAACCAAGTTAAGAGGACCAGCAGTGAGTAAACTCCTCATTCAGTGAGTGAAGCACCTGCTCACAAGCCTGGAGACCTGCATTTGATTCCTGGAAGCCCTCATGGCAGAAAGAGAAAACGGACTTCCAAAATGGTCTCTAGCCTCTACATATGTGCCATGACATGCATACATCCTTCTCCCCCAGCTTGCTTGCTTGACAGTTTATTAGTTAGATGTGTTCTTCCATTCATAAAGAGGCCCCTAGGACTGGGGTATGGCTCAGTGGTACTTGTCTAGCATGTACCAAACTCTGGGATCTATTCCCATGATTGAACAGGAGAAAAGAAAGGAAGGAAAAAAGGAAGTCTTTTGACTTTGTAAATCCTATTTTTGACCTTACCTTTTCACTCTAAGAGAGTCCTCTCGAGGGGGTTGGGGGAAAAATAAGGGCCACATGAGGCCCAGACTGGCCTCACACGTCTAAAGTTCCTGCCCATCTCCCAGGTGCTGGCGTTACAGGTGTACACACCACCAACCTAACTTAAAGAGAGTCGTGTTTTTCCTTTCATGATTTCTTCTAAATGATTTCTTCCTCCCTCTTCAGCATGGCTGTGACCAGATCCAAAGATGCTCCTCCTTTTGGCCCCCCCATCCCAAGTGGAACCACATTCCGCAAATCTGATGTCTTCAGAGACTTCTTGCTGGCCAAAGTGATTAACGCTGAGAATGCTGCTCACAAATCTGATAAATTCCACACCATGGCCACCCGGACCCGCCAAGAGTACCTCAAGGACCTGGCCGAAAACTGTGTCTCTAACACGCCTATTGACTCTTCTGGCAAGTTCAACCTCATCTCCCTGACTTCCAAGAAGAAGGAGAAGACGAAGGCCCGGGCAGGCGCAGAGCAGCACAGCTCGGGGGCCATCGCCTGGCGGGTGGCAGCCCAGGACTACGCCCAGGGGGTGGAGATCGACTGCATTTTGGGAATTTCCAATGAGTTTGTGGTGCTTCTGGACCTGCGCACCAAGGAGGTGGTATTCAACTGCTACTGTGGGGATGTTATTGGCTGGACCCCAGACTCGACTACACTGAAAATCTTCTATGGCCGAGGGGACCACATCTCTCTGCAGGCTGCAGATGGCTCTGTGGAGGACATAAGAGAGATTGTCCAGAGGCTGAAGGTAAGACGGGGGCTCAGCAGTGGGGGCTGCTCCTGTTTGACAGACAGTCCTGGAAGCACTGCTATGTCTCCTTACCCAGGCCAGCAGGCTGGGGTCTGGGTCAGCCTTAAGAGTATTGTCACACACACACACACACACACACACACACACACACACACCCTTAAGAGTATTGTCACACACACGCGCGCGCTGGGGGTCAGTGAGTTTTCCCATCCATTGCTTCCTAGGGAAGTTGCGGGCCAGGCATCTGCAACTCTTCATGTTTTCTCCTTGGTAGGACAAAAGACATACTTAGTAACCCTGAAAGTTAATATGAACACTAAAATTAATGATAGAACATTTACAAGGCAAGTTCAGCTCTCAACATCACACCAAATATTTGGGGAAAGAAAGAAAACTTTCTGAGAGAATGAGTTGAAAGGACTAGGAATGTCCAACCTGTGGCTTGTGGGCTACATGTATTCCAGGATGGCTAAGAATGTGGCCTAATGCATTTGTAGACCATCCTGAATATCAAAGTCAAAAGTTCGGATACCCTTGTGTAGACCAGTAAAGGATAGAGGAGAGTCAGGAAGCAGAGAAAGTAAAGAAACAAAAGGACTAAATTGTATGACAAGAATCAGTTCCATGTTAGCATTCACAGGAAGGGTGAGTAGTTTGACTTTCTGTGTTAAAAGACAAATTTGGAGACTGGGCAGATGGCTTAGTGGGTAAAGCACTTGCCTTGCAAGCATTAAGGCTTGCATTGATGTAAAGCTGGGAGTGCTTTAATGTTCTTGTTGGAAGGTGAGGTCTAGTCTATAGCTCTTCCCCCATGAATGCATCTGATCTTTTCTGAGCTTGGCAGCTAGGCAGAGTCAGGCCTCATCAGTGCTTGGATGGGGAGAAACGAGGCCTGGACCTATTTATTCCCTTCCTAGCCATAGAACACTCACTGTTCAGTAAACATTGATTAGCAATGGTTTAGTAGCATGTCTTCTCACAAGTTCAAATACGCATTCTATTTTGTCTCCTCTTAATGGATGAGAAAACAGGCACAGAAAGGACAAATACTCAAGCTAATACAGCCAGTAGGAGGCAGAACTGGGGTCTGAATCCGAATTGTCCTGACTAAACTTTTCCTAGACCCAAAAGCAAAACCAGTCTCTAGTTCCTTCCTCAACATTACCCCTCAGCTCCCAAGACTCCCTTGAAAGGTCACATGGTCACAAGTGAACTGGTGGCCCTCCCACACTCCTTTGTTTCCCATCTTCTGTTTGCTTATTGAGGTCAGAGGCCTTGCCATCAGCCGGGGTCCTTCTTGTTCTCATACCCACACCCCATCTGTCAGCATCATTCACAAGCAGCCTGTAGCTGCTTCTCCCACTCCCGCACCTCCTCCCCAGCATGACTCTTGTGACTCTAGATTTTGTAGGGTGGGAGGAACTCAAACTCAATCCTTCTGCCTCAGTTTCCCAAGTCTTGGGATTACAGGTGTATGCTACTATGCCCACCCTCTCCAGATTATTATGAGAGCCTCCACACATACATAGGACTCTTTGGCCTTCACTGTGGCTTGTTTTCAACATGGAGATCCCATACCTTGGTACCGTATTCCAGACCCTCGGCTTACTCTGGGTGAAAGGCAAAGTCCTTCATTGGCTCAGTGTGCTTGACTCATGTAGCTGGCCTCTGGATTCTCCTTCTGGTTGCTCTCTGCTCTACCTACAGGCCTTTGTAGTTTTTTTTGAATCTCATAGGTGGGTGTCCAACCTCAGGGCCTTTGCAATCTTGCTGGAATTCGTTCTTTGGTCCACCATGCCTTTCCCACAGACCTTTGGTTTTCAAATGTCACTTGAGGTCTCTGAGCCCAGAACATATCATCACCTATGTTGCTACCATCAGCTTGAACTTTCATGCACATGTTCACTGCCGTGTCCTTAGCACCCGGACCAGCACGACACATGTAATAATTTTGTAAATGCACACTGTCTAGCAGTCGTAGCAGACAACACTCACGGGTAGTCGTGCGTGAAACCCTGTTCTGTCCTCTGTGTGGCTTTGTTCTTCTTCCTCATGAAAGCCCAGTGCCATAGGGTGCTAGGAATATAATTCAGTATATAGAGCTCTTACATGGAATGCCACAAACCCTGAGTTTAGTCCCTAACCCCACATCAACCAAGCGTAATTCAAAAACTGTCATCTTGACATTCCGGGTCAGAGGTTCAAGGCCATCCTGGACTACATGAGACCCAGTCTCAAGGTAGAGACCATTAGCATTGCCACTCAAAGAGGAGGAAACTAAGACCCCCAACATTGGTAAAGAGTCTGGGCTTCTCAGTGTCCAGCTGTTCCACCGCCTTAGATCCTGGCAGCAGCTCAGATTTCTTGAGAAGGGGCAGTGCTGGGCTCAGGGCCAGGTTACATGTTCATCCAGACTCTCTTGCTGCCACTCTGTCTCATGCATACTGGTAGCATTCTACAGCACCCTCACCACCCCAAGTCCTCTGAGAACCAGCGGGCCAGGAAGTACTGATACAAAGCTACCCTGTGAAGGGACTTCCATTCCAGTGAGTTTCCTCCTTGCGATACTCTAGAGTATACCTTCCCATCCTCCCCTGAAGCGCTGGGACTCCACCACACCAGACGTCCTGAACCAACCGTGTTCCTTTAATTTTTAACGGAAGAAGTTTCAGTCCATGCTGATCCTGGGCTGAGTGCTGCCAGAGTCATGGCAGCAACCGTCCTGGGTCCACCTGACTTCATGGACTCATCCAT
Source organism: Typhlomys cinereus (assembly GCA_023101885.1). Classification (NCBI taxonomy): domain Eukaryota; kingdom Metazoa; phylum Chordata; class Mammalia; order Rodentia; family Platacanthomyidae; genus Typhlomys; species Typhlomys cinereus. The sequence goes on along the minus strand of JALPQD010000299.1, from coordinate 2,813,917 downwards.
ATCCCCAGCAGGTACTGAGCAAACACCAAGTGCTGAAGCTGGTAGCATGGCTCATGTCTGTAACAAGCACTTAGGAGGCTGAGACAGATGGATTACCACATGTTTGAGGACAGCTTGGGGTACATAGTGAGTTCCAGGTCAGCCTGGGTTACAGAGTAATACCCTGTCTCAGGAGAAACCAAAAAAATTTAGGGGAGAAAAGTGAGAGGTGTGTGGGAAAATGATGAGAGGCTTTGGGTATACCTCCTTCAATACAGTGTGTATTTAGCATATCTCAGGCCAGATTTAGTCCCCAGCATCAAGAAAGAGAAAGTAGGGGGCTGGAGAGGTGGCTCAGGGGTTAAGCCTCTGCGTTGCAGGCGGAAGGTCCAGAGTTTGGATCCTAGACCCCACGTATAGATGCCAGGCGGAAGCGGGGGCGGCCTGCACTTCTGGTCCTGGTAGGGTGGAGCAGAATCCTGGGGCAGAGTAAACAAGGAGGAGGTGGAGGTGGTCCATGGCGGTTCCCAAATTCGCCCGTGGTTCTACACACACACACATACATACATACACACGCACACACACACACAATTGAATAAATAAAAAAAAAATAAAAAAAATAAAAAGAACGAGAAAGAAGGATGTTGAGAATGCCAGAGCCCATCGCGTGGTATTGATCAAGTTGCTCACAGGTCACAGCAGCAGCTTCAGGGAGGAGGGCTTCCTGTGGGATCATGGCTTGAGGGGGTACAGTCCATCAAGGCAGGAAAGGCATGGAAGAAGGACCATGGCTGATCATTGCAGCATCTTCCGTCACATCAGCTAGGAAGCAGAGAGAACTGACCAGAACTAGTGAGTGTCACCTCCAAGAACTGGCCCCTGACAACTCACTTCCCCAGTGAGATCCCCTTCCTAAGGGTTCCACAACCTTCCAAAACTGTGCCATCTGTGAACGAAGTGCTCAAACATGTAAACCTATAGGAAATCCTTTGAAGACAAACCATATAACTCCCATAGGCCTGAATCTACCTTTTTTATATTTTATTTATTTTATGTTTATGTGTGTGTGCATGTACACGCACACGTGTTTATATGTATATCAGAGGTTCTATGTGTCCTCATGGAAGTCCAAGAGTGACTTTGGGAATCATCCCGAATTGTTTTTAGCTCTTTTTTTAACTTTCTATGGAATTTCCCAGGCTCTGCCCACCAGGGCCTGAAATGCAGGCCGCCACCATTTCCACCTGGCATTTTTTTACATGGGACCTGGGATCTCAGGACCTTCTGCAAGGCAGAGTCTTAACCCCGTACATTTATTTTTATAATATAGTGTGTGTGTCTGTGTGTATTAGAGAGCACTGTGTATCCCTGTGGAGGTCCAAGGGCGACTTTGGGAATCATCCTGGATTGCTTCTACCTCCCTGTTGCTTTGCTCTAGGATTTCTCAGGCTCCAATCACAAGGGCTGGAAGTGCAGGTGCTGCCTGTTTCCACCTGGCATTTATTTTTACACAGGACCTGGGATCTGAAACCCCTGAACCATCTCTCCAGCCCCTAAATCTACATTTTTATGAGAGCAGTAGTCAGTTGAAATGAGAAAATGTGCCTGTCCCCACTTAGATGTAGCACAAGTATACCAAGGACACTCTCAGTCCACAACATTTGCAGACAGTATCCTAAGAACCCAAGTGTGTAAGAAAAGGCAACCCAGAGGAAAATAGCTCTTTTTTCTTCTCTTTTCTTTTTCGTAAGTGTGTATATTGAGTACATGCATGTGTGTGCATAAGTGTTTGTGTATGTATGCTTGCTTACTGGTGGGCACACGAGTGTATGCACACAAGTACTCTTGAGTGTGTATCCCTGTTAAAGCCCAAGGGTAATATCAGGAATCATCCTCTATCACTCTTCCACCTATGGTTGTAAGCCTGGGAATTCCCAGATTCTGCTTTCCTGGACTAGAATTGCAGGCAGGACTTTACACTCACCTCCATTTTTACATGAGATCTAGGGATCCAAACTCAGGTCCTTTTGCTTTTAAGGCAAGGACTTTAACCACAGAGCCATCTCCCCACCTGAAGAAGTAGCTTTTAATCTGGAACGATGAGTAAAGATCCTTGTAATGAAGAATGGGGTGATACACACATGGTTGGCCATTACTCTTGCTAAAATTTCACTCAGTGTGATGACTCATGAAGCTAGAAGACACTGCCCACCCAGTCCCAGTAGACTTTATTTATAATCCAGGGGCCGGGAATCTGTGTGAAAATCCAGATGTGGGACTTCTGATTGGTAGGAAGGAGAGGTAGGATCATGGAAAAACTTTCCTAGTTTCTAATGTGTTCCTGGATTGCCAGCTTGAGAGCCAGAGAATCAGATCCTTTCAGATATTCAGTACAGATCAGAGAGAGACAGTTTGGTTCACAGGACATTTCCAATCAAATAGGAATCTCTAAGGTTTCAGGCTATAGCTTTATTCCAATAGGGAGTCCAGAAAACACCAGTGGGTTTGATGCCAGTGGGTTTCTGTACTTCATTTTTCCATGAAAGCCCATGATTACAGCTCCTCTCAGCCTTTCATGCTTTCTATCAAGAAAGAGGTCTTTTCTAGCAAGTAGCATTCCAAACATCACTTTCCACTAGTATAATTCTCTACAGGGTGATAGCCTCATTTTAAAATAAATACAATAAATTCAATAAATAAAAGAAATGGAGGAAGGCAACGTAGCAGCAGGTACTAGTGGTCAAAGGTCACTAGTCACCTGCAACTGCCATCATCCTTGGTTTCCACATCCATAAGACCAGCAGCTGAGCATGTAAACATCAGAAATGTATTTCTCATAGTTCTGGAGCATGGCAAGGCTAAAGTCAAGGTGCAGCTGGTTCAGATTCTGTTGAGGTACATAGATGGAGACATCTCTTTGTGTCCTCAGATGAGAAAAGAGGAACTCCTTGGGCCTTTTTTTTTAAATTTTTATTATTATTTATTCAATTGTGCGTGTATGTGTGTGTGTGCATGTGTGTATGTATGTGTGCGTATGTATGTGTGTGCGTGTAGCAACACGGACGAATTCGGGAACCACCATGGACATCTCCACCTCCTCGTTTACTCTGCCTCGGGGTTCACAGGCTCCGCCCTACCAGGACCAGAAACATAGGCCGCCCCCGCTTCTGCCCGGTGTCTATACGTGGGGTCTAGGATGCGAACTCAGGATCTTCTGCCTGCAAGGCAGAGGCTTAACCCCTGAACCACCTCTCCAGCCCCCACTTGAGCCTTTTCTGTAAGGGTGCTGGTCCCATTCCTGAGAGCTGTGCCATAGCAATTGGACATAAAAAATAAAATGTGTTAAAGTATGGATTGGAGTGTGCCTCTGTGGTAGATCATTTACCCACCATGCACAAAGCCTTAGGTTTGATACCTGCACAAAGCCTTAGGTATCAGAGTACATCACAATGAGTAAGTCTAAATACTACCTTTGAGAAGCATAGATTTGTCATATGTGTTTCCCACATTTCCAGATTCTCACCATCCAAAGCAAGACCACAACAGAGTCCATAAAATTTGAGTTTGCTACCCACATTCCCCTTTATATCCACACTCAAAAGTGTGATTAAAACAAATGGTTATCAGTTTATCTAGATGTAGTGGGACATACCTGTCATCCCAGGGCTTGGGAGAAGCTGAAGCTGCTATAGTGAGACTTGTCTTAAAACAAAAAGAATATGATTAACTTGTAATCTGCCTATGGTTGTTTGTATAAACCTGTGAATGCATACTTTGTTAGGTAAAATTATTTCTGTGCTTGTGTATGTGGGTACATGCATATGCATGTGTATGTTGGAAATATTCAATGCCTCATGCAGGCTGGGCTACCAGTCAGAAGAGTGACAGCCAGAGTTCTTGTAGGAACATTAAATAGCCTTGTTTCTAACAGGGCTTCTCACTGAGAATTTGAACCAGCTCTTGCTCTCTCCATTGAGAAGTTTTAGGAGAGGGCAGGCAGATCTTGACATAATTTGCTTTGTATCTATAGCTTGCAAACTTTCTTTTTATATCTCAAGAAGACTCATGAATGGCATGCTCAGAGTTTGGAGGTTCTGTTCAGCATGTTCTTGTGCCTTACATTCATATATGATTGTAGGGAATCTCACAGGGTGAAGCAGAAGGGAATTGGAGATGAGGCCCTGAGTAGCCTGGTCAGCCCCATGTTGTGGGACAGGTTATGCTCCTAAGAATGTTACAAAACTGAAGTATAGCCATGAGCTCTCAAGCCAGTAACGGTCCCAGTATTGCACTTCCTTCATTTTCTTCAGTTAATTATATCAATGTATCACAGTAGTGGCTTGAAGCAGCAAGGATTCCTTTCTTACAGTCCGTGTCCATTTGGGTTTGGCTATGTTCCATGCTAGAACCCCAGTTGTCTTGATGCCCACTGCTATCTAAAATAGTACCTAAGTTTTAGTAGCAAGGGCCGAAGATCCATGTAGGATCTCCTGGGCAATTAAATATGCCACCCAAGCCAGACTTGGTAACACAGGCCTGAAATTCCAGCTTTGAAAGAAGCTGAGGGCAATCAGTTTTGAACAACTTAGTAAGATCCTGTGACAAAGCAAAACGTTTAAAAAAAAAAAAAAAGGCTGGGGGGCATGGCTCAGTAGTAGAGAAATGCCATTGAGGGCTGGGGGCATGGCTCAGTAGTAGAGAAATGCCATTGAGGGCTGGAAGCATGGCTCAGTAGTAGAGAACTTGCCTAGCAGGTACATGACCCTGTCTGGATTCCATTGTCAGTACCAATAATGATTATGAGCTGAGAGGAAATATCTATTCCACGGAGGAAGGTGGGAGGTGGGACATTAACAGTGAATGTCATCCTCCCTGCAAGACAATAAGCCACAGAATTGGCATGTCACATTTCCTGTCCAGCAGCTAGGAACTTAATCTGGGCCTGAGTGATTCTCACCCTTCTGGTGTTCTAGCTGCACCTGGAGGGCAGGTGGGAGCTAGTGGAGTTTTCATTTTATAGAGTGGAAATCAGACCAGAAGTCTTCACAGAAGACCTTCCCAGGCAAAATTCTGAAATCTCATCCTGCCCGCTCTCTACAGGTGATGACCAATGGCTGGGAGACAGTGGATATGACCCTGCGGAGAAATGGACTTGGGCAGCTGGGCTTCCACGTGAAATACGATGGGACAGTGGCTGAAGTGGAAGACTATGGCTTTGCCTGGCAGGCCGGCCTCCGGCAAGGCAGCCGACTAGTAGAGATCTGCAAGGTGGCTGTGGTCACCCTGACCCACGACCAGATGATTGACCTGCTGCGCACCTCAGTCACTGTGAAGGTGGTCATCATCCCACCTTTTGACGATGGTACACCCCGAAGGTAAGAACATCACCATAAGAAGCAGGCTGGAGTCAGGTTTGTCAACTCTCAGAGGGCGACAGGAAGCCTCTCTCGTGCAATCACCCCAGGCCTCAGTGTGGGGACTTTGATAAGCCCTGTCTCAGGAGGGCTAGTGACAATGGAGATGGGACAGTAAGAATGAATGCTTACTCTGTGGACTGGTTTTCAGTATAAACTCCATACGTGCAGTATCTCAGGTACCTCCAAAGTTCCCTGTGAGGATAGGTAATTTACAGTTCACATTTTCTACATAGCATGAAAAGTACCTTGTCCTAGAGATGCATTGCATACCATTTATTTGTTCAGCACACATTTTCTGGACTCCTACATATGTAAAGTTTATTCTTCCTGCTAGGATACAGTGGTGGTCAAATCAAAGTCCCCACTCTCTTGGAGTATGTGTATTCAGGGAGAGACAGGTCATAAAATAGATGTACATCAAGCCCTGATAATACTTGCATGTGATCCCAGTAATCAGTAGCTAGCTCAGCTCTATAAACACTGTCTCAATAAAAATAAAATAAAAAGACATCCTAGCCAAGAGCTTGCTCACGACCAGAGCCCTGGTTCTAGCTGACACAGAAGGCTGTTGTAGGCTCTGCGGTAGGGCACCACATGGGTTTTTGGGTGAACAGACTCAAGGTAGGAGCTAACCAGAGCAGTCTTCCAGATGTTCATAGTGCAGCATGTGCCTGGAGCACAAGGACACCCTGTGTCTGACAAGAGGGAAAGACAAGACGGGTGGCGTGGATTGTGGGAGATGGAGAGCCACATGAGGTTCACTGCGAACACAGGGAAGCCAGTGGGGGGGGTTCTTTTTTAATGTTTTAGAAGCATATATTAATTACGTATAATATTGGGGTTCACTATGATATTTTCATACACATACATAATATATTTTATTCACCCCCACTAGCCTGTCTTGTTCCCTTCCCATTCTGCAAATCTCCTTCTTTTCCCAAAAGTTCCCCTTTTACTTTCATGTCTGTCTGTATGTTCAGTTGTTTACAGGAGCAAGGCACATTACCCATGGTTACCCACTGGAAAAATGTCTCTCTCTCCCTATCAGCCATGACTACTTATAAATCCTCAGGGATGGATGAGGTCCCCCCCTTTCCATGACAGGGTTTTGACAGGCCCAGTCGTGCAGGTATTGACAGCTGCTGTGAGTTCAGTGTTGCAAGCTACGTCATATTCTGAAGTCAGTGGTCTGCACATCTCCCCACCCTTCATTCCCCTTTTAGTTCTTTCTCCTGCTTCATCCCTCAGCCTTGAAGGGAGTGATAGAGATAACCCACTTAAGATTGGGCAGTCAGCAGTTGTTTATTCTTTGTAGTTTGACTAGTTATGAGTCTCTGCAGCCACTCCTGACAACCACAAAAAGAAGCTTTTCTCACCAAAGCTGATAGCTGCTCTATGGTTGTTTAAGTGGCAATTTGACAGGCACATCACCTCCATTTCACAAAACAGCAGGAGCTTCCCCATTGACCTCCCCAGCCACAGGCTTTTGACATATGAATTTGCTCATGTTGAGTGAGCCTCAAATCCAGTCAGAAAGTGGTTGGTTACTTTTTTTCTTTTTCTTTTTCTTTTTCTTTTTCTTTTTTTTTTTTGAGATTAGGTCTCTGTAAGCCCAGGCCAGCCTCCAACTCACAACCGTCCTGTCTCGGCCTCCTGAGTTCTGGAACTAAAGGTGTGCCCCCATCACTCTTGGTGCCTGTTTCTTTTTTTTTTTTTTACTGGAACATTCCTAATATAAAGTTTTGACTTTCTACCTCTGCAGACTTGGAATCTGTGAGGTCCTTGGTGTTATAGTAAGCTAACTGCAAATCATAATTCCAATTAAATGTTAACTTTTTATGTCATTATTTCCTAAACAGCCCAACAGAACAAATACTTATATAGTATCTTCCTTGCATTAAATATTTTGATTTGTTTTGATGATTTAAAGGACAAAAGATATGGGGAGGGTCTATGCAAATACTATCTGATATCAGAGATTTTATATCAAATCCCTTAGATTTTAGCGTCCATGGGGTCCTATAACCCATGAAGCATTGATTCTAACACTGTCATTGACCCAAATGTCACAATCAGTTCACGGGACTGATAGGCACTGGCTGCTACCAGTCAGGCTCTGAGATCCCATAGTCAGACACTAAACTGGTACAAGGAGGACGTCTAACCTTGATGACACGAGACTGAAGGTCTCCACAAACCCACCACTGGGGCACAGTTCGGCTGGGCCAGGTAACAAGGGAAACAACTTTGAGATTTTAATACATCATGTATACTGGTGAAATAGTTCAACAGGCATGAAGGCCTTTGCCACCAAGCCTGATAACTAGAGTTCATTCACCAGAACCCACATGGTAGAAAGAAAGAACTGATTCCTGAAAGACAGCTGTTCTGTAATTTACACATACACACAATAAATAAATGTTTTTAAAAATAGTAAGAGGGGACAAGAAGCCAAAGAGATGGCTCAGGGTTAAGTCTCTGCCTCACAAGCAGAAAGTCCCGAGTTTGGATCCAGTGTCCCATGTTAAAAATGCCAGGCAGAAATGGCAGCAGCCTGTCCTTTCAGTCCTGGAAGGCAGAGTCTGGGAAACTCCAGAGCAAAGCAAATAGGAGGTAGAAGCAATCTAGGGTGATTCTTGAAATCACCCTTGGACCTCCACAGGCTCTCCGATACACACACATATGAAAAAAGAGGAGAAGGAAGGGTAAGAGAGATGGCTCAGGTAAAAGTGCCTAAACATGGAGCTAGAGACTAAAACTCAATCCTCAGAAAGTGAAGGAGCAAACTGATTTCCAAAAGTTGTCAAAAATTGACCTATACAAGTGCCCTTTCTCTCTCTCTCTCTCTCTCTCTCTCTCTCTCCTAAATAAATAAATTAAATATAAGGCAATAATAGATACATTGTATGGGACTAGGCTTTATATAGCATACATGCAATCCAGAGTTCCAAGTCCAGTGCTAAAAAAAAACAACTAGAAACTAAATTAAGTGGTTCTCTTTTAGCTGTGAAGGCTGGTAAAATGTCCTGTTAATTGGGAAAAGAAATAAGCAGCAAGATGCTACACAAGAGATCATCTAGTGCTCTTTTTGTCACTATTTTAGGTAATACTTGCTTCTCTGCATAGAATAATTGAAAAAGAATAGACATAGGCACTGTGTTTGCCTCTGGTGAATGGAATTGAGGGGTAGCAGTGTCCTCTCATACCTCAATCTTTAAAGGAGGGGGGGGGCTTGAGAGATGGCTCAAGGGTTAAGACTCTGCCTCATAAGCAGAAAAAGGTACTGAGTTCAGATCACAAGTCCCATGTAAAAACACCAGGTGGAAACCATGGTGGCTTGCACTTCCGGCCCTGGGAGGCAAAGCCCAGAGAAACAAAAAGGTAGAAGCAATCCAGCGTGATTCCCAAAGTCAACGTTGGGCACACACAAGTACCCCCCCTTTCTCTCTCTCTCTCTCTCTCACACACACACATACAAACACACACACATGTATCCGTGTAAAAATAAATAAAACTGAACTGGACATATACCTAGTACTCAAGAGGGGAGGCAAGAGGATCAGGAATTCAAGGCCATCCTTGGCTACATGAGAACCTGTTTCAAGAAATTTTTTTAAATTATTTAAAAAACTAAATCGGTGACATGGGATTCTGAAAGGTGACCCTGTGTCACCTTACAAGAGTAGCTCAGGGATCTGCAGTCATGGGCCCTTCTTTCAGGAATGTTCTACTCCAGCTGGTCAGAATTCAACCCACATTCTCTTCTGGATGCAGGTCTTTCAGGTTAATGGAGAACAGGTTGATGGTGTGCAGAGTGGGCTAGAGAAGGTGCCAGCTTCTGTTGGTGAAGCACTTGGCATGTGCCAGTCCCTTCACTAGCTTGTAGAATGCTCATATTCTACTAACACTCAGTTAAGAACAAGCCTCTGGGACAGAAATCCTATCCCCCAGAGACCATAAAGAGGTAGGAGAGAGGGGAGTAGGGCCCTAAAGAAGGGGTGATAGAAGACAAATAGGGAGAAGAGAGGATAGGGTAAGGAAAGGTGGGGAAAGAAATAGTAAAAATAAGGATTTATAAGAAAGCATACAGAAACCTACGTGGTGAGTTTATCTGTGAACAGATATACCCCACTTGGGGAAACACAGAGAGATGAAGAAAAGGAATAATAAAATCTTCCATGAGATGCTCCTCCTAGAAGCATACAACTAAACAACTCTCAGTACCAGGTATATAACACCCCTAAACTAACTGTTGACCAGAGAGGTCTCAAAGGCCCCCAAAACAGCATAGGTTTTTGCCTTTGCTCTTGGTTGCCCATCTAAACATGATAGTAAAACCATATTGCTGAAGACACATTGACCACAGGTCATGGAGAAATCAAGCCAGAACTGACTTGGAAACGTTCTCCCTGCCAGCCAACTCCCATAGTAGCAGAAGATATTATTCAGCTGCTAGGTGAGGACAGCCAGCAATATTCTCACCCAGCTGTGAATTCTGCAAGCCACAACCACCATCACCCTGGCCAAATATGGTCATGTTACAATAATAGCATAAAGGTTAGGGAGGATATATGCCTGATAGTATAAACCAGACCAAGAACCTGTAAGGAGAGGCCATGGACCCTAGGTAGGAACAGATTGCTAAATCTACCTATACTGACTTTACCAAACTGCCATGTAAACATTGAGCTCTCAACCCAATCTAGAAGCTTCCTTTTGCAATGGACATATTTAATACAGAGACTTAAACCTGACCAAAGTACAGAAAGTAGGTGACCGTGGACTGCTCAGCCCTAAGCAGGATATCTGTCACCCCCACCCCAAAAGCTCAGGGAACCTCTTGGAAGAGGATCCGTGAAAATGTAAGAGCCTATGAGTGGGGAAGGATGCTGCTGAAGGCGTTCCCATCCATGAGTTTGCTGCAGCTGAGTCTGCATCCACAGAGCCTGTGCAAGTTTGTCTATCAGTGTTTCACCTCCCTCAGAGACTATTGAGTTAGCGCAGTATTGGTGGGGTAGAAAAGTGCTTTCCTCAGTGGTATACCCACTGATATATATGGCTACCTGCTCCAGCAAGTGCTCAGGTCCAAACCATACAAGCAACCCAGGTGAAGCTTGGTGAGCACATGCTGGAGGACAAGAGACTGGTTGTGGGGAGGAAAGCTTGTAGTGGGAAAGAAGGGACCTAGGATTGCATGATAGAGGATGGAAATACATAGCTTTATTGTCTTCATGTATGAAATTCTAAAAGAACATATAAAAAAATCCTTACTCCCAGAGCCATACAAGTGGTTATAGCTGGGGTCTGAAGCAATCTTTGTTCCTCCTTTCCATTGAAAGGGAGTGAATGTTGCCCTCTTTGAGGTAAAGCTGTCTATAACTGGGGGAGAAGCCAGTGACTAGCATGTGTGGTAGTAAAAATTGTAAGCTTTGGAGTCAATCTATTTAAATCCAGTTTTTGTCCATTCCTGACTGTGTGACCTTGGATGGGTTTCTGAATTTCTCTGACCCTCAATTTCTATGACTATGAAAGGTGATATACTAGGACTGGAGATACAGCTCAGTTTGCAGTTTTTGCCCCACATGCACAGGATTTGATCCCCAGCAAAGCATAAACCAGGTATGGTAGTGCATTTTCAGTACTCAGGAGGTGGAAACAGAAGGATCCAAAGTTTAAGGCCACCCTGGGATTCATAGTAAGTTCTAGACCATCTATCTAGATGGCAAAGCAAAAGCTTTCACTGATCACACAAGTAGGAGACAGGACAGGATTAGGAATGGCTGTGTCTGGGCCTTGGACACACAGGAATCTGTGTGTCGTGTGGGTGCTGTCATTCTCGTAGTGATCTTCCCCAGTGGAGACACCTGTGGACTAGGTCAGGACCTACCCCAGCAACCAGCTCCAGCAGAAGTAGACCTTTATCTGCAGTCATTGCAGAAATGCTTTCCCAGTGAGACTCAGTGCTCTGAAAGACCCTGCTCAGGGGCTACGACAGTCCCGTACTAGTCACTGTGTCCAGGGCAGGGGTGGGGATGGTTCTGATTAGTCAGGTCTGGGTCACATGTTCATACCCAGCATTAGAGTTTGCCGTGCTCTAAGTACACAAAAACTCCCAGGAGAGGAGGTGGGTAAGAGCGACAGGACTTTCCCCTGTTTGATTCTCATTTACTGATCCCTACTCTGCCAACCCTTACCGAGATAGCCACGAGGACCTGCTGAATGTCAGCCCTTCCATACTGCTGCTGAGGGGCATGGCGTGTAGAGCCCAGCTCTGTAGCAGCCATGCCTGGGTGCTTCTGGCCAGAGGCGGTAGGGACCTGAGAGCTCCGGGCCTGCCCCTTAGCTCAGCCCTCCTGCTCTGGAATGTGGGTTTCCTAAGCCCCACCCCTCATGAGCTCAAGGTCCCACGAGTGTTGAGTGTTCTGTGGCAGCCACAGCAGAGGTGCCACCCTAGCCTCAGCTCCCCCTTGCTAGGATCATTGGACTGCAATTCGTGTGCCAGCTGGACTGGGGGAAGTCATAGGCCGCTCTATATCTATTTCAAGGTTCTGGGTTTTGTAGGTTTTTTTTTTTTTTTTTTTTAAAGCACGTTGTAAAGTAGGTCACCTGCTCCTCTTCCAGCAGCCTTTGAGATTCTTGGGAACAAGGCAGAGACTGTCCTTTGATTTTGAGGGCACCTGCCTTTCCGGCCCCAAGTACTTGCTGAGGGTGGCCCAAGCTGGTACATTGAGAGCACTGGAGACCCGGTGAGAGAGAAGGGAGGAGACAGGAAGCTGAGATTGGGAGGAGAAAAGAGGAAAGAGGAATTCAGGCCTAGCAGTTGCAGCCCTGTGTTGGGCCCTGGCCTAGGATTCTGAACTGGTAAGTTTCAAGCCTCATCCAAAGCCTTTAAATGGACTATCATGATTTGAATTTGACCAGATATAAACAATTCAGTCAGTCCCTCTGGCCAGAAGAAATGCACACTGGTGAACAGGCCTTCAAGTAACAAAGTTGCTATTTCAGGGGCTGGCCAGAAACCTATGACATGAATACCTCGGAGCCCAAGACCGAAACGGAAAGCACCACCCCTGGGGGCCGGCCCCCCTACCGAAGCAACGCTCCCTGGCAGTGGAGCGGACCTGCCTCCCACAACTCCCTGCCAGCCGCCAAGTGGAACACTCCCACCACTCCTGGTCATGCACAGTCCTTGAGCCGGCCCCCAAAGCAGACCCCCATGGTCCCTTTCCGCGAGTCCCAGCCACTGCACAGCAAGAGGTAAGGACCTCACCATCTCACAACTACCCTGCACCCTTCTCTCCCTTCTCCCCTGATTCTTTCTTCTTTCCTTCCCTTCAGTCCTTTCCCTCCCCTCTGGTCATTCTGCTGCCTTATCCTGTTTCCCCCTCCCCCCTCCTTTTTTCCTCTCTCCCTCCTGGGCCTAAGGACCAGGGCCTGGGAGTTTCCTGTATGAAGTTGGAAGTGACCTTTTCAAAGGTGCAAGGGAAAGTAAGACAATATGTAGACAGGTCTGTTGTGGTAAGCAGGGGGAGGAAAGAAGGCCACTGATGCCTCCCACATTGCTCTCCAGTCCTTGAGCTTCAGAAACTGGATGATGGTGACGGTGGTAGTGATGTTTAGTTTATTAAATTCTCTTTTTTCCTCATTACTATGGCTTGAAGTGGGTACACTAGCCAGATGTCTACCACTGTGCTGCATTCCCAGCACTCTCTGTCTCTTGAATCTATCCTATATTTAAAAAGATAAAGAGGGCTGAGAGCTCAGGAGTAGAACCTCCCTAACATACACACTGTGCAAAATAAAATAAAATGAAAGTGAAAAATACCCCTCCCAATGAAGAAATCCAACTGACAGAGGAAAATATTGTCCTAGAAAAGGGCTGAGGTGCCATCTGAGGTGGTGCCTCTCCTAGCTGCAGAAGGTAGGTATTGAGACACAGTGGAAGATAGAGGCTCCAGGTTGCCCACACACACACACACACACACACACACACACACCAGCTTTCACTCAGGAGCCAGTTTTCCGTCCAATGGGCGGATAGCAATTGGCTGTGACTGGATCTAAGGGAAAGCTCTATCCTCTCTCTGCCTCTCCCCTCCCCTCTCTGCCTCCTCACCTTCTCTTTCCTGTCATTCCAGGCCTGTCAGTTTCCCAGAAACCCCTTACACAGCATCACCAGCAGGGGCCGACAGAGTCCCTCCCTACCGACAGCCTTCTGGGAGCTTCTCCACCCCGGGCTCAGCTGCCTACGCAAGATACAAGCCATCTCCTGAAAGGTCAGAGGCCCCCTTTGCTTTTTACAATACCAAATCGGGTGCAAACTATGGTCCGTCCTCACAGGAAAGGCACCCCATAATTTGATTTGCCATTTTACATGGTTTATGGTCAGCAGACCACCAAGGTATTAGCACTGTCTCATTAAAATTTAGGACAGAAAAAAACTAGGACTAAAGTAGATGGGCAGGACTCTTCGTTGGCTTTACAAGCAAAAAAGAACTTCAATGACCATTTTCTGATTACCTCCTATCACTTGTTTGAATGAAACCATCCTCCACATAGCACCACATCCATCTCTCTAATGCCCTCTCCAATTGGAGTCAATCCCAGTCTCCCAATTGCCGTCCCAAATTTGAACAGTATGGCACTGAAGGCCTTTTGGGATCTGGCTCCAGCTTGTTCACAGTTACCTTTAGCTTCGGTGCCATAGGTTCTTCTTGCTCCCAGGTGTGAGGGACAGCTTCTCCCATGCTCTGTCCCTCCTGCCTTCTTCCCACCGCTGTGTTCTGTCTGTCCAGCCTCCCGAGCCTCTCACCCATCCATCCTGTCCATTCTACCTGACCCCTGCTACCACCATGGAGTCAGTAATTCTTTCTATATCTGGCATGTCTGCTCTAACCAGAACTCCTGGAGTCCTTAGGACACTGCCTGGGTGCCTCATTGTGGCCAGCAAGGCCCCTGGCGCCTTCCAAGTCTTGTGGATGCCACACAACAGCCTCACTGGCCACTGTCACTTTGGGGTCTCTACATTGGCTGCTTGCATTTCTAAACCTTCCCCTTGCTGGAAAGCCATTCACTCAAGACCAGTCTCCTGACCAGACCTCCCATCCCTTCAGAGCCTGCTCCCATGAGGAGAGCTACTGCCTCTGCCTTTCTAACACTGCTCAGTTTCCCAGGGTCCTGTCCAGATCCTTGGTGATGCCAAGAGAGAAAAACACAGCCCAATCCTAGAATGCAAGCTGACTGCCAGGAGGAGGGGGCGTTTGAGTGAAGGCAGGGACATTGGGACTTGGCCACAGAAAGGAAGGAGTGGGCCATTACAGATGGACCAGAAGCCACACACATGAATAAGCAGGATGGCAATATGAAGGAGAGGCAGAGAAGCCAATCTTGGCCACAGAAAGACCTGAGACTGAAAGGGGCAGTTGGTCTGGAGCAATCCGCCGATAGCAAATGACAGGACTAGGCCTGGTATCACAGATCCATAATCCTAGCTACTCAGGAGGACCAAAGGTTCAAGGTCAGCTTAGACAAACTTAGCAAGACTGTCTGAAAAATAAAAGTAAGGAAAGGGTTGGGCTACAGGAGATTGGCAATAGATCTTCCCTAACATAGGTTCAATCCCTATCACTGAAAATAATTAGAAGTAGTTTTGTTCCAAAACATTAGTGTTACCTTCCATTGCCATGATTTCGGTTTTTTTATTTGGAAATAATAGATTCATAAAGAATTTTTAAAAACAGTCCAAGATATCCCTTGATCCTTTCATATCGCTTCTCCTGTCAGCAATATCTTACATTTATGATAGAATATCAAGGCTAGAAATTAACTTTGGTGTAGCTAGGCTGATGGCACAAGGCTGATCTCAGCATTAGAGAGATGGAGACAGGAGGATCAGAAGTTCAAGACCATCTTCAGCTACAAGTTCAAGGCCATCTTGGGATACATGAGACCTTGTCTCAAAAAAGGAACAGGGGCTGGAGAGATGGCTCAGGAGTTAAGGCTCTATCTCACAAGCAGAAGGTCCTGAGTTCAGATCCCATATCCCATGTAAAAACACCAGGCGGAAAAGACAGCGGCAGCCTGTACTTCCAGCCCTGTACTTGCAGCGTGAAACGAGGAGGTAGAAGCAATCCAAGAGGATTCCCAGAGTCACCCTTGGTCCTCCACAGGGACACACAGTGCCCTCTAACACACACCCACCCCACCCCACCCCACCCCACACACACAAATAAAATAAAATTTAAAAGAAAAAAGGGAGCAGGGGAGGTATAAATAGCTGACTTAGTGGGCACTTACTACACAAGCATGAAGACCCAAGTTCAGATCCTAGAACCCATATAAAAAGCCAGACATGGCCTCTTACATATCTATAATCCCAGCAATGTTGTGGATAGAAACAGGTGAATCACTAGGACTTGCCGGCCACCAGCCTAGCTTCAGGTTCAGTAAGAGACTTTAGGATACTCTGTTCACACTCACACTCACACTCATACACAGAAAAGTAATACATTTTAAAAAACTTAAAATTGACATTAACATAGGCAACAGAGCTTATTAAAAGTCACCAGTTACACATACATTTGTGTGTCGCGCAGTCTTGGCTCACCGTCACTCTGTGCCACCCTCATTCCTATCATAACTATTAATTGTATCCCCATCTCCTTAACTACTGTTAATGAATATTATGTGAAAAAGATCTTGGGGCTGGAGAGGTGGCTCAAGGGTTAAGCCTTTGCCTTGCAGGCGGAAGGTCCTGAGTTCGGATCCTAGATCCCACGTATAGACGCCAGGCGGAAGCAGGGGTGACCTGCGTTTCTGGTCCTGGTAGTGCGGAGCCTGTGAATCCCGGGGCAGAGTAAACAAGGAGGAGGTGGAGGCGTCCATGGTGGTTCCCGAATTCGTCCGTGGTTCTACACACACACACATACACACACGCACACACGCACAATTGAATAAATAATAAAAAAATTTTTTTAATTTAAAAAAAAAGAAAAAGATCTTACACTTTCTATGTTCTCCACTTAGCACAATATTCTTTGTTCACATCATTACTCATGTCATAATGGATACCCTTTTCCTCCAAGTTATGCAGTGGCTTAGATGTGCCATGGGATAACCACTTACCCAGCTGAAGACACTCCAGTACAGATAGTCAGGCTGTGAACATGCAGCATGTATATCAGGCATACAAAGTTACTGCGATGAAAATAAGTTTTCATTTGTCTGGGATGAGTGCCCGAGAGTACAGTTGCTTACCATGTGGGAAGTCCACTTTTATATTCCTACCAGCAGTGTATGCATGATCCAGTTTCTCCACAGTCTCACTGCCATTTGGTGTTGATAACATTTTTCATTTTAGCGATTCTGATGGGTGCATAGTGATAGCTCATTGTCATTTTAATTTGCATTTCTCTGAGGACTCTCAGTGCTGAACAGCTTTTCATCTGCTGACTTGCCAACTATATGTCCTTTCCAGTGAGATGTCTATGTGTCTTTTGCCCAGTCTTTAGTTGGACCCTGCTTTTCAGTTTTGGAAAGCCCTTTGTATGTCTAGATACAAGTCCTGTCTCAGTTAAATGGTTTGCAAGTATTTTCTCTCCTCTTTCATCTTTATAGGATCATCCTCAAAATAAAACTTTCTGGTGTCTAAATTTTTCTTTTCTCCATAATGAGTGAGAAGTTTCACTGTTCTGTATTTTAAGTCTTTAATATATCAGTATATTTGTTTTTTGCATGATGGGGATTGAATCCAGAGCCATACTGATACTAGGCAAGATTCAATTACTATGCCACACCCTGAGCCCTGCTCAAGTAGATTCTAGGCGAGTGCTGTACCACTGAACTGTATCTCTTTTTGCATTTTATTCTGAGACAGGGTCTCACCAAGTCATCTTTCAACTCACTCTGTAGCCCTCACAGGTCTTCAGTTTGTAGTTCTCCTACCTCAGTCTCCCAAGAAGTGTGTGCCTGCAAAACCACAATCAATGTCCTTGATTCATTTTAAAGTAGCTTTTGTTGAGGTGAGAATCTTAAGTCAAGGTGCTATTTTTGCCCAGGATGTCTGATTTACCCCAACAATTTATTAGAAAAGCTTTCTCTTGTACTACTTTTACTGCTTAAAGCAAAAATTAATGGGGGAAGAGCTAACTGGACATGTTTACATATGTCATTGGTCTATATATGATCTTACAGGGCTCTTCTAGCAGGTCATTCCCATTTTACAGAAGGGAATCTGAGGCTTGGCAAGGTCAATTCCCTCTGCCCTAGTTCCTTACTCTATAGTGGTGAATGGAAGGCATCCCAGTAGCCCAGCCCTGCTGACCCTGAGACACTCCCTGTGCTGACTTAATGACATCGAGTCAGTCCCTTATCAAAACCTTCAACCCTTCATCTCAAAAGCAACTTTTCTCATTCCAAGAAAACAGAGTAATTGCCACATCTTGAATTAGATGGAAGTCATCCATTCAATCCACTCTTCCAGGGATGTTTGCCCAGAGTTCTGCATACATGGCAAGATAAAGAGTTGTCTTTATTTTCAGTAAGCGTCACCAAAATTTGGCAGTGATGATAAAAAAAAAAAAAATGACCCCATATGGGACATATTCAGCCTCCCAGTGAATGGCCAGTGTAGATCAGGCAGCTTGCCTGGCTGATGAGATAACTCAACAAGTAAGAACCTTCTTGCAAATGTGGCAACCTGAGTTTAATCCCCAGAAGCCCATACACTGGGAGGTGAGAACAGACTGTGCACCAAAAGTTATCTTTTGTCCCCCATCCGTGCGCCATGGCATGTACATGTGTTCATGTTCTCTCTCCCTCATTAAAAAAGAAGTCTTGTTAGAAGCCAATAACTGAACTAAGGAGGTGGCTCAATCAGTAAAGTGCCTGCACAGAGTTCAGACCCCAGCACCCACATAAAAATTGAGCATGGCAGCAGACATCTGTAACCCCAGCACTGCAAGGTAAGGGTTAGAGACAGGTGGATCCCTGAAGCTCATTGGCTATTCAATCAAGTCCAGGTTCAGCAAAAGACCTTTCTTAAAAAGTAAGGTAGAGAGTTCTCAAGGAAGACACCAGATGCTGGCTACTGCACACATCCATGTAAACCCACATGCATACATGTCCATACCCATGCAAATATGTACCTAGATGATACATATACACACACTGAAGCCAGGCACGGAGGCACATGTTTGTGATCCCAAAGCTGGGGTAGTGGAGCCAGGCAATCCTTTGGACTTACTGTCAGTTAGTCTGACCTAATTGGTGAGTTCCACGTCCCACTGAGAAACCCTATCACAAAAAAACAAGGTAGATGGCTCTGAAGAATGAAACCCAAGATCGACCTCTATCCCCCACTTACACATACACACGAACACGTACACACACAAAGAAAGACAATGACAGGCTGGGTGTATAGCTCAGTTGGTAGATGCTTACCTAGTTTGCAGGATGCCCTGGACTCCAGCCTAGCGTCATATTAATCAGGCAAGATGTAATCCCAGCACTCAGGAGACAAGGATCAGAAGTTCAAGGTCATGCTTGGCTGTATGGCCATCTTAAGGACAGCTTAGGACACATGAGATGGTGTATAAAAAAGAAAAACAGTGACATGACCGGATGCAGATTGTCTTGAATGCAAACAGTAGCTGAGAGACTAATCCGGTAAATATGTTAGAAAAGTAACTGAGTGAAGAAGCTTGATAAAATATGTTCAACTACAGACAGCCAGTCAGATTTAAGTTTAGTTGCACAATACAGAAGATGGCAGCTCAGTACTGGAGAGATGGCTCAAGAATTAAGCTTTTGCCTTGAAAGCAAAGGATCTAAGCTTGGATCCCTGATCCCACGTAAAAAATGTCAAGTGGAAATGGCAGTGATCTGTACTACTAGCCCTGGAGGGTAGAGCCTGGGAAACCACAGAGCGAAGCAATAAGGAGGTAGAGAGATCCAGGATGATTCCTGATATCAATTTTGGGCCTCCACAAGAACACAGAGTATTGTCTTCTACACACACACACACCCCTTCACATCCTCATACACATACACACTAGCACCAAGAAGAAAAAAGAGAGAGAGAGAGAGGGAGGAAAAGAGAGAGCGGAGAGAGAAAGAAAGAAAGGAAAGGGAGGAAGGAAGGAAGGAAGGAAGGAAGGAAGGAAGGAAGGAAGGAAGGAAGGAAGGAAGGAAGGAAGGAAGGAAGGAAGGAAGGAAAAGAAGAGAAGAGGGCAATTCAGACAGAAGTTTTCTTTTTTTTCTCCCATACTGTCAGGATGATGATCCTCATTTGAGTTTTAGACAGTTGCTTTTTTTGTTTGTTAGGTATTGGAGACTAAACCCAGAGTCTCACACTTACTAGGCAAGTGCTTACCACTGAACTACTACATCCTCAGCCATCTTACTTTTTGTCTCACTAAGACTCAACAGACTGGCTTTGAACTCGCCGTTCTCCTGTCCACCTCCCAGGAGACCTCTAACCAGAAACATACAGTAGTTTGACTTATATCCCATCATAATTGCAAGGGAACCTGGACTGTGGTCTGTTGGACAATCACATCATCTCCCAAGTACAGTGGGTTTCTCTTACCAGCAAGGAAGTACAGAGCAGATACGGGCAGCTGCCTGCCATACAACTTCTGATTCTCTCCACTCTCCTCCGCCTGGTCCATCCTCTGCTGGCAGATTCTTTTGCTACTCAGGATTTGATACTAACCTTTTGGGGAAACTGAATAAATGAGTCAATGCTTCTATCTCCAGCTGTGGTAGAGCACGTTTTCCAGGCAGCTGGCCAGGTGTAAGGGCAGCCAGTGAGGTAAAAATTGGCTAGAATCAATGCTTCTTTTGTAAAACCCCTTAAATTGCCACAAACTGGGTCCTCAGACAGGAACGAAAGTAAGACTTGACTTTTTATGCTTCTAATATTGTGGCTCTTTCTTGCAGAGCAATTAAAGGTCAGTATCAGATCAAAGGAGAGTGGTAGTATATCTTTTCTAGGTGAGAAATGAGCTCTCAGACAGTCCAGCTCCCCTGGGGAAGTCTAGTGGTTAGAACCTGATCCTCATGTACAGAGTTCTGACACTGAACTAGCAGGCGACCCTGGAGAAGTCACTCGGCTCCTCTTTTGGTAGTTAAGTCCTAGTACATCAGCCTTATTCCCTGCCACATTCTCCCAAGTGAATGAAGCACAGAAGCAAGGAACATCAATCAGCATGACTTGCAGAGACTCAGTAAACTCCCTGAAAGTCCAGGACCTGTGTCATTAGGGTACTTGCCACTGGAACAACCACAAGTGGAAGAATACCATAAGAACATGTTCTGTAGAGCAAAGACGGCTCAAGCAGGGTGGGTTCGGGGAGTTCTCCTCCCTCGTGGCCCAGCATGACCCAGGGCTCAATCCTTCATCTCATCTCCAACGTGGGCTGGAGACAAGAGAGCAAGGGCTATTAGTGGTGTTTTATCTAAACCCAGCCATGTCTGGAGGAAATGAGAGGCCATCTTTCTTGTCATCTATTTTAGAGGCAAAGAGACCTTTCCCAGAAGCCCCAGTGGCACTCCTATTTCAGTCAGGTTATGATAGATGACCATATTCACAAACCTTCAAAACTTAACAAAGGTTTGTTTTTATGGGCCTGAAGATGTGGTTCAGTGGTGGAGTGTGTGTGGAGGATCCTTGTTTCCATTCCCAGCACCAAAACTAGAACAAAAAAGTTGGGCGTGTAGCTCAGTTGGTAGAGCAATTGTCTAGTACCATTCACAAAACCCCGGCTACCCAGTACTGCGTAGACCAGGTGTAATGGCACACATTTATAATCCCAGTACTCAAGAAGTGGAGAAAGAGGATCAGGAGTTTAAGATCATCTTCAACTACACAGTGAGTTCTTAACTAGCCCAGAAGACATAAAACCCTATCTCAAAAAGAAAAAAGGTTTCTTTCTTAACTACTCTACAGTAGTACTGCTGACTGGCAAGAGACTTCAACAGGACCCAGGTTACCCTAGTAGTCCTTATCCCTGTCACTTTCCTCCAAGTTCATTGGTGGGAAATAGCCCCTCCAGCCAACCACAGGGGTCAGGAACTGTGACCAATAACCTGCTGCAGATGGAGAGCCACATATATTTTATGCAAGTGTCAATAACTCTTCTGGTGTCATACACCTGTCCTTGACCCAGCAGCCTCAGAAGGGAGAAGAGACTGTAGCATGAATGGTCCTAACCAGAGGTCAATAGACATTGGGAAGTATGTTGAGTTACTTTTGTGTCATTCTCACCAAATAACTGACAAAAACAGCTGACGGGGAATTGTTTTTGGCACATGGTTTCAAAGGGTTCTGGCCATGGTTGCTTGGCCCACTGTTTCAATAGAACATCGTGGCAGCAGGTGTATGGCAGAAGACAGCTGATCATATCACAGCAAGAGGAGGTGACAGGGACAGCGTAGCCCTAGAACTCATCTCTCAAAGTTTCTAGAATCTCCCAAAATAGTACCACCAGGAGGGGACTGACAAAGTTTCTAAACATGAGCCCTTGGGGAACATTTCAGATTCAAACCCTAACAGTAGTCATCCACAGGAGTCACCCTCACAGTAGAGAACATCACTGGCAAAGAAGGCCATGGGTACAATCCTCCCCTGCCAACACACTTGAATTTTGGCCCTTGCTGTGGTATGTAGTGCTGGCTTTCAGAAGATTCTGCCTTGGACACAACTTTTGTTATTTCTTCTAAGCTCTGACACTAGTTAGATTTTTCAAGTGGAAAAACTATTGTAGTTCACCTGGATGTGATGGTATGAACCTGTAATCCCAACACTAGGGAAGTGGAGGTAGGAGGATCTGGTGTTTAAGGGCATCCTGGGCTACAAAGCCAATATGAGGCCAACCTGAGTTACATGAAACCATCTAAAAAAAATCTATAGTTCAAAATCAATGAGCTTCCTCTTCCTACAGCAAAGGGACATTTGCAGCCTGTGAGCAGACATCACAACTCCCCATATGGCTGGTGCCAGATCCAAGCTAACTGTTTTGTAGGAAATCCTGTTGTAGGGCCTGTTGTGATCCCTTCTTCTTGGCAACCATGGAAACAGCCTCTGGACTAGGAAATGATTGTACCTGACTGGGCAAGGGAAAATGGCAAGGTGTGAAACTCAACCTAACCCAGCCTCAGGCCTCCTGTATCCACAAACATTCTCTGATCCTGCAAGCTCCCTAGGAGAAAAAGGGAGCTTGGGATGGGCCTTGGGCCTCCTACAGCCAAGAGGCAGAACCACTTGTGAGAGCAGCCACCTAAGTGATTCTGCACCCTCCCTCCTTGAGGAGCCTGCCGTGCCCTGCGCTCCCTGCTGCCACCACCCCACTGGCAGTCATCCCAGGCAAGCCTTTTTCCTGAGCCTGTTAATAGCAGATTTCAGGCCGCCTCACGCAGCTGTGCCAGCGGCTCCACGCCCCAGTCCACACCAGAACCTACCAAGTCGTGACAAGCTACTGGCAAGCAGGTCGCAGACTCACATGGTGCTGACACATCGGGCCCCTTCTTGCCTTGCAGGTACGCATCCGCCCCACACCCGCTGCTGTCGTTTGACCCCCACTTCAGCCACGATGCGATGTCCAGCGGTGACTCTTCCTCAGGTGGCCTGACCAGCCAGGAGAGCACCATGGAGCGCCCAAAGCCAGGTAGGACCTCCCGGGTCCCAGCACCACTCACCGTGCCGAGGGCCTCTTTCTGATGGTCTGACAGGTCACCCACCCTCTTCTCCTTCTTTGCTGGCTTTGCACTGTATAAACTATAGAATCACCCTGTGTCTGCTTTGCCCGTGTATGTCTGGCTTCTGTTGCTTAATATATGTTGGTTGCCCACAGCCACGTGACCATATGTAGACTGATTTCTGTTTATATCCTATTGTCTGCGCAAACCAAACAGCACTGTACACTCCAGCCTCATGCTGAGCGATGCTAGGTGGGCCAGTTTGGGGCTACTTGGGAGCATTCCTGCACTCCAAGAACTGGTACTCTAAGAAGTGGGAAACCTGGGTCATGTGTTTTGCTTCATGAGCAACTGCCAAATTACATCCCAAAGTGTGCACCATGTCATGTACCTACCAGCAACATACAAGAACTCTCACCACACCATTTTTTTTGTTTGGCCATTGGAGCAGATATGAAGTGCTATCACATTTCATTTGCATCTTTCTTTTTATTTAATTTTATTCATTCATTTAAAAGCAGGGTCTCACTATGTAGCTTAGGTTGCCCTCAAACTCACTAGCCTCCAGCCTCCCAAGTCCTGGAATCAAAAGCATGCAACACCATGGACATTAAATTTTCTTTCTTTCTTTCTTTCTTTCTTTCTTTCTTTCTTTCTTTCTTTCTTTCTTTCTTTCTTTCTTTTCTTTCTTTTTTGGTTGTTGTTTTTTGTTTTTGTTTTTTCTTTCATTGCTTGCTTTTATTTGTTTCCTTTTCTTTTTCGTTGTTTGTGTTGGTTTGCTTTCTTTTGAGACAGGGTTTCATATAACCTAGACTGACTCAAACTTGTTATGAAGCAGAATGGCTTTACATTCCTGATCCCTTTGCCTCTACTTCCCGGGTGCTAGCGTTACAGGCATGCACTAACACACACAGCCTAATGTGCATTTTCTTATTGATGGTATTGAACATCTTTTATTTTTGTCCTGTGTTGATAAATTGGGGGCCCATACTGCTTACATAAATATTTTAAGGAAAATCTTTTGTAACACCTCTTGTAAATGGTAAGGTAGATTCCAAAGGAAAACAACAAATGAAGAGTTAGGAAGGAAAGGGAAGAACTGCCCAGATACTATGGGATAGGGAAGAGGTTGCATGTTCAAGATTAGCAAAAGAGAGAACCACCCAGCACTCTAGCCCATGGTTCTCCTGAATCAGAGTTGGCGGCCCAACTTCAGGCAAGTGGGTTTACCTGTCTTCAGTGTCTGTTTTCTGCACTTAGGTCTTATGACACCATTTGCCCATTTGTCCCTCTTCAGCAATCTGGTCCCACTTGTACTACCCATAAGTCTGTGATTTTTTTGTCTCCAAGACAGGTTTACATCTTTTCTTAATTTCCCACTCAGTTCAGAAAAAGGAAAGAGTGTTGCTTGGCTGTTCATTACACCGAAGTGCAAAATAGGGATGTTTTTCTAATATTCACCAAAGGCCCCAGATATGTGCCATAGGAACTCACCTTTCTCTTCCCCCTCTCCTCCTTTCTGAGCTCTACAGCTCCCTCTCACTTCCCTGAGACTTCATTAGGACGTGACTAACACCTACACACACATCGGGTGTTGGGAAAGCATCAGAAAATCTAGAGTGTTTGAAGACCCAAAAAAGAAAAATCCAGGAAGATTGGTGAGGGATGCCAGGAACGGTAGACACAGGGCTTCACCCAGCCTCAGTGAGACCAACAGTCATAACATTAGCCCCCTAGTTTTGTGGGCCTGGCAAGATGCCAGTTATTACACATTCCTGCCGCATAGTCACCATAGGGCACAAAAGCAGCACTGTGATTGTCCCAGGGACAGAGAGGTTGTCACCTGCCCGAGAGCTCTGCTGGCAAGAGGTTTAATTGGAATTTGAACAAAGGCCTGTTGGGTCACTGAACCAACAGTGACATGAGAACATGGACATGTCTACAGGTTTCCCATGTCACAGAGCACTCAAGTTGGGAAAGTACCTGACCCATCCCCAGGCCTGCCTTCCCCAGCAGAAACATGGGCTCCATAGTCGTCCAACTCCCTATAGGCTTGGAGTTGTGAGTTCACAATCCCAGCAGGTTCTGAGGCAGGCACAGGACCTCAGTGTTTACCCTGTCCCTAGCCAGGATCCTGGGTGTCTAGTCAGGGGATCTAAGTTAGGTCCTGCCTGCTGAACTTTCAGCCCAGCATAGCCTAACATGAGGATGTTTTCTAAGCATTTACTACTGTCAGCTACTACCAGTTGTTGCTGGTGGGCAGGAAAGCCTAGGAGGGTACAGGACTGGACAACACAGCTCTGAAGTTTCCTGTGTGACCTTGGGTTAATTACTTAATCTCTCTGAGACTTGATGGTCTCCTTCCTCTGTTAGAGATGTTTCTAATGGTATCACCTATCAGTAGGGCCTGAACTATCTAAGCAAACTAATATATGGAGCTGGGCATGGTGGTACACACCTGCAATTCCAGCACTCAGGAGTCTGAGATAGGAAGACCAAAGTGAGTCAAAGGCCAGCCTGAGCTAGACAGTGATATTGTCTTGAGAGAGAGAGAGAGAGAGAGAGAGACTGCCAATCGATTTAAAAATTTTTAAAGTTCCATAGAAAAACGGGCGAAGGCTGGGGATATGACTCAGTTGGTAGGCTGCTTGTCTAGCAAGCACAAGACCCTGAGTTCAAGTCCCCTGCACCAAACAGCGTGTTGGCATACACCTGTAATCCCAGTGCTCAGGAGGCAGAGGCAAGAGGGTCAGAAATTCAAGGTCTTCCTCTACTGCACAGTGAGCTCAAGGCCAGCTTGGGATACAGGCCCTGGTAAATAACTGTTTTTTTTAAAAAGAGAAGATCCAATTGGTCAGTGAGTGTGAATTGTGCCCAGCCTCCTCAGGGGACAATGGCTGATGGCGGAAGACTGATCGCTTCACAGAGTAAACTCATTTGAGGCCCTCACAATGGTGCCTGGAACATAGTAAGTGCTAGGTAAATATTAGTCCCTGCTGCTGAATGTTGCTAAAGCCCCTGGCATAGATTAACAGGGCCCTTGCTAGGGCCCTACTTGAATAGACAGGCTGGCGCAGGAATGGAACCATACAGCCCTACGTAGGCCAGAGTCGGCAGACCCTGGCCTGTATCATCCCTAACTGCACTCTCTCTTTTCCCGCAGAGCCTCTGTGGCATGTGCCTGCCCAGGCCAGGCTCTCAGCCATGGCCGGAAGCAGCAGCAGCAAACACACCTCTAGGCAGGATGCAGCTGGCAAAGATTCTCCCAACAGGCATTCCAAAGTAAGTCTGAGCCCTGCCCTGCCTCGCCTAAAAAATGCAGCTTGCAGTGACTGACTGCTGACCGACCCCCTCCCTGGATGTGTAGCTGCTGAGAACATGACAGTTTTCCCTAGTTGTGGCCTCCTCAGGGCATATCCATCCCCACATTCCCCTCTGCAGGGGCTGAATAGCTGACCAGTTAGATGGAATAGCTGGTCGAGTCCTGGCTTCACCCTCCCCAGCCTAGTCATCTTGGGCAAATCTAACCCTCCTCAAGTTTCCGTTTCTTCCTTATCACATCAGTCCCTGTAGGTAAACTATTGTGCTACAGCCCCTACATCGCAGTGACCTGACCATAGAAGGTTCTTTCCCTTTCCTGTAATGCTGCCATGAGGTCTGCATTGTGCAGTGTGGCTCTGCTATCCTTCAGGGCCCCCAAGCCCTCCACTGTGAGTTTCTGAGAGACTGTTACATGGGAGATTTTTTTAGCTCCAGCTTTATAAGGCAGCACAAATCACCTTTCCATCCCCGCAAAGGAGGCTGGGAAATGTAGTCTTATGTATCTAGTTCACTCTTGACAGTTACACTGAGAATTGGTCCTTGCTATGAAGGCATAATAAAACCCAGTTAAACAAAGAGTGGCAGACACTGCTGTTGTAGGGTTATCCAGTCAGCAAAGCCCTTGAATGAAGAAATGATCTGTGGTAATAGCTGAAGAAAGAGTACTGCAAGCAGTGAGAACAGCAAATGCAAAGGCCCTGAGGCATGTCCCTGGCACACTCAAAGAACAGCAAGGAAACCCATGTGACTGGAGCAGTGATTTAGAGGTACAAAGAGAAACGAAATTAGAGACCAGAATATGATCCAGACTATGGGGGCCTCATGGCTTAGCCCCTAAGTGAGAAGATGAGCACCAAAAGTGTTTTGAGCAAGGAGGGAATGTGATCCAACACAGAATCTCACAGCTTTCCTCTGTCTACACGTGAGGACCAGATCTAAGGCAGGGAGACGCAGAAGGGGGTGCTAGTGGCCGAGTGGGAGATATCTACCCAAACCTGGATAGAGCAGAGAAAAAAAGTTCCAGGTGTGCTTGGTAGACACAGGCAGCAGATTTGTAGGTCAAATACATCCAGAACTCAGCAGGTGTTGAAAGGGTAGAGTTGTCATTATAAGAAAGGAAGGGAGGAGTAGATGGAATTGGAAGGACCCCAGACCTCAGTTTGAGAAGTGAGATTCATGTCACACAGTGAACACCCAATGAGGCAGGAATATTTAATTACACACTCATTTTTCAGATGTGAAAACTGAGGCAGTAAGAAGGTAAATCATTTGCCCAGGGTGACTTGGCCGATAAGAAAGGATCCAAGATGTGAAACAGTCTGGTTCTAACTTGTACCAGTCAGGTGGGAGGGGGCGGTCCATGGAGTCAGGATGATACACCTCCCTTGCCTTCCAGAGTGAACCTCAGTACTCAAGCCATTCCAGCAGCAATACCCTCTCCAGCAACGCATCCAGCAGCCACAGCGACGAGCGCTGGTTCGATCCTCTGGACCCCCTGGAGCCAGAGCAGGACCCCCTCTCCAAGGGCGGCTCCAGCGACAGCGGCATCGACACCACACTCTACACCTCCAGTCCCAGCTGTGCAGCCTTGGCCAAGGTGCCTAGGCCCACCAAACCCCACAAGCCCCCTGGAAGTATGGGGCTCTGCGGTGGGGGTCGAGAGGCAATGGGGAGGCCCCACCATGCAGACCGGCGGCGGGAGGTCTCCCCAGCACCTGTAGTTGCTGGTCAAAGCAAGGGCTACCGGCCAAAGCTATACTCCTCAGGCGCCAGCACCCCTCCAAGTCTGGCTGGAGGCAGCCGAGACCCATCAAGACAGCCCAGGTAAGGCTCTCTACTGGTTCCACGTCTTCTAGGGGCCCCTGATCACTTTCCATGCTCAGAAGCGTGCTTGCCAGCGGGAGTGAGGCTTACTGGTTGGTTAGAGCCGGGATGAGCTTGTGTCACCTGCCCTCAGCCTCCCTAGACCCAGACAGCACAGAGAATCCCCTGATCCCGCGTGTCTGTCTCCTTCTGCCTCTGCTTCTTTCAGACCCTCTTTCTTTTCTTCTCTCTCTGCTGAGACTAATGACTTTGAACTTCCAGGTCCTCCAGGCCACATCCAGCAGGAGTGTGTTTGACTGTGGCCTAAGTAAGTAGGGACTTGGTCTGCTGTCATGAAGTCCAAGGTGAGCTGCTGAAAGACTCGGGGAGACCTCAAAGACGGCTCTGTGGCTTCCTGTGGCCATGCAGGCTAGGTGTTTGGTCCCGAGACATCGTGTGGCAAATATGGGAGACAGAAAGCAGAGGGCAAGTTACAGCATCTCTGTAAACCCATGTGTGGAAAAAACAAATACTTCCCTTAAAAGTAGAGATAGTGGTCTCCAAATAGTCCTCTCTTGTGTTGGTGAAGGAAGATTACTGCCCCCTAAGTCTCTACTTAGTGGGTCAGGGGAGTCCAAGAATGCATTTTGAAAAGTTCCCAGTAGCTGTAAACACTGATGAGCTCAGGACCACAGTGTAGAAGCACAGCCAGCAAGACGGGCGGGGGGATGAGAGCACCGCAGCCCGCATGTGGCCTGCACACAGATGGGCACACGGGGAAAACTGTTGTAATGGCACCTGCTCAGTCCCATGCAGGACCTTCCCTGAGGTGTGTTGAGAGGCCACAGCCTCCCTTCCTTAACCCAGGACCTCATCTGAGCTCAGGGCCTTCCTGGCCCTTTTGTCAGTCTGTGACCCTCTGAGCTCCCAAGTAGGGTACATGTCCTCAGGTAGAATCCTATTGTGTCTTTTTCTGCAAGAAATTGCAGTGTTAAAAAGGTGAAGCTGTACGTTTCCAAAATAGTCACTGACACAGTGTGGCCAGGTCTTCTCCAAAATTGTTGAGTGTGGCTTTGTCCCTACCAGAATGATTTCACAACTCCCAGAGGTTCTCTAACAGATTTAAAGACTGCCTTGGTTAGACCGAGGGTGCAGCATAATGGACGACCACTCAACTCACATCTGGATTCAATTCCAAGAACCACAGAAGAAGGGGGGGTCCTTGGTTGGGAGGTTCTGTTGTGTCTTCAAGCACTGGCCTTGCTGAGGAACTCCTGGATCTGGAAGCCCAGAAAGGCCGAGTCGAGGCAGAAAGACAGGACACCTCCTTAGACAGTGGTTCTCAAGCTTCTGAACTCCAGACTGCTTTGAGCAACTCCTTCTGTCGTTTATGTATCCTTTCATTCACTTCACACATATTTCTTGGAGTCTGGTTCTGTCCCCACCTCTCAGCACAGAAGACAGTCCAGTCATCACTGAGACAAACTGTAGCTACCAAGCAGGGCAGGAATGTGAGGCCTAGAGAACACTACACGAGTTCTCTGGCCCCTATCTGGGCCAGGCTTGAATTAGATGAGGCCAGGCCTATGAGCCCAGGTCCTCAGAAGACTGAGGCAGGTAGATTACAAGTTCAGAATGTGCCTGGGCTGCATAGTAAGCTCAAGGCCAGTCTGGGCAAAAAAAAAAAAAAGTGAAAAAGGCACTAAGGGTATCATGGAGCACTTGCTAGTGTGTGGGAAGACCCAGGTTCGATTCCCAATACTGGGGGGAGGAGGCTTGGGGGGTTTTAAAATCTTAGATGTAAAGGCAGTGATAATGTTGAGTGGATGGTGGCTAAGGCAGGGGACTGAGGACAAAATTACCCTGTGTCTGAGGGAAGGATTTGTTGAACTCAGAAATGGAGGGAATGAGCCTGGAGGGGAGCCCCACTGTAAAAGAGGGCCCTGGCAGTTGGGAGCTTTAATTTGCATAGAGACAATTGATGCTAATTGCGAATCATTCTTATCTACTCATTAAAGCTGCTTCCTGAAGTTTTCTCCTAGGCAACCGGGTTTTAGTGTAGAACAGCATTTCCCAAAATGGGGTGCTCGAGGTGATTTGGGTGGTAAGAGGAGGGAGATGTTTTATCTTAAATGGATATATGTTTCCTTTAATGAGTGAGGAGGCAAAGCACTTCCAGCCCATCCCCTGATTCTGCAGATGCCTTGAAGAAAATAGAAATTTTTCTTTGCTTCCTTCCTTCCTTCCTTCCTTCCTTCCTTCCTTCCTTCCTTCCTTCCTTCCTTCCTTCCTTCCTTCCTTCCTTCCTTCTTTCCCTTCCTCCTTCCCTCCCTCTCTCCCTTCCTTTCCTTTCCTTTTCTTCTTTCCTTTCTCTCTCTCTCTCTTTTCTTTCCCTCATTCTGTAGCCCCAGGTGGTCTAAAACTCTGCCTCTCCCAAGTGCTGGGAGTGCACCATCAGGCACCACACACCCTGCTTAAAATGAGATTTAAAGAACTCTCATTTAAAGAAAACAACTGTGGTTGTTGCACACCTCTAATCCCAGCGCTCCTAAGGTTAAGACAGGAGAACTCTGTGACCAAGGCCACTCTGGGCCTATCTCAAAAGTGTTTGAGACAAAGTATAGAAGGTTGCCACCATCAGCAACCCCACTCTGCCGGTCCCTCTCAATCCTCCTATTTCTATAGGTATAAATTCCCCTAGTCACCAGTCACAAGCTTGGGCAGGACCTGTTCTCAAGGGACACTCCCACCCCCCACTCATGCCCGCATTTCTGCCACATACTGACCACATTGTACCTTGCAGCACACAGCCCTACAACAGTGTGCATCTGCTGTCCAGGGTCCAATCCCTAGGAGCTAAGGGTCGGTGTTGCCTTTATCTGAACGGATCTGCTCTTAAGTACAGACCCCTCGACTCCAGATTGAAATTGTGGGAGCAGCTGAGAGGTCAGGGAGATCATCAGGCACACCATTACCAAGTTTGGATTTCAGCAAAGATGGAAACAGATTTGCGCTTGAAATACGGTGTTTAAGGTGGAACAGGCGGTGAAGTCCCAAGGAAAGGAAGGATCAGATGTTGGGACCCCCAGCAAGCTACATGAGTCCAGGTTTGCTGGTTGTTAAGACTACTGCTGAAAATGTCCTCTAGAGGAAGCCTCTTGACCATTCCACTCTCCAGAGCTTTATTATGCTATGGGGAAGAGTCTAGTCCCTCCTTTCTGGAGCTGACATTCTCCTCCAGAGAGGACCAGATGGACTTACAGACCCTGAACCACCTTGTGATCTGCAGATGGCAGTAAATGCTCAGGAGAGAAATGGACAGAGGGCAATAATATATCAACAGGGTCATAGAAAACACGAAAATGGTGCAGACAGACAGACTGCAAGTGTCAGGACCCTGGCGGACCTATTTTGTAGTACTCTGGAAATGTCAGGTGGCCAGAGCAGGTGGCACAGGAAACAAGGTGGGAGGTCAGATTGACAGGGTGAGCAGGAGCCCAAGTTCAGCAGGCTTATTACAGTAATGAAAATGCTAAGACTTGATACTGGGGGAACATGGGATACAAGAAAGGTGTTGAGCCCATAAATAGACACACTTTTTTTTTTCCAGGGGCTGCCTGACTTTATTAATCCACTAGTCACATGAACATTGAAACATTCAATGTGACCTGATTTCAGGGTTGCTGTTTTCAAAGTGGTGTATAGACATGCATATTTTTTAAAGATTATTCTGGACCAAGAATGGTGGCCCTGGCTTGTAATTTCAGTACTGTGGAGGCAGAGGCAGAAGAATCACGAGTTTACAACCAGCCTGGGTTATATAATAATATAATAATTTCTTTCAAAAAGAAAGAAAGAGAGAAGTCACTGTGGTCCC
This sequence comes from Typhlomys cinereus, assembly GCA_023101885.1. NCBI lineage: Eukaryota > Metazoa > Chordata > Mammalia > Rodentia > Platacanthomyidae > Typhlomys > Typhlomys cinereus. The sequence continues at coordinate 2,781,823 of JALPQD010000299.1, read as the reverse complement.
TCTGGGAAAGTGAACTATCGAGGGGTGGGGAGGCGCAGAAGATAGACTTTGAAGGCCCTGCCATGCCCATAGAAACTCTGCCTACTCCCTTCCCTGGCCCCAATCCTTGCTGCCAAAGTTGCCATATCCTGTAGCAGCTTTTGCCCATCCGAGGTTTCAGTGCCTTCACAGACACACACACCCCTCCCCAGACATTCGTCTTGGGAGCTCAGCTGCTAGGCCCCCTGCCAGGCATTGGCGCCTGTTGCCGGCATCATGGTGAGCGGAGCAGCCACCTGGCCCCACCCTCTCCTGAGGCCACGCACATGCCGCCAAAGTCTTCTGGTTTCCAGAGCAATTTGTCAGCCAGAGCTGGGGGCTGGGATGGGGGTGTCAGAAACTCACTCCACGTGGAGCTGACGCAGCTGGGCGTTCCCAGCAGGCAGGAAGCACGTGGCTTTGCTTCTCAGGCTGTGCCAGCAGTCTCCGGAATCCATCTAGGGCACAGCCCTGAAAGGTAATCCTGGGGCCCTGGGGTCCACGGAGGCCCACCTTTCCTGATTAGGATACTGGGAGCACTTGACAGACCTGCTGAGTGAGTCCTAGGCAGCTGGGGGAAGGAGCACAGGCTGTTTTCCAAGCATTGGAGGGATTGAAGGAGACTTGTGGGCAGAGGGGTAGAAAGGCTCTGAGCCTTTGAGGAACATCATTGTGTAGTTGGAACAGACAAGGCAGGGGCAAATGGAGAAACTGAGGTCAAAGGTGATAGCAGATAGAGTAGAGCCTTGGAGGGCTCTCCCCATCTACTTGAGATAGAACCACAGAATTCTGGAGTGGTTCACTTATTCCTGGGATCCCTCTGGCTGTGGAGAGGACACAGGAATCAGGAGTCCCTGGAAAGTGGCCACTGCAGTGACCCTGGTGGGCAGCGCTTGGCACATGTGGAGCAGTGCTGGGAACAGGACCCATGTGAGTCTTCACTCCTGTATCCTTTCCATTTCACCCCTGAAGAAACCTTGGACTGCATGCCTAGGGCCAGATGCAGTGACTGCAGGAGGTCTTAGGGGTCCATACCAAACACCAGGAGGAGAGAGCAAGACTGGCACAACAGTTAAGCCAGGTGGCAAATAGCCCACAGTGGCCCCCCAGGCTGGGTGGGGACCACGTCACTACCCAGTCCCCTGCTCTTGTGTATCCAGGACACAGCTCCACCACGTTCTGCCACATGAACTCCTTCAGGCGCTTCATATCCCTGAGCCTCAACCTCCCAACTGTCAGCTGGGATAACAGTGGGAGCCCAGGCTGGGTGTAGTGGTACAACGACTGTAATCCCAACGCTGGAGATGGGGAGTCATCCATGGAGGCTATATAGTGAGTTTGAAGCCAGCCTGGGATAGATGAGGTTCTGCCTCAACTATGATCAGGATTTAGGATATGGCCAAGTGACTAAGAGTGCTTGCTTAACAGGAAGGAAGCCCAGATTGGATCCCCAGAAGCCCAGAAACCCAGCAATGGTAGGGCATGCTTTTAATCCCAGAACTAAAGCGGCAAAAGCAGGAAGATAAGAAGTACAGAAGCATCCTTAGATATGGACAGTTTGAAGTCAGCCTGGGCTACCAGGAGACCACTAACTATAATAATGATATAATAATGAAGGCAGGGTCCAAATTATGAAAGTGAAGTGGGACTTAGCACAAGACCTGAGACATACTTAGCTTAAGAATTGCCAGCCACTGCTACATCATTTCTGTTCATTAGGCATTTTACATCACATTGTTCATCTGCAAGAGCACGGGGCGGGGGTGTTGAGGTAGAGGAATGGCCTAGGTTTGTGTCCCAGCTCTGTCCCCTACATACTGTTTAGTTAGTTAGGCTCTGAGCCTCCGCCTCCCCACCTGAAGCATGGCAGGACCAGCTCCCACCCTAGAGCCTACAGGGCACTGAGAGCGTCAGGCCTTAAACAAGCCCTGGCTATTCTCATGGGCTCGGGGCACTCAGTAGCATCACTGCCACCCTCATCACTACTGCTCTTCTCCCCTACCAGCCCTTTCAGAGCCTCAGACCTGGATGGACCAGTGACATTACATTCACAAAACCAGTGGAGAGGAGATCTCTGCCAGGAACTGGGGCTTACAACTCCCAGATATGCCATCTTCCTTAGAGTCATAACTCAGGAATCTCATCTTCTAGCACACACTGAGCACTCGTGATCGCATGAGGCAAGTGTAGCTGGCCCATTTCTCAGAGGAGGAAACTGAAGCTCACTGAGAAGAAGGAACAAATCCAGTGTGCCCCTGGGAACTGGGCCTGGAATCTGGTTCATCCAGACAGTCAAATCCATGTACTGACCCACCATAGCACAAAAGCCCCTGCTCATGGTCCCACCTGCTGATCTGTGGGTGAGGTCAAGACTCTTCCTGTGCAAAGCCCCTTATGTAGTGCCACAGAGCAGCATACATACATGCTCATCATAGCATGGCTCAAGAAAGGGAGGAAGGAAAGGAGAAAGGGAGGGAGGGAGGAAGGATGGAAGGAAGGACGGAAGGACGAACGAGCTGATTTTTGGTGAGTTGTGACAACTCATAGTTTATAATCCCACCTATCAAGAGGCTAAGGCAGGAGGATCATAAGTTCCAGGCCAGCTACACACAAAAAACAAATGTGAGCCCAAGTGGGAAAAATGTGTTCTTTTTAAATGAAATTTTTTAAAAAGTATTTATTTGAAGTGGGGAGAGAGAGTTCCCAGGTATGCATACATGGGACACCTTTCAGAGAACTGTTTTTCCTTCTGCTATGTGGGTTCCAAGGACTGAATTCAGGTCTCTATGTCTGTTGTTTTCTATTTGCAGTTGGTAAATAATAGCTATGTATATTCATGGAGTACAGTGGTTCATAATACATGTATAGCATAGAAAGGTTCAGTCAAGCATATTAACATACCTATCCTCTCACCACATTGTTTCTCCCCCTACCCCCCATGGTGAAAACATTAAAAATCTACCCTTGGAGCCGTGAGGAATAGCTCATACCTGTATTCCCAGCACTGGGGAGGCAGAAACAGGAGAATTACCTGACGTTTGAAGGCTAGCCTGGGCTACAGTGTGAGTTGAGTCTGAGCTGCAGAGTAAGAACTCAATCTCAGAAATAAAATCATACAAACAAACAAGAAATCTGTCCTTAAGCCACATGTGGTGGCACACTCCATTAACCCCTTTAACTCGAGCAGGAAGATCACTCATCAAAGACCAACCTGGACTACAGTGAAGTCAACTCCAAAGAGAGGAAAAAGACATGGCTGTTGGCGAAGTAGAGAAATAGGAACTATAGACAGCTACTGCTAGAGTCAAGACCCAATGCATCCGCAGAGTGCATCTTCTGCAGCTGGGCAGAAACGGAGATCTCCAGAACACTGTTTTGGCATAAGATAGGTGCAGACAGAACAGGCATTTAAGAGAAAACAGTCAAGAGGACACTGCCCCGCGAACAGGGAGGTCTGTGTGAGTGCTGTACTGCAGAAAGGGGTGACCACAGTCACCATTTCCTTTTCACCCAGAACTGGGTATATGGTTTCATTTGACCTTCAGTATCTACGCATTCCCCATTCCCATCGTTACCACCTGCAAAGTTTTCAAGATAGCACGCACTGCTGCAGGATTTCCTCCAAACCAGTCCCAATCCAGTTCTTTCAAACATTTTGAAAGCATTTTCATTATAATCCAGCACGTGTCTAGAATTGTTTCACAAAACCACTCAACCTTATGTGATATACATTGATGTACTGGCTTTTATTATTTTATCGTTCTTGACAGAGAGGCAAAGAGGGAAGTTCAAAGGACAATTTTCAGAAGTCACTTCTACCATGTGTGCTTCTGGGAATCAAACTCAGGTCCCTAGGTTTACACATGGGCGCTTTTTCTTTGTTTATTTTGATATGTATACATGTATACTTGAATGTGTACGCCTGTGGAGGTTCAAGAGTAACATTGATAATCATCATAAATTGCTCCTTATTACTTTGGTCTGGGGTTTCCCAGGCTCCACCTTCCAGGACCAGAATTGCGGCTGCTGCCATACCTGCCCAGCTTTTTTACATGGTATCTGGGATCCGATCTTAGGTTCTCTCCTCCCACTCCTCAAATATTTGTGTGTGTGTGTGTGTGTGTGTGTGTGTGTGTGTGTGTGTGTTCTATGAATGCTATGGCATGAGTATAGATTCGGGTCTCTCTACCACAAGGAATCAAACTCAGTCAGACTTGGCAGCAAGCGCCTTTGATGACTGAGCCGTTTTTTTAAGGCAGGGTCTCATGTATCCCAGGCAGGCCTTGAGCTAGCTGGGCAGCAGATGATGACCTTGGATCCCTGATCGTCCTGTATCCACTCCCCAAATACATACTGAGATTATAGGCCTCCACCAACCACATCTGCTATTGCTGGAATTTTCTGCAACAGCTAGTATCCATGTGTGCTTTATGTGAGTGAACTTGCTTCTCGGCCTTTGCCTTTGCAGCGACATGGGCTCCAGGGCTGGCTGCCCTGCTCAGGTTTACAAAACAGCCGGCGCAGAGACTCCCCGGCCCTCCCAGCTCACCCAGCCCGGCCCCTTCCAGCTCTCCACTTCCGTCCCCAAGTCCTTCTTCTCCAAGCAGCCTGTGCACAACAAGCACCCAACGGGGTGGAAGCGAATGGAAGAGCCCCCACCACGGCCACTCCCCTTCACCGACACCAAGAAGTAAGTGCCTGAACATACATGACCTCTCTGGGGCTGGACGAGGGTGACACCTGACTGTAAAGGTGACCCGTGCTAGTCTACACCCTGGGTGAACGAGACAGATGGCAAAGACCTTGCTGTCTGGAAGCAGGCATTCAACCGGAGTGACAGACAGTAAACAGTGAGAAGAGCGTAGCTGAGTGTGTCGACAGGTTCAGGAGTTCCAGAACAGCTATATGAGCTCTAGTCTCAAAAATACAGAAAGAACAAAGAGGAGGAAAGATGTACTGAAGTCAATGGTAGTTTGCACTGTGTGGGTTGTCGATGAAACCTTCCAGGCAGAGTAAATCAAAGCTTCAGAGGCTGGAACTGACTGGTCCTGTGAGAGAAAGGTTTGTGTGGGTACAGAAGTGATCAGGGGATGGAGGACAGGTCAGAGCAACAATGGGGACAGTGCACAGAGGGTCTCGTGTGCCACGTGTCAAATCTGCTTAAGTGGCATGGAGTCAAAGACATGTGGGATAGAGGAGGGACGTAACCTAAATTGGATGCTTGCAGAGTCCCTGGGGTACTGTTGTGGACAGCTTGCAAAGGACAGGGAGGAGCTGCTGTCAGGGTCCAGCAGGATATGGGGAGATTGATGATGGTGCTGTGGAAGGGGCTAAGATCCCAGCCTGAAACAAGTGTCCAGGCCGGGTGTGCAGCGACAGTTAGAAGGTGACAGCACTTCTTAAAGCTGGTGGCTAACTGCCTATGCCGCACTGGGGACTGCACAGGGTGGGGTTGGAGAACCTAGGGGCTCTGCTCAGGGCAGAGAAGGACTCTGGAGCACAGGAAAGAGACAATGTGGTGGACACACGGCCACAAGCCTAGAGGCACCCATGGAGGCAGGAAGGGGCAGCGCAAATGACCAGGATCAGACCTGAGGCTCTCAGGGAAGGAGGCGAGCAGGTACTGTAGGAGGAAGCCAGGAGATCAGATTGGACAAGCCTGAGAACCAAGCGCAGGCTTGAGGGGCATTTTATTACAGAGGGAAAGAGGACTCTGGTACTAGGGGTGCAGTGCAGCACTAGTGTGCTTGTATAAAATTCACAGTGAGGGGCTGGGATGTGCCTTAGCAGGAGAGCGCCTGCCTAGAATCCACCAGTTAGGGGCTGAGGTGTGGCTCAGTGGTAGAGCACCTGCCTAGCATGGGAGAGGCCCGGGTGTTCCATTCCCAACATCACCGACAAGAAGGAAATAAAAGGACAAAAGAATGAGCTTTGGGGTTTTAACTGGAAGAATATGACATTCATTGAGCATTTGCCATATGCGAGGTTCAGTGTGAGTTCTTCTAAGTGTATTAAAGTACTGAATGCTCAGAACAAGTTCACAAGACCCTGATATTCTCCCCACTTCATGCATGAGGCACCTGAAACCCAGGGTCACATAGCTGGTGGAAGATGGACTTTCATTCAGAGCCCAGGCAGCCAAGTCCAAGGCTCTTGTTCAGTTGGGTGAGAGGCTTCCTACCTGCCCTCCTCCACCTGTTCTTTCTGCACCTTCTTTTATGACCTGAATGGGACTGTTCAAATTTGTGGACAACACAGAGCTTGGAGGGAGAGATGCTCTGGGAACTGTAGAGTTCCCTGGAGATGTCAGCAGGCACTGAGAATCCAGTTCACACACCTCAGTGATAGCCAGAGGGGATTCCAGAAACTAGAGTCTGCTCATTTGCTCCCCTTCCAGTCTGTAGCAGCTTCCCCTGCCCCAGGATTAATTGCAAAGGCTCCAGGTCACTGAGCACGTTTTATACCACGCACTCCCACAGTGCTCTGATCTACACAGATACACACACACACACACACACACACACACACACACAATCTTTCACTCTGCTCCAGTCACACTGGCCTCTTGCTATTTGCACATCCCAGGGCCTTTGCACTGTCTCTTTCCATGTCATGACCTGGAATGTTCTCCCTCCAGATCATTTCAGGATAGTGTCTCCTCAGTCAGGCCTTCCCAGTCTTGGATGAGATAGCCCCACTGTCATTCTGTGTACTGTATTCCACTTCCAGTCTCCCCCAGTGGAAGACATGTGCCTTCTGTGCTTGGGACCCAGTCAGTGTACTTAAAAGCCTTGGATCACATCTCACCATAATCCCAGTAAGTGAGAGACACCTCCCACAGACGCACATACACACACACTTTTCGTGTGACAGCGGGATCAAGCCTTGGATCAAAACCCCACATGCCTGTCCATGAGCCTTGGCCTTTCTGGGGGCTTTCTTCCACCCTCTGCATGTATCCCTTCCTCTGCCTGAACTCTTACCCATTTCATCCTCCTCTCCTGAGTCCATTTGCAAGGGCCACCTTCATGAAGAAATACGAACCTACACTATAGAAATGATGTATCACAGTTCTGGAGGCCAAAAGATATGGGTGGGGTGGCTCCTGCAGACAGTCCTGAGCCACTCTAGCACTTGATACCCTGGCACAAGGTACCTTACCCCAGTACCTACTTCATCTTCAGGGGGCCGTTGCATCTGGTGGGTCTCTGTGGCCACCTTTCCCCCATTCCTATCAGACTAGAGTCAAATCTAACTGCCTCATTTTAACTTGATTAAAATTTGGGGTTTTAGAGCTGGAGAGATGGCTCAGGGGTTAAGACTCTGCCTCGCAAGCAGAAGATCCTGAGTTCAGATCTCAGGTCCTACGTAAAAACACCAGCAGCCTGTACTTCTGGCCCTGGTGGGTAGAGCCTAGGAAAGCCCAGAATGAAGCAAGAAGTGGAAGTAATCCAGGATGATTTCTAAAGTCACTACTGGTCTTCCACAGAGACAATCAGTGCCCTCTGATATACACACACACACTAAAGAATAAATGAATAAAATAAATAAAGTAGTGAGGATTGAACCAGTACTTCACATGTGACAAAAGCTCTATCATTGAGGCTCGCTATTTCTTTTCCTTTTTCTTTTATTGTTATTTTTAATTCTGGTACTATATCTAGGGCCTGGTACACGCTGGGAATTGTTCTACCACTGTTCTATACACCCAGCCCTTAGTTTTGAGACAGGGTCTTGCCTCTGCCTCCCAAGTGTTGTGATTACAGGTATAACCGCCATTCCCAGCTACAGGTACATGTTTTGAATTGGATACATAAAATAGTGACTTATACATATGTCCTATCCTCTCATTTAGGAAATCATGGGAAAGTATTGTTTTTAAAGGCTGGAGTTCAAACCCAGACACTCATGTCTGCTAAGCAAGCTGTCTACCACTGAAGGGGCTACACTCTGGCCAACAAACTTTTTATTCAGCCTTTTCCTGAACATCTTGGAAATCATGGCCTTGTCATCTTTTTTAATTAATTTGTGTGTATTTGTGTGTGTGTGTCTGTGTGCACACGTACACTGTGCGTAGAGGTCAGAGAACAATTTGCTGGAGTCACTGATGTCTTTCCACTATGTCAGTTCCAAGGATTGAACTCAAGTCATTAGTCTTGGCAGCAAGTACCTTTATCCTCTGAGTCATCTTTCTGGCCAAACTTTGTCATTTTTAAAGACGCTCTTGAGTCACCTAACCTAGTTTTTCTGAAAACATTTTGACTTCTGGCCAAATTATTTGAGATTAAGCCTGAGTTTTTGTTTTTTGTTTTAAGTGTGCCTGACAACAGCACTAAAATGTGATGCTGGGACTGGCTCAGTAGTAGACAGTTGGCCTGGCATGCACAAGGCCTGAGTTCCGTCTTCTGCATGCTGATGAGAAAACAAGAAAACTAGACTGGGGAAATGGCTCAGCTGTTAGAACACTTGCCATGCAAGGAGAAGAGCCAGAGTTCAGAACCCCAGATTCTGCCATGGCTACTTGTAATTCCAGCTCTAGAAGACAAAGCCTGCTGGGTAGGAATCCCTAAACCAAGCTGGACACCCAAGTGGCCTTGTCAGTGAGCTCTGAGTTTAAAGACACAGCCTTAAAACAGGAAAGTAGAAGTGTAAATCAAAGATGATTCCTGATCCCTCCCTCCCGTCCAAATCACCTGCATGCACATACATGTGTGCCTACCCAAACTCGTGTACACACATACACAGGAAAACGGAGAAAAGTAAGCAGAAAACTTGGTGGGCGTGATGTTACATACCTATAATCCCAGTACTTGGGAAGCAGAGATGCAAGGATCTGGAGTTCAGGTTCAGCTTAGGCTACGTGAGATCTTATCTCAAGAACAAAAAATCTAGAATTATGAATGCCTTCCTCTGGGAAGTCTCTCACAGATACCTAAGGAATGCACACAGTCACTGTGGAATACTCAGTCACGTGGCCTGTGTCACCAGGAGCTGTAGGCTGAGCACTGTTCTCATGAACAAACAGCCAACGTGGCTTCCAAATGTCCCAGCTACAAGAGCAAAGACAGGGATGCCTTCACCACAAAGATGGTGTGAGGGCTCATGGCCTGTGGGTGCTACTTCCAGCAACTGACACTGACTTCCAACTTCTCTCCCTCAATGTTAGGAACCTCCCCCCAACTTCAGCTGGGTGCCAACCAAGATAAGAACCAGGGGGGCTTTACTTGGACTTGAGCCCCCCCACTCCCCTCACCCCCACAAGCAGCAGAGCCATTCCCACCTCTTCCTGCTGGCTTCTGCCAGCCATGTTGGCAGAATCTCCAGCTCATTCAGGCTGACAGGCGTGCTAATTAGCTTAATTAACCTAGCCCCGAGAGAGCCACCCCATTTGGAGGCTAGAGCTCCAAGTCAGCTGGGATCGGGCCCAGTCACAGCTGCCCCACTGCGTGCCTTTGCTTCTGCCCTATCTGTAAGGGAAGAGTCGCTGCTGTCACGGTCCGCCTGCGAGCCGTCTTTGTAATTGTCCTTTCTTCTTTTCCTAATGGAAGTGGCTGCATCCCACAACATGGCAGTATCCGGGATCAGTCAGCACGGGCAAGTCAGAGATATGTCTAGAATTGCTGGACAGACCTTAAACATGTTTCTTTCACTGATGTTTTGAAATGTTAAAATACACGTAAAGCACAAACTAAAATACTACAGATGGTTCAGATTTTTAGTTTGAGGAGTATTTGAAGAGATTTTGTTGTTGCTATTGTGGTTTTATTTTGTTTTTAACTTTATTCTTGGCGCTTGGCTCTTGGGTTCTCAACCCCCCTACATCAGCCTCCTGAGTATTGTGCTTTAGTGGCATGTGCTACCACATCTGGCCTCTTGCTCCCTTTCTTATATAACAGTCACCTGCTGTGCATGTATTTCTGCTTTTCTTTTTTTCTTAATTTACTCTTGTATGTGTGTGCATGGGCATGCAGGTGTGTGTTTGCCACATGTATATGTGCAGGTCAGATGACAGCTTTCAGGAGCCAGTTCTCTTCTTCCACCATATAAGCTCCAGGGATCAAATGCTCTAAGCACCTTCAGCCATATCACCAGACCCACTTCTTCTCTTTTCCCTTTACATCTCTTAGAATAGTTCCATTTCAGGATAGAGAAAATAGCCTTGTATTTAACAGCCATGGAATAGCCCATTTACAACCATCAGCCCTGAGATCATTATAGGGACTAGAGATTTGAAAGGAGAAAAAAGAAAAGATTAAAGATGTTGGAGCCCACTCCTTTTGGAGGGAGTTGTTCTTTGTGTTGTAGCAGCATGGAACACTGGGCCTGACATGCTAGGCAAACATCGGTTAGAAGTGTAGCTTAGTGGTACATGCTTACCTACACTCTACCAGTGAGGGACTGAGATTATGACTCAGTGGTTGAGCCCTTGCTTAGAATTCACTAGTGAGTCCATAGGTTCCATCCCCAGTATACACACACACACACACACGCACACACACACTACATTCACAGGGTACTGCAGACCCCCACAAACCTTTCTAAGTAAGCTAATTCCTGATGTAAAACTGCCTGGTAGAGAAACCACTTGAATGTTTTTCATCGACCTTTTTACACCCTCTCCAAAAGAGTTAGTAGATAGTGTGCCTCACCAGTGGCAGAGGATAGTGGGGAGAGACATACCGAAGCCTAGGCTGCCCCCTCACTGCAGCAGTGGTCCCTGCATGGAGTATTCTGGGTAAAGCCACAAATCAAAGGTGGAGGAGGGGACGTTCATTTCCGCCTCCTTGGAGAAGCGCTAGCTCTTGGGATGCATGCATCATGTCTGCCTTTCTGCTGCTCTCCTCTGGATCATAAGCTTTTAATTTTCCCGGAGAATTCCTTCTCTGTTAGGGACAGAGCCAGCATGCCTTAGTGCTGTAGGTCTGATTTAGGGAGGAATATAACATGACAAAGAAAAAAAAGGGGGGGGGACCTTCCCTTTGGTAAAATCATAAGGCTGGCTGCTGAGAAAGAAAAAGAAAATCCAGACTTCAAAGCCCTATAGAGCTCAAGACATCTTATTTCTTCTCCGGGCTCAGAGATGCTTTTCTTTCTCCGGTTACAAATGATGCAGGCCAGGTGCCAGCCTTTTTGAAACTAATTGTCATTATAACACATGATTATGGTAAAATAGACCCATGGATTCGAAGGCCATTAGATGAAACAGCCCGCATTCTCCCACCTCACAGTGTGATTCCTGCCCCCAGAGGCGCTGACTGTTCCTTGTAGCCTCCACAAATCTTTTTCTTGCACACGGAAGCTTAAAAAAAAAAAAAATGTGAGCATGCCCCATATGCCCTACTGTTTCCACTCCATCTCTGATAACAAGCATGACCGCCAAGCTGGGCACAGCAACACACACCCAGGGGGCTGAGGCAGGCAAGCTCAGTCTCACTAGGAAGGATGAGGACAGTGTCCAGACTCGCCAACTGTCCAGCAGGGGGACAGCAGTTGGTCCTCAGGATCCATACTGTGTGGACTCTTGTGCCCCATGTGACAAGTTAGAAGACTCTACCCACTCACATAGAGCACCCAGGACTAGCCATCAAACACCCGTGTCAGGTTAGGGTTTTTCTGGGATACCCTATCCTTCTGTCTCAGCTTACCTTCACCCCTCACCTGCCCCTCATCCAGTTAGCATCCCCAGGAGGCCCCAAAAACAACTGCAGATCCCCGTTATGGCTCAGAAGTCCCATTCAAAGTGTCTCTGTCCCCTTCTAGACCTCACTCCCCCACTCGCCCTCTCGGCTCAGTATAGCTGTTTCTTCTACCAGGAGTCTTGGTCCATAGTGCTTGTCCATGTGGATTCCTCCCTTTCTTCCTTCCTCTCCCCTCAGAGCCAGCCTCAAGTCCCCATTCCTCGATCCAACCTTGTTTGCTTCAAGATCTGTCTCTGCTTCACACTTAGGGTCCCCTTTGCTCGCTTACTCAGAGTTGGTCCCTCCTCGATGTGGCTCGATGTTCCTACTTTTTTTTACCCATAGGTCCTGAAATAGGCCCAGTCAGAGTTGGATCCAGCAAGCATTTGCAGACTGTCTCTAGCCAAGTCACTAGTCCCTCACTTGTGACGGCAGTCCTCAGGGCTTTGAGATGCTACTCGAGGTTCTTAATCCTAGTGCTTGTCTCGCATTCCAGGCAGGTGGATGCCAACACAAAAAACGTCTTTGGTCAGCCACGGTTGAGGGCATCCCTGCGGGACCTCCGATCCCCACGGAAGAACTACAAATCAACCATCGAGGATGACCTGAAGAAACTCATCATCATGGACAACCTGGGACCAGAGCAAGAGAGGGATGCTGGGGTACGTGGTGGGCAGCCAGGTGGCCCAGGGCAGGGCAGGAGGGAGCAGTGATATCCATGATGTTGGCAGCTTTTAACATCTGCTAGCCCTCGTGGGGCATGTGAAGAAGGGACCCGTGTTACTAGGACAGAATCAAGACTTCGGCCAGCTGGGAAAGGAAGCCTGGATCTCACATCTTTCTCTCAGAGCCTGAGAGGGAAACACACACACACACACACACACACACATGCACGCACGCGTGCATAATGTTAATAATAGCTGGAGATATACTGCAGCCTAGCATATCAGCATTGAGATGGAGGGAAGAATTGGAGAAAAAGAGAGAGAAAAAGGTGCATCCAGTCTTCCAGGTTTATGTGCCACAAGCCCAGGACACAGAAGAGAGAGACCATATTGGCATATGGGAGCAACAGCCTGGCTCTCATGGGTCTAGTATGTCTCCTGTCACCTTCCCTAACCAGTCAAGACTAGATCTTGGACCCTTTCCTAGAGTTGGAAGCTGGGATCATGGGCCCCAAGTCAGGGAGGAGAAGTCCTGGGTGAACATTCTACAAGGGTGCAGCTATGGGTGCTAAGTGGATGAGAACCTACCCAAGAAGCCCCTGGGGACTATGACCACATGACAGGCCCTGCATGACACTCCCTCATTCCACCCCATCTTGGCAGCAGTCCCCCCAGAAGAGCCTGCAGCGGACACTGTCGGACGAGAGCCTGTGTAGTGGGCGTCGGGAGCCCAGCTTTGCCAGCCCTGCCAACCTGGAGCCAGGCCTACCCAGTGACGTGCTGTTTACCAGCACTTGCGCCTTCCCCTCCAGCACGCTGCCTGCACGCCGCCAGCACCAGCACTCCCACCCACCCGGCGGGCCACCCAGCACCATCCCAGCCACTGGCAACGGCTTCCCGGAGAAGAAATGTGAGCTTGGGCCTTCTGAAGCTGCCAGTCACTCAGGGCTGGGAAGTGGGGGGCACCATGCACAGGGGTCACCTTGAGAACATTGCGGCAGATCATCTGAATTAGGAAATGGTTACACAGGCGCTTTAGGGGATGTGATGGTGACTCTGATGTCACCCAAGGAGCGAGGGTTGCTGGCCATGCATCTGGGAGTTCCTAGAATGAGAAACACTCAGGAGCCGGGGTCATCAGAGGCCACAAAGGGAAAACCAGCCCTTCAGGATGCAGGCCGAAGGGCAAATATTTACGTGGGCCACTCTCCAGTCCCTGCGCTCTGTGCTTCCCTGGTTCCTTGAGCAGCTTACTTCCTGACTCCCCTAAATGTGCTACACTTGGGGGTAGGTTCCTGGGCGAGAATTATCCACCCCTTTAGTTAATCTATCAAATATGTATCGAACATGCTCTATGAACAGGGTGCTGTCACACCAACCCCTCAAAAAGTCGTGCTGCAGCTGGCATGGTGGCACATACCAAGACCCTGTCTGGGGGGGTGGGGGGGCATAAAGCAACAAACTACTCTTGATCTACTCTGTGCTCCCTGCTCCCCCTCCCGTCTGCATCCCTACAGCTCTGAAACTGAAACAATGGGTATGTCATCTTCACCACCCTTGTTGGGAGGCAAACCCTGCACCACCCACATGGTTGCCCAGCCTACCAGACTCTTCTGGTCCTCACAGCACTCCACACAGCTGCCTGCCACGTTTTTCCAACTCTCTAGTTAGCTCTTGGCACATCAGGCCTGACACAGCCCGGGGACCTTCTCACACCCATCCTGTCTAAGCTCACACATGTCTCCTGCCTGTGCCCTCAACCCTGGTGCCCTGCCCATATCTCAGCAGGACCTGACACACAGTTGGTAGCCGGCACATAGCTAGAAGAAGCTGAGGGGCCTGTGCAGGACCCAGACTCTAGGGGGAGATTTGATTTCCTCCCTCTGGCTCTGCGGCACACTCTGCATCTCAGCCCAGATGCCCCATCTCCTGGAAAACCTCTTTCCTGCCAACCAATCAGGTCCCTCAGCCCCCAGTTCTCCATCCTGCCCCTGCCTGACCACTTCCCTTACAGCCCCATCCATTCTGGGCTGTCAATATGAGAATGGTCCGTCGCTCCCTCTGACCTGGAAGCTCGGAGGTGCCTCTGAATCTTAGGGCCCTCTGCCTCACAGGGCACACACACCCCACAAACCAAATGTACCAGTGGCCATTTCTGGCAAAACAGATTTGGAGGATCTGTCACAGGAACAGCCACATAGCCTGTGCCCACAGCCAGGGGGTAGGGGTGGAGGTGGGGGTTGTAGGATATACTTCAGTAGACCCTGCTGAATTTAAGGACAGAGTCTTGGTGCCCACAGGCTTGTCACTTCTCCAACTGACCTCCTTGCTTGACCTTTCCGAGTCAACTGGGCCACCTTGTTCCTTAAGCCTCAAGACTTCATACCGACTGTTCCCTGTGCCTGGAATGCTCTCCCTTTGTGGTCTCCCTCTGGCTCCCCACCTTCCCTGTTTAGGAGCTTGCCCACAGGCCCACCTCATGGGGCCTCCCCTAGCACTTTGTGGAAAGCTCACCCATATAGGCGCCCAGCATCACAATCACCTGGCCCTGCTGAAGCTCCCCGTCGCTTGCTGTCTGTGAGCTGCTTAGTTATTCACAGTTCTGTCCTCAGTGCATCGTCTCATCTCCCTGCCTCCACTCTCCCACCCAGCTGCCATCTCCGCTTCAGAGCTCTCACTGGCTGACGGACGGGACCGGCCGTTGCGGCGCCTTGACCCGGGGATGATGCCCCTACCTGACACAGCTGCTGGCCTCGAGTGGTCCAGCCTGGTGAATGCCGCCAAGGCATATGAAGGTAGGTGGCTCCACCCAGCCTCACCCAGTCCTCAGTGATTCTGTATTCTCAAAGAGGCACGGGAGGGGCTGTGGCTCACACTCAGGTTCCAGAGTCAGGAAGGACAAAGTTAAAAGCCTGGCCCGCCATCACACCGTTTGCAACACAGACATAACTTTCTCTGATTCCAGACTGCCTGGTCTATGAAGGGGCAATTACCTGCCAGCTGCCTGGGGCTGCAGTTATGGCCTGTAGTCGTTTGAAATGCGTCATGTGACACACAGTAGGCATACAGAGCAAACCCAGCATGAACTGTGAGGGTCATTACCGTGCTCGATCCCAAAAATCCAGCTGGGCATGGTGGAGCACATCTGTCATCCACAAAGGCAGAAGGACCAGGAGCTCAAGGCCAGCCTGGGTTTTATAATGAGATCGTCTCTTTAAAAAAAAAAAAATCAGTAATCCAAGTTAGATTTGAATTCAGCTTATCTGCATGTGGCAGAAAGCCCACTGACAATGTCTTAAACAAGCA